>OZ016502.1:33775519-34280519 GCA_963966595.1 Physocephala rufipes | reverse complement strand
ATTGGTTTTTATTTTCAAATCTCTCGTTTTCCACATTCTATAGAACAGTTTACAAATCACAACAACAACAAAATGTTAAGATATTAATTTAATCAATGAAATTGCATTAAAATATTATTTATATGAGCCAAAGTTACTTTTTTTGTAAAGCACATTTGTTTTCTTACTTTCAATTTTTAAAATTAATTTGCTTTACAAATAATTCTAGGATATTTTCTTCGAATATACATTATTAATCAAAACAAGCAATTTTTTTCTCAGGTTTCGCAAATACAACGCGTAAGAAAAAGCCATAAAATATTCGTCAATATAATTTAATTGTTAAAAATTTTAATGGAAACACTTCACACCAGGAAAATTTATGTATGGACGCTAGAATTATGTTCGGTTGAACCATTCAAAATATGCTATATACCAAACATATTTGAATATATATTTGGCTATTTGAATTGTTATTGTAAAATTTTGTTGATCCAATTTAAACCTTATAATGCTAATAATAATATTAATTATAATTTTCTTTTGGCTCCAGAATTTCGAAGAACCGCGATAGCGATAGGTT
This sequence comes from Physocephala rufipes, assembly GCA_963966595.1. Taxonomy (NCBI): domain Eukaryota; kingdom Metazoa; phylum Arthropoda; class Insecta; order Diptera; family Conopidae; genus Physocephala; species Physocephala rufipes. The sequence continues at coordinate 34,279,957 of OZ016502.1, read as the reverse complement.
CAATATGGTCACAACAATTGTCGCTACTGCCATATCTTTTCATCTATTATATCCGTATAAATTTCTCTACTTCCCGCCCATGTCTTGCTCTTCTTACTTACTTTTTCCTCCTTATTAATCTTTCATATATCAACGCATCAAACCAAGCGCCATCCCTTCTTTACCCTTCATCCTCATAAAACAATCAATCAATCAATCAAAATTTTCATAACCTCCCATTAAAATAAAACCTATTCCTTTGAAATTTAAACGTGATATTCATGAAAAAAAAATTAAACTGTTTTAATAAAAATATTTAAACAATATAATACAGAATTAAGTCTCAGATTGGGAACTGTGGACGGGACATTTCTCACACATTTTTTCACATATGCTTAAGCACGAACTGGGAATGATAATAGACATCACATTAATGAATTAATGCGTTAATGATGTTACAGCAGGCAGGCTTATCTATCGATTTAGCAATGTGTTAAATTTTAAATAAACATAGGGTACCACAAAGATGAAGATAAATTAAAATTCTCCTGGATTTCTAGCTATTTATATTCAATTATTTTATTTCTTCATTTATTGCAACACTGTGAAAAAGATTCTACTCTTTTTATTCTTATTGCTATCTTATTTAATTACACTCTTGCTATTGGCGCACTTGTAGAAATGTAATTTCATACACGCTAATTTAAAAGTTTGCTCCTAAAAGTATGCCCCATAAATTCTTATACTGTTGATTTTGTCTTGTTACTAAATTTTAAACTAACCCTTATGCAATAAAAACGAAAAAAGCAACAAAAATTTGGTAATAATTACTAGATGGCAATAATTTAGTATTTAAGTTGTAAATATTATTTTAACACAAAATTATCTTACTAATTTCTGTAAATACTGTAAATATATAAATTGAATTAACAACATATTGCAAATAATCTCTTCAAGTACAAATATTTCTTCCTTGCCTTTCATAAATTAATCTCTTTGTTCTTCTCGAAATAAATAGTTTAATTCGAAAGTTTATCAACAACTATCTTTGTTTTGTCTTAGTTAAAGTATTTTACAGTATTTTTCCACTCTCTGCTTCCTTATCTTTTTCTCTACATTTTACTTTCAATTCTAGCTCTTTCTCTCTCTCGGCTCGAAGTATATAATCCCGATTATATAATTCCAATATCGTGTCTCTCTTTAGGGCAGAGCGCATGTGTTGGATGTCGTGTAATTCATTTTTTGAAAAATTGTAAAGCCATTTAATTTCTTCAAAAATTTTTTGAATAAAATTTGGGCAAAAAACAACGAACTTGTAGTCCCAAACATATAAAGTCACCTAGAAGCTTTAAACTTATTTTGTAATCCGAATTCCTTTCGAGCGAAGGAAAATAACCAAAAAAAAGAAACAAATGTGAGAATTTTTCCCTTTCACAGTTCTAATGCATACTTAATTTAGTACCGATTATTATGATAATTTTTATAAAAAAAATATAAGAAAATAATTAACAACAGCATTGTATCATACGCGTAACAGAGCTCCTCATACAAACACATTAACGGACCAATAAAATCTGATAATTTAGTATAACTCAAAATTTAATTTCATTTAATATCGTTCTGAAACCATTCCTAATTCATCCTAAATTTTAATTTTTATTTATCAAAATTAAGCAGCTTTTTTCATATTTATGATCGAATCCATTCCCTCTCACCCTGCTTCAATCCTTCTTCAGCCTGTTAAATACGAACACAAACACACGCAACATAAAAACTATCCTAAATATCCCACCAATATAATTTTCTTCTACCGACCGTCCGCCCACCCCAAAATATTTGTTTAACTGATTAAAAATTACCTTACCCATCCTTAACAAACTCCGCCTTTAACAAATATCTTTTTCACATCAACTTATTATCAACACAAATAAAAAAATAGAGATACAGGAAATTCGAATAAAAAATCTCTTGTATTAGATTGTCTTAATAGGTTCTGATAAAGCCAGTTGCCTAACTCATTGTTATCCACTCTCTTATCCTCTATCTTTTCCTTAAACTGCTTTCTACTCGCTCGCTCGCTCCCTTCGCACCAATGCCATACACTATTTTATATTTTTACACCCACCAACCAAAAAACTATCCGCCCCTCCATCATTATAGACACCGAGAAATGCTCCGAAGATATGGATTGCCCCAGCGAGAAAGCTTGCCTTCAGGGTCATTGTATTGATCCTTGTTCAATGCGTGGGGCTTGTGGAGCAAATGCACTTTGCAAAACAGTTCTTCACCGTTTACGCTGTTCGTGTCCTAGTTGTTTCATAGGGCGACCTGAAGTCGAATGTAAGCCAGATCCGAAATGTTCGGATGGTAGTGCAAAGGAACCGCCTACACAAATACCATGCATCGGCGATGACGAATGCCCGGACTCCATGCAATGCAGTCAGTACGGCCAATGCATGGACCCCTGTCAGGATCCATTGCCATTCGCATGTAACGGCAATAAAAAATGTGAGACTCGCCGCCATCAACCGGTTTGTGTGTGTAAGTCTGGTTTTATTGTCAATGAATATGGAGAATTGACTTGTGCCCCAGAAAAGCGTGAATGCTATCGCGATGATGACTGTGCATCGAATATGGCATGTACGGATGGAAAATGTCGCAGCCCTTGTATAGTGCCTCTGGGCCGAGCACCCATTTGCGCAGAGAATAAGTCGTGCGAGGTACAGGACCATCGGCCAGTATGCATTTGCATGAAAGATTGCCAACCGTCAATATCGATTTGTTTACGTGATGCAGGATGTCCAGCTGGTCTGGCATGCCGAAGTTATCAGTGTGTGAATCCGTGTGATTTTGCAACGTGCGCTCCCAACTCGCCGTGCATTGTCGAGGATCATAAACCGATTTGCAAATTCTGCCCGCCCGGATTTATAGCCGACACTGTGAATGGATGTCAAAAAGGTAAAAAATAAATGATCTGCCTCTGTCTCTTCTTCTTCTTCTTCTCTCACTGACTATCTCCTTTTTTGCAAACGTTTACAAAAAGCTCTGTCTTTGCACCAAAAAAAAAAGATTAGGGTCAGCGAAATATAGCTTTTAGACAATAGATTACAAAATATGTCGTAATTATGTCTTAAGTTTATGTTTAAGAATGATTTAATACAGTGAGTAAGTGATTAATGCGAAATTGATATAAGCCATTAATCTGTAAAAAATGTTTCAATTATTTGTACAGACTCTATTAATTAGTAAGCTTCGGTAACAATGCAATTAAGCCCATTGAGAGAGAATTGAATATTCTCACTACCGCCATTGCTTTCAAGCACTATTAGAGAAAACTCTTTAACCAAATTTTGTAAGATTTTTTCCCCTTTACGGCTTCGTGAATACACGGCATCTTCATTTCAAAACCTCGTTTAAAACAAACAAAGTTAAAACAATATTAAACATTCACACACGCTCATGCTCACAAGAATCTAACTTGATTGAAATTAATTAAATAATCCTAAAAACGTGCCCGTAACCAAATGAAGTAATAACGAGAAATCGTTTGCAATTACTAATTGTAAAAAGTATCGTTTCTAACTGTGAATTTAGATATTCTATTGTAATAATACTGGCTGTTTATGGATAAATAGTTTTACTAATAAAACCAGAATTACCTTTACTAAACAGATTTCTATTATTATGTAGCTCGTGGTTCCAGTGAACAAATGTAAATACAACAACAAAGTAATTGGTTATGATTTCATATTTATTCAATAAATCTGTAAAAACTTTAAAATTTCAATCTGTAAAAACCTGTCCAAAACCGATCTCAAAAAAATCTCTCAGTGCCACTTAACGATTATTGATGCTGTATTATAGTTTTGTAAATAGTTATAATAATATTATTAAAAGTATATCCACTTATATCTACATCTATTATCTAACACTGTACAGTATTATAGAAATTAACACATTTCTTATTTTATTTATTATTTTTATCTACCATGTAAAAATGTATATTCCGCATCCTTACTTCGAACCTTCTGTTAATATGGCCAGCTCAAGCCGACACAACTACACCCACACCAGGTGTACCTTGTACAAAAGATGAAGACTGCAGTGATTCGCTCCAATGTAGCATGGGCAACATCTGTATTGACCCATGCCTCACGGGGTGTGGACTAACTGCACTCTGTATAGTAAAAGCACATCGCGTTTCATTGTGTGATTGCCCTATGGGCTATACTGGGAATCCTAACGTCGAATGTATCAGAATATCTAACACAACCGTTGAAGTAACAATTAATTATACTGATATATATCCTTCTGATATATCCACTGAAATAACAACTGAGTTACAAACAACTATTACCACAGTACCGACAATAATTTCACAAAAACAAACTGAAATTGAATCCACCATTAACCCTACCATAAGCAATCTAACGACGTCCTTTGCAACTCCGACACAAAACGAACTTGACACGACGACAATAACAACAATCGTTCGAAATGTTACTTCAGAAGTAACGGAAATGGGCATTTCAGCTATAACCACAGAGTTGGGAATCGACATGTTCACAACATCTCAAGAACAATCTGCGTCAACAACAAATGAAATCGATCGTACTTCAACAGAAATTAGCGACACATCCTTATTGTCTACAACAGTCGTAACAGAGAGTACGACGCAGCACGCACAGACTGAATATACTGATACTTTGTTGTCAACAACAGCTCAAACATCATTCCCCGCAACGACTGTATCAGAAGATACTTCACAACACACACAGACCGATACTTCTCTAGCCATGACAGCAACGTCTTCACTGCCTACAACTGAACCAACACAAGAAGTAAGCGGACAGTATACAACGTCTGAATCTACCGGGACTTCAACATTATCAGCTTCAACGTTACTACCCGAAGAGACTACGTCAGATATTAGCGATACAACATTAATGCCTACAACTACCGGAACAGAGAGTACGCCGACGCAGTACGCACAGACTGAATATACTGATACTACGTTGTCAACAACAGCTCAAACTTCATTTCCCGCAACGACTGTATCAGAAGATACTTCACAACACACACAGACCGATACTCCTCTAGCCATGACAGCAACGTCCTCACTGCCTACTACTGAACCAACACAAGAAGTAAGCGGACAGTATACAACGTCTGAATCTACCGGGACTTCAACATTATCAGCTTCAACGTTACTACCCGAAGAGACTACGTCAGATATTAGCGATACAACCTTAATGCCTACAACTACCGGAACAGAGAGTACGCCGACGCAGTACGCACAGACTGAATATACTGATACTACGTTGTCAACAACAGCTCAAACTTCATTTCCCGCAACGACTGTATCAGAAGATACTTCACAACACACACAGACCGATACTCCTCTAGCCATGACAGCAACGTCCTCACTGCCTACAACTGAACCAACACAAGAAGTAACCGGACAGTATACAACGTCTGAATCTACCGGGACTTCAACATTATCAGCTTCAACGTTACTACCCGAAGAGACTACGTCAGATATTAGCGATACAACCTTAATGCCTACAACTACCAGAACAGAGAGTACGCCGACGCAGTACGAACAGACTGAATATACTGATACTACGTTGTCAACAACAGCTCAAACATCATACCCCGCAACGACTGTATCAGAAAATACTTCACAAAACACACAGACCGATACTTCTCTAGCCATGACAGCAACGTCCTCACTGCCTACAACTGAACCAACACAAGAAGTAACCGGACAGTATACAACGTCTGAATTTACCAGGACTTCAACATTATCAGCTTCAACGTTACTACCCGAAGAGACTACGTCAGATATTAGCGATACAACCTTAATGCCTACAACTACCGGAACAGAGAGTACGCCGACGCAGTACGAACAGACTGAATATACTGATACTACGTTGTCAACAACAGCTCAAACATCATACCCCGCAACGACTGTATCAGAAAATACTTCACAAAACACACAGACCGATACTTCTCTGGCCATGACAGCAACGTCCTCACTGCCTACAACTGAACCAATACAAGAAGTAACCGGACAGTATACAACGTCTGAATCTACCGGGACTTCAACATTATCAGCTTCAACGTTACTACCCGAAGAGACTACGTCAGAAATTAGCGATACAACCTTAATGCCTACAACTACCGGAACAGAGAGTACGCCGACGCAGTACGCACAGACTGAATATACTGATACTACGTTGTCAAAAACAGCTCAAACTTCATTTCCCGCAACGACTGTATCAGAAGATACTTCACAACACACACAGACCGATACTTCTCTAGCCATGACAGCAACGTCCTCACTGCCTACAACTGAACCAACACAAGAAGTAACCGGACAGTATACAACGTCTGAATCTACCGGGACTTCAACATTATCAGCTTCAACGTTACTACCCGAAGAGACTACGTCAGAAATTAGCGATACAGCCTTAATGCCTACAACTACCGGAACAGAGAGTACGCCGACGCAGTACGCACAGACTGAATATACTGATACTACGTTGTCAACAACAGCTCAAACATCATACCCCGCAACGACTGTATCAGAAAATACTTCACAAAACACACAGACCGATACTTCTCTAGCCATGACAGCAACGTCCTCACTGCCTACAACTGAACCAATACAAGAAGTAACCGGACAGTATACAACGTCTGAATCTACCGGGACTTCAACATTATCAGCTTCAACGTTACTACCCGAAGAGACTACGTCAGAAATTAGCGATACAGCCTTAATGCCTACAACTACCGGAACAGAGAGTACGCCGACGCAGTACGCACAGACTGAATATACTGATACTACGTTGTCAACAACAGCTCAAACATCATACCCCGCAACGACTGTATCAGAAAATACTTCACAAAACACACAGACCGATACTTCTCTAGCCATGACAGCAACGTCCTCACTGCCTACAACTGAACCAATACAAGAAGTAACCGGACAGTATACAACGTCTGAATCTACCGGGACTTCAACAGTATCAGCTTCAACGTTACTACCCGAAGAGACTACGTCAGATATTAGCGATACAACCTTAATGCCTACAACTACCGGAACAGAGAGTACGCCGACGCAGTACGCACAGACTGAATATACTGATACTACGTTGTCAACAACAGCTCAAACTTCATTTCCCGCAACGACTGTATCAGAAGATACTTCACAACACACACAGACCGATACTTCTCTAGCCATGACAGCAACGTCCTCACTGCCTACAACTCAACCAACACAAGAAGTAACCGGACAATATGCAACGTCTGAATCTACCGGGACTTCAACATTATCAGCTTCAACGTTACTACCCGAAGAGACTACGTCAGATATTAGCGATACAACCTTAATGCCTACAACTACCGGAACAGAGAGTACGCCGACGCAGTACGAACAGACTGAATATACTGATACTACGTTGTCAACAACAGCTCAAACATCATACCCCGCAACGACTGTATCAGAATATACTTCACAAAACACACAGACCGATACTTCTCTGGCCATGACAGCAACGTCCTCACTGCCTACAACTGAACCAATACAAGAAGTAACCGGACAGTATACAACGTCTGAATCTACCGGGACTTCAACATTATCAGCTTCAACGTTACTACCCGAAGAGACTACGTCAGAAATTAGCGATACAACCTTAATGCCTACAACTACCGGAACAGAGAGTACGCCGACGCAGTACGCACAGACTGAATATACTGATACTACGTTGTCAACAACAGCTCAAACTTCATTTCCCGCAACGACTGTATCAGAAGATACTTCACAACACACACAGACCGATACTAATCTAGCCATGACAGCAACGTCCTCACTGCCTACTACTGAACCAACACAAGAAGTAAGCGGACAGTATACAACGTCTGAATCTACCGGGACTTCAACATTATCAGCTTCAACGTTACTACCCGAAGAGACTACGTCAGATATTAGCGATACAACCTTAATGCCTACAACTACCGGAACAGAGAGTACGCCGACGCAGTACGCACAGACTGAATATACTGATACTACGTTGTCAACAACAGCTCAAACTTCATTTCCCGCAACGACTGTATCAGAAGATACTTCACAACACACACAGACCGATACTCCTCTAGCCATGACAGCAACGTCCTCACTGCCTACAACTGAACCAACACAAGAAGTAACCGGACAGTATACAACGTCTGAATCTACCGGGACTTCAACATTATCAGCTTCAACGTTACTACCCGAAGAGACTACGTCAGATATTAGCGATACAACCTTAATGCCTACAACTACCGGAACAGAGAGTACGCCGACGCAGTACGAACAGACTGAATATACTGATACTACGTTGTCAACAACAGCTCAAACATCATACCCCGCAACGACTGTATCAGAATATACTTCACAAAACACACAGACCGATACTTCTCTGGCCATGACAGCAACGTCCTCACTGCCTACAACTGAACCAATACAAGAAGTAACCGGACAGTATACAACGTCTGAATCTACCGGGACTTCAACATTATCAGCTTCAACGTTACTACCCGAAGAGACTACGTCAGAAATTAGCGATACAACCTTAATACCTAAAACTACCGGAACAGAGAGTACGCCAACCCCGCACGCACAGACAGAATATACTGATATTACGTTGCCAACAACAGCTCAAACTTCATTCTCCACAACGACTGTATCAAAAGATACTTCACAGCATACACAGACCGATACTTTTCAAGCCATAACAGAGACGTCCTCGCTGCCTACAACTGACGCAACACATGAAGTATCCGCACAGTACACAACGTCTGAATCTACCAGGACTTCAACATTATCAGCTTCAACTTTACCACCCACAACGACTAAGTCAGAAATTAGCGATACAACCTTAATGCCTGCAACTACCGGAACAGAGAGTACGCCAACCTCGTACGCACAGACTAAATATACTGATACTACGTTGTTAACAACAGCTCAAACTTCATTTCCCGCAACGACTGTATCAGAAGATACCTCACAGCACACACAGACCGATACTTCTCTAGCCATGACAGAATCGTCCTCACTGCCTACAACTGACACAACACGAGAAGTAACCGCACAATATACAACGTCTGAATCTACCAGGACTTCAACAATATCAGCTTCAACTTTACAACCCACAACAACTACGTCAGAAAGTACCTATACAAATTATGCAGAGACAGATGCTTTTCCAACAATAAGGGATACACTCACAGAACCCACACAGTACACACAAACTGGGTATACTTATACCTCCCCAATAACAACAGCTGAAGCCCTATCCCCTACAAACACCACATTAGAAGTCTCTACTCCGCAGTATATTCCAACCAGTAGTCCTACGACAGCACCCATTCTATACACATTTGCCACCACTGGCGATAATCCAACAGAGTACGCAGAGACCGAATCTACGGACCACTCTCCACGAGTGACACCTCAGATTTCACTTTCTACACAGCCCACATCAGAAACTACAAACCTGGAGACAAATCTGGACATCTCTCCTGCAACAGCAAGCACATCCCTTCCGTTTACAACTGCCGCGTCAGGAGGTACGCCAACGCAGTATACACAGACTTCATCAGAAGATACCACATCGAAGCAAGCAACAACTGGCACTCTTCCCAAAATAACAGACACATCCGTGTTACCTACACAGTATACGCAGACCGAATACACTGACACCACTGAAATATCAACAGCTCCATCTCTTACAAGCACCACACCAGAAGCCCCTTCTACTCAATACCACCAAACCGAAAATTCTACAGTAGCATCTGCTCTATATACATCTGTTACAGGGGATGTTGCCTCAATAGCGGTGACATCTCAAACTTCACTTCCTACACAAAACCCATCAGGAAGTACAACACCACAATACACACAGGCCGACACTGCCCCCACAATAGCAGTCACGCCTTCACTATCTACAATTGCAGCTCAAGAAAGTACATCAACACCATACACACAAACTAAATATAACGACACAACTCTAAAGACCGAAGCTCATACGTCACTTCCCACAACGTCTTTATCAGAAGGCACCTCTTTGAAGCAAGAAATGGTTGACACCTCTTCCACAGTAACAGAAACGTCCATATTACCTACACAGTACACACAGACTGAATACACTGACATCACTGCAATAACAACTATTCAAGCTCTATATTCAGTAAGCACCACACCCGAAACCCCCTCTACACTGACTGAAGCTTCCACAATAACATCAGGTCTATATACAACTCCAACTCGGGATGACACCTCAGCAGCAATGACTTCTGACACTTCACTTCCCTCACTGAATCTTACAAAAAGTACAGAGCCACAGTACACACAGGCCGATGCTTCCTCCACAATAGAAGTTACACCATCGCTATCTACAACTGTCGCTCCAGAAATTACACCAACACAATACACACAACCTGAATATACTGGGACTTCTCGAACACCGACAACTCAAACGTCACTTCATACAACAGCTTTATCAGAAGGCACCACTTCGAAGCAAGCAACGACTGATACTTCTTCTATTATAACAGACACAACCGCAATACCTACAGAGTATACACAGACCGAATACACTGATATCAGTGGAATATCAACAGCTCAAGCTCTAACAAGCACCACATCTGAAGCCACTTCTACTCAATACACACAAACCGAAAATTCTACAATACCATCCGTTCCACATACATCTGTTAGAGAGGATGAAGCCTCAATAGCAGTGACATTTGAAACTTCACTTCCTACACAGAACCAATCAGGAAGCACAACCCCACAGTACACACAGGACGATACATCCCCAACAATAGCAGGCACAACATTACTATCTACAACTGCCCCTCCAGAAAGTACACAAACACTATACACTCAGAATGAATACACTGATACCTCTTTAACGACACCAGCTCAAACGTTGCCTCTAACTACGACTTTGCCAGAAACCACCACATCGAAGCAAGTAATGGTTGACACATCTTCCACAATAACAGAAACATCAGTAACACATACACAGTACTCACCGACTGAACACACTGACACCAGTCTAAAAACGACAGTTCAAGGTCTGTCTGCTACAATCACCACACCTGAATCCCCTTCCTCCCAGTACACACAGACAGAAACTTCCACTCTATACACAACTGCCACATCAGATGGCGAGTCAACACAGTACACAGAGACTGAATTTTCCGATGCTTCTCCAGCGTTGACAACTCAGACTTTACTTCCCACACAGCCCACATCAGCAAGTACAAATCTAGAGAACACAATGCCCGATATGTCTCTAACGACAGAAAGTACATCCTTACCGTTTACAACCGTCACATCAGGAGGTACGCCAACGCATTATAGACAGACTGATACGTCTCACATAACAAAGACGCCTATACCGCCTACAACTTTCACAACACAAGGCGCACCAAGGCCGAATACATCTAGTGAATACCCCGATACTTCTCTCACAACACCAACTCAAACTATACTTTCCACAATGACTTCATCAGAAGGCACCATTTCGAAGGACATAATGACTGTCACTTCTCCCACAATAACAGAAACATCCACAATACTCACACAGTACACAGAATACACTAACACCACTCCAAGGACAACAACTCAAGCTCTACCTCATACAAGCAGGCCTACCAAAGGCGAAGTACCTACTCCACAGTACACGCAAACAGAAACTTCTACAGTACCGTCCACCCTGAATACAACTGTAATACAAGACAATAATTCTCCTGTAGTAACACTTAAAACTTCACTTCCTACACAATACACATCAAAAAGTACAGCTCCTCAGTACCCACAGACCGATACTTCTCCCATAAAAGGAGTCACACCCTTACTATCTACGACTGCGGCTTCAGGAGGTACACCAACACAATACCCACATACTGAAGTTAATGATACCACTCTAGCAACGATAGCTCAAACGTCGCTTCCCACAACAACTCCATCAGAAGCCCCCATTTCGGAGCACGTAACGGTTGACACGTCTTCCACAATAACAGAAACATCCATATTATCTACACAGTATACAAACACTGAATATACTGACAACACTGCAATAACAACAGTTCAAACTCTGTCTCCAGTAAGCACCACACCCGAAACTCCTTCTACACAGCAAACACGTACCGAAAGTTCTGCAATAGTATCAAATCTATATACAACTGCAACTCAGGGTGACACCTCAACAGTAATGGCATCTGAAACATCACTTCCCTCACTGAATCTAACAAAAAGTACAGAGTCACAGTACACACAGGCCGATACTTCCCCCACAGTAGAAGTTACACCATTACTATCTACAACTGTCGCTCCAGAAAGTACGCCAACACAATACACACAACCTGAATATACTGGGACTTCTCGAACACCACCAACTCAAACGTCACTTCCTACGGCGACTTTATCAGAGAACACTACTTCGAAGCACGCGATGGCTAGCATTCCTCCCACAATAACAGAAACATCCGCACCATCTACACAGAACACGCAGACTGAATACATTGACACCACGTCTTCGTCAGAGGGCACCACGTCGAAGGACTCACTAGCTGACACTTCTCGCACAATCACGGAAGCAACCTTGCTACCTACACAGCAAATGCAAACTGAATACACTGACACCACTCCAATAACAACAGCTCAAGATCTACCTCCTACAAGCACCACACTTGAAGCTCCGTCTTCACAGCACACGCAAACCGAGATTTCTACACTACCATCAACCATATACACAACTGACATACAAGGTGCCTCTTCTCCGACAGTGACACCCTTATTATCTACAACTGTCGTTCCAGAAGGTACACCAACACAATACACCCAGACTGAATATACTGATACCTCTCTAACAACCCCAGGTCAAACTCTACTTCCAATACACACCACATCTGAAGCCTCTGCTCCACAAAACGCACAAACTTATATTTCTACAGCATCCATTCTATACACATCTGCCACGAGGGAAAGTACGCCAACAGAGTATACACAGACTTCAGCTGCCGACACCTCTCCAACAGTGACACCTCAAACTTCCCATCGTACAAACACCGCACCAAAAATTACAACTATGGAGTATACACAGGGCTACACTTCTCCGACAATAGCAGGCACTTCCTTCCTTCCTGAAACTGCCGCCCCTGGAAGTACGACAACACAGTACCTACAAACTGGAGACAGTGATACCTCCCAAACAACACCAGACCATAATTTACTCTCTACAACAACTGCATCGAAGGATACTTCTACATACTACTCACAGACCGATACTTTCGCACTCACAACAGAGGCAACCTCACTGCCCACATCTCACACAACGCATGGTGCAACCACACAGCGCACACTGACTGAACAAGGTACTTCTCCAAAGTATCCAGGCCTCGACTCTTATCCAACAAAAACAGAGACCCCCTTACCACTTACAACTGAGACATCCGTCGATATACTCACACCGTATACACAGACTGAATATATTGATACCTCTTCAACACCACAAGCTCCCGATCTCTCCGCTACGAACACCACATCTCAAGGTACTTCCCCGCAGCACACACAGACTGATACTTCTTCGACAACATCTATTCCATCGACAACTACCACAGCAGAAGGTATGCCAACACAATACGCGCAGACTGAGCATGGTGATACTCCTGCAACAGTGTCAATTCAGACGGTACTCCCTGCAGTAAACATATCAGAAGGTACTACTAAGTATGCGCAGACCGATACTTCTCCAACAATAACAGAAACAACTTCATTTCCTGCAACTGTAACATCAGGACAAGAGTACACTCAAACTGAATATTATTACAGCGCTGGAACAACGTCACCTCAAGCTTCACTCCCTACAACGACATCAGAAGGTTCTTCTCCGTACAATAAAGAGAACACTTCTCAATACTATACAGAAACCGATACTTCCACAGTCATAACAGAAGCGGCATCACCGCCCACAATTCCCATGACAAAAGGCACACCCACACAACAAGTGCCAAGTGAAAATAAAGAGACCTCTCCAACAGAACCAACTTACACTTCACTCCCTACAACAACTACATCAGAAGGTACATCTTTAATGTACCCAACGGCTGAAACTTCTTCAGCGGTAGGAGAGACATCCATACTGCCCACACAATACTCACAAACCGAATCTACTAGTATCTCTTTAACAACAGCAGCCGGAACTCCCATCACAACAATGGCCCCATCAGATAGGATGTTTCCAAACTACTCAGAGACTGGCACTGCCTCAACAATTACAAATGCACCTTTACTGCCTGCAACTCTCACTAATCTAGAAACGCACACGCAGAACACAGGGACGCAATATACTGGTTCCTCTGCAATGACAACACCCCAAACTTTACCGTATACAACGACCCCGTCAGAAGATACTTCTTCAAAAATAGGAGGCAAATCAGTATTGCACATAACTATCAAAATAGATAATACGACAACAGCGGCCTATACATCTCTTTCTCCGCATTTGACATCAGAAAGTACAACTCCGCAGTATGCACAAACCGATACTTATCCAACAGACACACCTTCACTGTCTACAACTGCCATAACGGACGGTATTACAAAGGAAGGCGGGCAGAGTGATGGTGGTGATACTCTTCCGACAACAGCAGTTCCAACGTTGCTCCCTTTAGGGAACACATCAGAAGGCATTCCTTCAAAAGACACCGTAACCGATACTACACCAACAGTAACAGAACTATACGTACCGTCAACAATTGCCACATCTGAAGGACCGCAATCCACACAGGTCGAATATAATGATACTTCTCCAGCGACCCATACCGAAGCTTCACCCTCCGCAACGACCATATCAGCAAGTATTTCTTCAGAGTCGGCAGCGACCGATATATCTCCGGTAATGACGGAAACGCTCATGCTGCGTACAACTACGATCTCCGGGAGTACCCCCGCACAGTACACACAGACCGATACTTCTACAATAACAGATATATCTCTGCTTTCTACGACTGACATGCCAAAAGGCGAGTCAACCCAATACACGCAGGTTGAACATAGAGATGATTCTACGGTAACCTCACTCCCCATGACAACAACATCAGATAATTTTTCTCAAAACTATACCTGGAACGATTCCTCTCCAGTGGTAATTCAGACGTCTACACTGTCTCCAACTGGCACGTCAGAAGGTGCTCCAGAGCAGTCCACAGAGACTAAGTACACAGAGAGCACCACATATCCAGCAACACTCGATCAGACTTCACTTCTCCCAACAACTGCTTCTCCATTGTACACTCAAACAGATACTTCCCAAAGAACAACGGGGGCATTCATGTTACCTACAATTGACTCGGCAGAAGGCACGACAACACAATATACACAACAAGAATATAATGACACTTTCCCAACAACATCAGCTCAGACTTTACCCGCTACTACAACGTCTACTACAAATCCTACCACGATAACTTCGCTTCCCACATCCACCCAAACAGAACGAACCACCGACGGAACGACGCCGCCAGAACAGGCATTTGGACTCAGCACACACGGTCCAGAGCTTAAAAGTCAAAGTTTATTCCCAACAGTAGATACAACAGATAAAACTACAATTTTTCCAGACATGTTTACGTCGTCGAATATACTAACAACGATTGACTCAAGAGCAACGACTAATGCTTATGATAAAACTACTTACCTGCCTTTGACAACAAACACTGAACTGCTTTTAACTATGGACACGACACCAACGACATTACTTGATGTGGCAGGAACAACTAGTGCGCCTTTTAACGAGACAACCACTTACTGTCTGACTGACTACAATTGCGCTGATTACGAAGTATGTATTCGACGAGAATGTTATGATCCATGTAAAATTTATGTTAATCTGTGTGAGATCTATAAGACCCAGTACGCGATTTGTCGTACCCTAAACCATACAGCTTTGTGCTTTTGCGACACAGATGCAGATATAAACACTCCAGATTGTCACGTCGTCGCAGGTAACTGAAAATATATTCACGCCATTAGATGTATCTTGAAATGAATGATGGATGGAAATAAGGTATTTGGGTGCTACAAAGCTCGGTGCTAGCAACATTAACTGCCAAACGACAAGGCCAATTGTTGTTCAGTGCAAAATAAGAAGGAAAATGGTGAATGCTTTCGAAGTTACGATTTGATTCTAATCGAACTTCCGAATTATATTTTTTTATTTCACGTATTTTCGTGGAAAGTTGTAAAATAAAGTCTACTAAAGCTTTTTCAAAAGCTGACTATTGAAGCATGTATACGAGATAGTCGATGATTTTGCTAGAATCATACATATATATTATTGTTATATATGTTTTTTCCAATTTAAATTTCCCAAAAATTGTTGTCTTTGCACGTCCATAAGCACCGGAACAGAAAAGCTTTGCCGTCATTAGTAAAAAGCTTTTATTGTCATCACAAAGAAATTCATTCATCGTGCCCATACTACGGCGATGCCATTCTGTAGCTGCATGTTGAAGTCGCATCGTAATCGCATGAAGTTTGAGAACAAGAGCTTCGAAAACGAGCCAATGCACGTTACAATTGCAGCGAATTCGTTTACCCGAAAGAATATGAACATATAGTTGAATGAATCTACTCCTTTGAGGCCGTCGAAATCGAAGCATGTGACCTTTAATGCCTTCACTGCTCTTAATGCCTTTTTGCTATTCTGCCTAATTGTTATATTCTTTTAATTTTTTAGATCAAAAGCGTACACATTATAGAAGTATTTTGCGATACTAGGTATTTTAACTATCTCGCTTGTTTGTACTTTTTGTGGAAAAAGATGCTGCATAATGCCTACAAGCATATTGCTACCAAATAACAAAACATACAAAATATTTATATAATAGTCTGGTGAAGGATAATTTAGACTGCATGTCGAATGAGTTATTGTATATAGCGAATTTTTGCTACACACTTTTAGCCAAACCTCACTATCCACTTTTCAAACCCATGCACGAATTGGTAAGACCGAAAAGGTTGACTAAAAAGGTTGATTGTACCAAGTCACAAATATTATGTAGAAAAATTTGGCTTCTAGCACTACTGCAGAATGCATGTGTATATGCTGTAGTCAACAATCTATTTCTTAATCGTTAATATGAATGCCAATACAAAATACTTAAAATATATTCAGATCGACAATAAACTAAAACAAAATATAATCCATTCATCTTTTAAAAAAATTTCAAATAATTAAAACTTTCCAATACTTACAAGAAAACATTAACTAAAAGCATTACAACAAATAAACAAAAAAATAATTCTCAAGTATTATTTGAGTACTATATACTTGCTGATATTTCTAGCCTTTGCTCTGTTAGAGCAATGTTAAAATTTGCGCAATTAACAAATCGCATTTGCTTTTTATTAACTTCCATTTGGAATTTCGTATAAACAATTTTACAGAAATTGGTTGCGCTTCAAGCGACGAGTGTCCATCTCAAAGAGCTTGTATCAGTTCATTATGCGTTGATCCATGCTCATACGCGAATCCATGTGGTGGGCATGGTCAGGAATGTCATGTTGTCGATCATCAACCGGTTTGTTCAAAAGGTAAATGGTATTTAACAATATCTTATAGAAGTAAATTTATGACGATATACAATTAAAATTGTTTTCAACTCGCAGTTTGTCAATGTCAACGAAAATCCGACTGTCAAGAAGGTTATGAATGCGATGGCTGCAATTGTGAAAAGAGTAAGAATAACTTGTAGAATTGTGATTATATATATTTAATTCGATTTATTACTTTATTTCTTCCTTCTTTTAATTTTGAAGTTACGCAACGTACTCCAGGTTGCGAACATTGTCCACCAGGTACAAATTGCGACGTGACCACGGGAGCCTGTATTAAAGGTATGTCAGTTAGACAAAACTTCTCTTGTTTGATCTCATAACAGTATTTTGTACAGTCATTACTATGGATTAGGTTAACTTTTTGTATATAAATAAATCATGCAATTAATTTCTTATTTTAAAGCTTTCTAATTATTCTCAAACCTAAATCATTGATTAATCTAAGTATCTCAGAAGATATATATGTATATATTTATTGTATATGTAAATATATATGTTTATTTTCTAAAACCCTCCATGTAAATATATACATCTCACGTAACAGATAATGTAACAATATCAACCACCACTTCTACTATTACTACTACCACCACCACAACCACTACCAATATAACAACCACATCTAATCCCTTCACTGATGTAACAACATTCGCACCAACAACATCACCACCACCATCACCAACAACAATATCAACAGTTGTAGTTAATACCACAATCGGAAGTGGTTTAACTACTGAGACCGCGTCAGAAACACCAAGTGCAGAAAGCACAATTACAATTACAACTACATCAATTACTAACACAAGCACAACAAATTATACAATCCCAACAATCGGCACTATGACCACAGCCTCAATCACCGATATGGATACAAGTACGAAAACGGGTCCTCCAAAAGGTTATCGAGATGGTGAAAATAATATAACTGATAGTACTAGCGGTGATTTAACAAGTACAACTGGCCCAACAACATCAAGAGCAACAACAGTAGAGACAACAACAACCACATCGACGCAAACGACAATTGTCCCAACAACTGATCTAACAACAATAACCCTAATATCGGATGCGGAATTAACAACTGCAACAATACCCACAATACCACAAGGTATGGCAACAATACCGCCGGGTATAATATCACAATCATCACCCACACCAACAACACCAACAACCAACTTAACAACAACACAAGAAACAATAACACCTCCGGATTCAACAATAACCACGACAACAGTTACAAGTGTAGGTTCAACAATAAGTAATGCAACTTCAATGACAACTCCTCCCGCTGAACCAACTTCAACAACCATGGGTTCTACAGGTATAACCACATTAGTTACCACAGCGGATACTACATCGCCTACCACATCAACTGCAATACCAGAAGATTCCACAACAATATCACAAACCATGGCTACAGCATCCGTTGCAGCTACCACATCAATACCTCAAACTTCACCACCAGCAGTTGCCGCGACAACAGTAACAAACACAACGACCGTACAAATAAGTGGAGAAGGTGTGAAAGGACCAGTTGATGCGAGATCGACAACACCCAAAATGAAAACAACACGCATTGATACCTCAAATGAATTGGACTACGGCAATATGACAACAATGTTGACGACGCAACGCTACGATTCTACAACATTCCCTGTAATTATGATAACAGACACCACTGGTATGGGTAAACGTTTAAATGAGACAGTTATCGTCACGAGCACCACCGACATAACACCTATTGAAGATATGAATTTAATAACAAAAGATACAACTAGCACAACCTTGTTTCCTGTTATTACACCGATTATTACTGTTACCGAACAACGAGAAATGACAACGTTACCGGGTACAATTAGTACATTTGGTATTATGGAGCCCGCACTTACAACTGCAATACCACCATCCTTCATTAATGAAACCACAAAAACCGTCACACCTAACCTTTGTATAAATAATACTAATTGTGCTACTAATTATGTGTGTGTTCAGGGTCAGTGCCGTATTAAATGCGTAGCAACAACTACGGGAACTGTCCAAGGTGACAGTAGTGATTGTGTTAAAGGTATGACGATAAAAATATTGTATATATTGTTGTATATACCTAGGAGGTACTCAATTAATTTTGAAATCAGAACTCTTTCATGCATGTTCACACTCGACATCTTGAAAATACATTCAACTCTCTATAAATTCCTTCAAAATTTCGATAAGCGTAGTGTTGATTCTTTCCAAAGAAACTGCTTTTAAGGCACTACCCTCTCTCTCTCTGTCTCTCTCCAATGAACCGGATTGATCGGGAATATAATTTGAAGTATCCCATGTATAATTTGTTGCTATATATATATAGAGCTTATTCGACTGCTGTTAACATAATTTCCATCAGATTATACCGATATGACCTCAGACGTTTTATCTGTAATAGAGCTGTAAAGACTTTGGCTTACGTAACAGCATTATCTTCGGAAAAATGACGATGATTCCTATGTAGTTCGACTGATTTAGTGGTATTGGCTATGGTATATGTGATATATTTTCATTTACGATTTAATGGTCACTGGTATTTCATTATATAATAATTTGTACATATAAATTGTTTTAAATGCAAGGCACACTTGTCTGTTATTTTCGTCATTCTTCAATAATTTCTACACTCTCAAGGATCCATAGGATTTCTGTAAATAGAAAATTCTACCAGCATTTTTTCCCCACCCTGCACCACAAATAATGAATCGAAGCTCTTGTTAAGAAACCCTTTAAAATAAGTTATAACGCATTAATTCTTAACATCTAACATCTCTCTAACATCGAGTAGTATCACCCGGTACTCCGAAAACGCCCGAACCATGCCAGTCCAACAACGACTGTATTGAAAGTGAAGCCTGCTATATGGGTCTATGTCATGACCCTTGTGAATTTGCTAATATATGCGCTGCTACAGCTAAGTGTACGGCAAAAATGCATCGTCCAATATGTTCATGTCCGAAAGGACATGAAGGTAATCCAACGATCAAATGTTCACCGGTCGGAAGTTCAAGTAAGGCTCACAATAACAATATCATTCATTCATTCATTAACGACGTATCATTACTAAAATTAATACTAAACATAATCAATTAAAACAGGGTCCGTTTTACAAGTCTAGCCTGTAAAACCAGCTTCAAAATTGTATGAGCAGCAATTCATACTAATTAGTATTTTCTTATCTTTCATTCCTTGTTTCGCTTCTTTGAATATTGCGGATCAAAACAAAAATAGTTGAATGTATCCACGATAATCATTGTGGTATTACCGAAGCATGCTTTAATGGTCGCTGTCAGTATCCTTGTGATATTCGAAATCCTTGCGGACAAAATGCTGTTTGCGGTAACACGAATCATAAAGCTGATTGTAGTTGTATTGAAGGTTATCAAGGCAATGCACTAATTGGCTGTCAATTGGGTAGGTCCATTTTTTGGTTTCATTAGAAGATAATATCGCATTAATATATATTTCTAACTCTTCTCTATTATTTGCCAAATTTTTAATAATAAAACCAATCAACAATACCATCATCATCTTTATGAAAACTAATTAATATGATGTCATGAATTAATCGAAACAGTGCCCGATCACAAACCCGTCTGTCAATACAATGAGGATTGCCCACCGAACAAACTCTGCGATCGTTTGAATCGACGTTGCATCAATCCCTGTCAGGAGGATTCGTGCGGTGAAAATGCCGAATGTATTCCCGCTAATCATGGTCCCGAATGCCATTGTCTGAACGGTTTTGTAGGAAATGCTTATATAGCATGCCTGCCAGTACAAGGTTGCCGCACCGATAATGAATGTGAGAGTAGTGAAGCATGCATTAAAGGAGCTTGCGCCTCTCCATGCCAATGCGGTTCTAATGCTCTTTGCGATGTCATTAACCACCGTAGTATTTGTAAATGTCCACCCGGTTATCGCGGCAATCCACAATTATCCTGTAATCCACCAACAAATCCATGCGAAGCAAATATTTGTGGCTTGAATGCGCTTTGTGAAGTGGATAATGGCAATCCCATATGTTTCTGCCCTAAGGGATTAACAGGAAATCCTTTCAAAAATTGCAGTAAGTAATTAAGCTAAAAAAACACCCGCAGAATTAATTAAATGTTGTGGCAATTTTCGTAATTTTTCGCAGTTCCTGAAGGCGATGAATGCTCTCCGAATCCTTGCGGACCAAATTCAGGCTGCCGAATTGTGAATAATAGACCAAATTGCTTCTGCCTTCCCGAATTTGAAGGCAATCCACCAGATTTTCCATGTGAATTACCAACAAATCCATGCGACCCATCGCCATGCGGACCCAACACTCAGTGTACCGTCTTAAGCAATGGATTCTCCAAATGTACGTGCTTGCCAGGCTATGTAGAGAGTCCGAACACGATTCGTGGTTGCATCGAACCAGCCAACCCTTGTGACCCTAACCCATGTGGAATTGGTGCCATTTGTGATTCCTCACGTAATCCTGTTTGTTTCTGCCCAGACGATAAATTCGGTAATCCATTCCGCTCCTGCGAAAAGCCGTCCACATCGTTCGAACTCTGTAAACCGGGGCCGTGTGGACGAAATGCCGACTGTTATGTTAGTGGAAATAGAGAAGAATGTTATTGTCAACCTGGTTATTTAGGCGATCCCTATCAGGGATGCAACGAACTTCCGCGTACCGTATGCACTCCTAATCCATGCGGTCCGAATGCTGATTGTATTATATCCGAAGATGGATTGAGCGTTTGCGTATGCCCTGATGGACTGTCAGGCGATCCAACATCATTAGCAGGGTGCCACAGTTTCGAATGTCAGATTGATGATGATTGTTCAAATACAAAAGCTTGTATGGGTTTCAAATGTTACGACCCATGTCCAGGTGCATGCGGTTCGGGAGCATCTTGTCGCGTCGAAAAACATCATCCCATATGCTCGTGCAATACAGGCCTGACTGGCAATCCGGGAATCTTGTGCTACCCCATTGAAACACCAAGGAAGCCTACACGAAATCCATGTATTCCAAGTCCTTGCGGAATTAATACTTACTGTAAATCAATGAATAATCGTGCTGTCTGCTCGTGTATTCATGGTTATCTAGGGGATCCGCAAAAAGAATGCCGCCCCGAATGTAATATAAATTCAGACTGTAGTACGGCCCAATCATGCATTAACCACAAGTGTGTCGACCCATGTGCTGGTACTGTATGTGGTATCAATGCTTTATGCAGTGTACATAAACACACACCTGTATGTATATGCCTTGATGGATTTGCGGGTGATCCCTTCCTGCAGTGCGTAGCTGTGGGTGTACTAAAAAACGCAACACTCGATCCTTGTACACCGTCCCCATGCGGACCTCAAGATGTTTGCTCTGTTTATAAGGACGGAGTAGCATTATGTGATCCGTGTATTGGACCAGGGGCACAGCAAAATCCACGTTGCCGACCGGAATGTCTATCGAACTCAGATTGTCCCTTCGACAAAGCTTGCCTGGGTCAACGATGTTTAGACCCTTGTCCAGGTTCCTGTGGACGCAATTCACTTTGCAAAACTCTCGATCATAATCCTATCTGCAGTTGTCCTCAAGGACTTGTTGGCAATCCATATGAATATTGCTCATCAGTCTCTCCGATTTTGCCCACTCCATCACCAAGTTGTGAGAAGCTGAAATGTGGACCAAATACTGAATGTAAGAAACGCGGTGGTACATTAAAATGTGTATGCAAAAAAACCTACATCGGAGACCCACAAATTGGTTGTCGTCCTGAATGTGTGCTTAACACAGACTGCCCTATCAGCATGTCCTGCGTGAATTTCCGTTGTAAGGACACCTGCAGCGGAGTATGCGGTATAAATGCGGTTTGCCGGGTAGTTAACCATGCCCCGATTTGTACATGCGCGGAAGGATATACGGGAGATGGTTCTATTTCATGTAACCCGTATTACATCCCAGCGAAGGTACCGAGTACACCTATAAACCCCTGCGAACCATCACCCTGTGGACCCAATTCACGATGTCTTATTTCCCCGATGGGCTTCGCTGCCTGTTCATGCTTACCCAACTTTAAAGGATCGCCACCAGTTTGCCAACCGGAATGCATAGTTAATTCAGAATGTCACTTGAACAGAGCTTGCGTTAATCAACGTTGTGCAGATCCGTGCCCAGGAACTTGCGGTATCGCCTCTCGCTGCGAAGTGCTTAATCACAATCCAGTCTGCTCCTGCGATGAAGGCTTTGAGGGTGATCCATTCATTTTATGCACTCCGCGATCAGTATTGCCAACGGTTAAGCCCAGACCAGAAAATCCATGTGTTCCATCACCATGTGGACCAAACTCGATGTGTCAAGTTAAGCAAGGGCGTCCAATATGCTCTTGTACGGCTAATTACATTGGTGTTCCGCCATATTGCCGTCCGGAATGCACGCTGAATACGGAATGCCCGACAGACAAAGCTTGCATTCAGGAAAAATGCCAGAATCCATGTGTGGATACTTGTGGACAGAATGCGCATTGCACTGTGATTGCACATTCAGCCCATTGCAGCTGCGAACGGGGTTACGAAGGTGATGCTTTTGTCGGTTGTTCCAAGATTCCAGAAGGTAAGAAGATAACTACATTTAATTCGTATAACTCGCATGAATGCATTTCCGCCTGATTCTCTCCAGAACCGAAAGTTCCGGTCGACTTGTGCTATCCCAGTCCGTGTGGAGAAAATGCCGTTTGTTCCATAAGAAATGGTGTAGCACGTTGCAATTGTATAGAACCATACATTGGAGATCCTTACACCACGGGCTGTCGCCCGGAATGTGTCTACAATGCAGAGTGTCCAGCATCATTGGCGTGCATTAAACAACACTGCCGTGATCCGTGCGTTGGCAGTTGTGGAGCAAATTCGGAATGTGTGGTGATCAATCATATGCCCACTTGCAGTTGTGTTCAAGGCTACGAGGGCGACGCATTTACCGGTTGCAAGAAAGAAGTGTCCTGTATGTATTCATTAAATATTCCGACAATTAAATATCGTTATACTCTATGAAATGTCTCCTATAGTGATTGGACCAATTACTCCCTGTGAACCGAGTCCATGCGGCGCGAATAGTGTGTGCCGCGTTATCGATGGTCGTCCGGCATGCTCGTGCCTGGAAGGCTATTCGGGAACACCGCCAACCTGTCGTCCAGAATGTATTGTTAGCTCGGAGTGCGGACAACATCTAGCTTGTATTAATCAAAAATGTTCAGACCCATGTATTGGAACATGTGGTTTCCATGCGAAATGTATAGTAGTGAATCACAATCCAATTTGTACTTGTCCCGAAGGATATACAGGCGAACCATTCGAACAGTGTGTACTGGCTCGTGAGTATTATTACACTTAAAGTATTATTGCATCTTGAACGAAATATATTCTGTCTTATGCAACTTTTTTATTGGAATATTTTCTTACAGCTGTTGCTCCAAAACTTCCAGTGAATCCCTGTAATCCTAATCCATGTGGACCAAATTCCGAATGCCGCGAACTCGCGGATGGACGTGCTGATTGTTCATGTTCACCGGGTATGTTCGGTGCACCACCAAATTGTCGTCCCGAATGCATTATACACCAAGATTGTCCTTCAAATCGAGCTTGCATACGTCAACGTTGCGAAGATCCATGCGTTGGCGCGTGTGGCTTTAATGCCGTTTGTAGCGCGAAAAATCACAAAGCGATTTGCTCGTGTTTGGAAGGTTACGAAGGTGATCCTTACGCCGTTTGTAATATGCGACAAAGTGAGTACCCGTTAATGGTTTCTAATAGTTTTCTCGATTTTTATTCGACCATTATTCGAATGTGCTCGATTGTTTTAAAAATTCTAACAATCTTCTTGCTTCCAGTCATAGATTTGTATCTTTTAATTATTTGCATTTTCTTTTATTATAAATGCATGCATCCAAATTTTTATTTAAAAATCAATTGTATTTATTTCTCTTGTACTTATTTCATATCATTTTTAGAAAAATAGTCATCTATAATTTAGTTCTCTCATATATTTATGATATACCGTTAAGTTTGTACAGTTCCGAAAAGTATTTGGAAAATTCGAGAATTTTCATAAATTTATCGACTATAATTTTGATATTTTTTATTCTAATCTTTCCTATATTTTCCTATATTCTTTTTAATGTAAATTTTTTATAACCTTCTATAGTTTTGAAACATGAACCACCATCCAATCCGTGCAATCCATCACCATGCGGTTCTAACGCAATTTGCAAAGAACGAAATGGTGCTGGTTCTTGTACCTGCATGCAAAATTATTTCGGCAACCCATACATTAATTGCCGCCCTGAGTGTATTGAAAATAGTGATTGCCCGCGTACAAAGAGTTGTATCAATATGAAATGTTCAGATCCTTGCAGAAATAGATGCGGCATAAATTCCAAATGTCAAGTCACTAATCATCTACCCGTCTGTAGTTGCATTCCAGGATTCACAGGCAATCCTTTAAGAGTGTGCCATGAAGAAGTATCAAGTATGCAAAATTTCAAAAAAAATTTAAAAAGTTCCAACGAACTGCCTAGCAAGATTCTCACTTACCCAAAACCCATATTTTTTTGCATTTGTAAATAGTTAAATCCCTTCCGGAACCGAAAGACCCATGCCGTCCATCTCCTTGTGGCCAATTCAGCGCTTGTAAGGTTACCAAAAATTTCCCCGTTTGCTCTTGCCTAAAAGGCTATATAGGAAGTCCGCCCAATTGCAAGCCTGAGTGTATCTTAAACTCTGAATGTCCCTCAAATCTTGCCTGCATCAATCAACGTTGTAGCGATCCCTGCCCCGGCATTTGCGGCTATAACGCACGTTGCCGTGTAACAAATCATTCGCCTATTTGTACTTGCGCTCAAGGTTTTACCGGTGATCCATTCCGCGGATGTTTACCAGAGAAAGGTATACGCGTTTTATACAAAGACCTAAAAGTCATATAAAAGATCATAAAATTTTATAGTCATTCCCACTCCTGAACCATCGATTCCAACCAATCCCTGCGTACCCTCACCATGTGGACCGAATTCAAAATGTCATGCTAAAAGTGGTAACGCAGTTTGCTCTTGCATACCCAACTATATTGGCAGACCACCAAATTGTCGTCCCGAGTGTACGATTAATTCCGAATGTGAATCCAATATGGCCTGTCAGAATTCGAAATGTCTTGATCCGTGTGTCGGTGCATGCGGTAATAATGCGGAGTGTCATACCAGTTCACATGCGCCGATTTGCATGTGCCAGAACGGCTTTACTGGAGATCCATTCACTGGATGTTATAGAATCCCTCCAAGTATGTCAGATTTTAGCATCTCATCCGAATAGAAACTCTACCATGAAGTCGATCTTTTTCCATATTACAGTTACCAATGAATCCATTCAACCATGTCATCCCAGTCCCTGTGGCGTTAATGCCATTTGTGAGGAGCGAAATCGTGCTGCGGCATGCAAATGTATCCCTGAATACTTCGGCGATCCATATGTTGAATGCCGACCCGAGTGTATTATTAATTCCGATTGCCGGACAACGCAAGCATGCGCTAATAATAAATGCATTGACCCTTGCCCAGGCGTATGTGGTTCAAATTCAGAATGCGATGTACGAAATCATGCTCCAAATTGTCAATGCTACCCAGGCTATACCGGAAATCCTAGAGATGGTTGCCATTTAATACCAGATTATCTGAAAAGTAAGCAAGTGACCACAAACTCTCGGAAATAAAGGAGATGATGCGATAGCTCAAATTCGAAATTCTAATTTAAAGTGAAATTAAATTGATGCATTTAGTCTCTCCTTAATTTCTTTGTTCCGTTGTTGTTGTTGTTGTTCTGTTGTTCGTTCTCAAACGATCATTCATTGACCAATTCTCCATAACTCGTATAGAAAATCCATCTGATGTGTCGCGTATTAACCCGTGCCAACCATCACCTTGTGGTCCATATAGTAGTTGCCGTTCCATCAATGGCCATGCCGTGTGCTCTTGCCAATCCAATTATATTGGATCACCACCAAATTGTCGGCCCGAATGTATGGGAAGTTCTGAATGCCCACAAAATAAACTATGTGTCAACGAACGTTGTAGAGATCCCTGCCCGGGCACTTGTGGAATAAATGCTCTTTGTCGCGTCGTCAATCACAATCCAATTTGTAGCTGCATGCCCGGTTTTACTGGGGATCCATTCCTACGATGTATATATGAAGAGAGTAAGATCATCATTTACTGTCACTGCCACAATAGTTTGGAGATAAATTGAAAGCTTTACACGGGGCTTGACTGTGCGGGAGGAGGGTCTTTATCAATGCATTTGTGTCTATAAAAAGCTTCATAGATTTCAATTTCTCTCTAAACCTATATTAGCGTTCATCAAAGTATAATCCCGATTTTTCAAAGACACGCGGTACACAGTTAATGCTCTGTAGTAGAAAATGGGTCGTTGGCAGGTTTTGTAAAATGAAAAAAAATTTGATGAATGCTATTTGTGCTATAGAAAAATTCTCCAAAAATTTGTATCTCTTTTATAATTATTTTCTCTTTTCTCTTTTCTCTTTCTTTCTTCGTGCGATATTGCTGTTGCATGCTTTGCACTCTACTGTACTCTATTGTAAATATGCGTATTTATATCATTGTAAAATATTATATAAATCTATCTATACTGATATAAAAGAACGTCCCATTGTAAAACAATCCAATCCATGTATCCCGTCACCGTGTGGTCCAAATTCGCAATGTCGCGTTTCAAGCGCTAACGATCAAGCGGTCTGCCTATGCCTGTCCAATTATATAGGCAGGCCGCCAAATTGCCGCCCTGAATGCACATCGAATTCAGAGTGTCGCGGTAATATGGCCTGCATAAATCGACGGTGTCAGGATCCATGTCAAGGATCGTGTGGTTCATTTACGACATGCACTGTTAATAATCATAGGCCCGTGTGTCGTTGCTTGGATGGTTATGTTGGAGATCCATTTTCAGAATGTAGTCCTCAAAGTAAGATTAAGTGTACCATATCTATAACTCTTCAAGTAGTAGAATGTTCCATTCTGAATGTTTTCCCAACTGTGATCCATGCGTTACTTATTATTATTTTATGTACTTGTTATCGATTTTATAGCACTTCCTCCACCAGAAAAACCTCAACCTTGCAATCCAAGCCCCTGCGGATCCAATGCTATTTGCAAAGAGCGCAATGGTGTTGGGTCGTGCACATGTTTACCCGAATACACTGGTGATCCATATACTGAATGCCGTCCGGAATGCATTCTTAACACTGACTGTGCCAAAAATCTTGCCTGTGTCAAAAACAAGTGTCGCGATCCTTGTCCCGGGGTTTGCGGAGTGTCGGCAGAGTGCCATGTCATAAATCATGCCCCGAGTTGCAGTTGTCCATCCGGGTACACTGGAAATCCTTCGGAACACTGTCGTAAAGTAACTGTGGAAATAGAACCCAATAAGCCATGTCGACCTTCACCCTGCGGCCCCTATAGTCAATGTCAGGAAATCAATGGTCATTCTGTGTGTTCTTGTATGAAAAATTACATTGGTACACCGCCAGCATGCCGTCCCGAATGTTCGGTGAGCTCGGAATGTCCTCAAGATAAAGCGTGCTTAAATTTGCATTGTGTCAATCCTTGCATCGGCACATGCGGGAATGATGCACTGTGTAAGGTTACGAATCACAATGCAATTTGTTATTGCCCTGAAGGATATTCAGGTGATCCGTTTACAAGTTGTGTCCTTGAAAGTAAGCATTCAAAACTATCTCATATAAAAGGCTTGCAAAAATTAAATGAACGTATTTCTCTTATCAAAGAGGTAGCTCCCACTTCCAAGCCGCCGAATTCGAAACCATGCAAGCCCAGCCCTTGTGGACCCAACTCAGAATGTCGCCAAGTGGGAGAAACTGCAGTCTGTTCTTGCCTTTCGGGATACATTGGACGTGCACCCAATTGTCGACCAGAATGTACTCTTGATTCAGAATGTTCCGCTAATTTGGCCTGCATTAACAAAAAATGCAAAGATCCTTGCCCAGGATCATGTGGTTTCAATGCATTGTGCAATGTAGTGAATCACTCGCCAGATTGTGTTTGCAAGTCTGGCAATACCGGTGATCCATTTTCTGGTTGCAATCCAATAAGTAAGCCTCAAATTTATGCATTCCAGGAAAATCAGAATCTACAATAAGTTATTATTATCTGCCTTTAAAATCTAGCTACTACCGTAAAGGAAGAACCCCTCAATCCATGTAATCCTTCACCTTGTGGGCCTAATGCTGTTTGTAAGGAACAGAATGGTGCTGGTTCTTGCACTTGTCTACCGGGATACTTTGGCGATCCTGAAAGTGGCTGCAGACCAGAATGTGTTGCTAACTCAGACTGCTCGCGGGATAAGTCTTGTGTAAACAATAAATGTTTAGACCCATGTCCCGGTGCTTGCGGTCTGAATGCCGAGTGTCGCGTTGCCAACCATATGCCCAGATGCTATTGCCGTGAAGGCTACACCGGAAATGCGCTTAGTGCTTGTCGTGAGATACCATTAAGTAGGCACCTTCTAAATTTCGCAGTCAAGAAAGGCTGTTTGGAAGGATTTTGCTGAGAGATATATCTGAAAAATATGGCAACTTCCTTCCGGCCTTTAATGTCCGCTAATTATCCGATTACAAAGATTAAGTTCTAATGATCAAACCTCATCATTTCCTAGCCCAAACTGATGTTAATCCCTGCATTCCCTCTCCTTGTGGACCCTACAGTCAATGCCGGGAAGTCAACAATCATGCCGTCTGCTCTTGCCAGGCCAAATTTATCGGTTCTCCACCGAATTGCCGACCCGAGTGCATTGTTAGTTCTGATTGTGCACAAAATTTGGCATGCGAAAATGAACGATGCATAGATCCCTGTCCTGGCACGTGTGGATCTGAGGCACGATGCCAGGTTGTAAACCATTATGCTGCATGCTCCTGTCCACCCGGTTTTACAGGCGATCCTTTCAGTAGATGTATTAAAAATGAACGTAAGCATGATTATAATACTAAGACCATTGAAATCATAGTGGATTGCGTTGTAGCAATTACAACAATCCGCTATGACCTCACTAATTCATTCGAATGTTTTGCATGTTCATTCTTAAAATTATTTTTATATAATTATTTGTAAAAAAATAACTTATTTTCTCCTTTAATCTTTTTATTCTCGTCCTTAATGTATGCGTATATTTTCCTGTATCTCTATCATCTCTACCATACCTACAACTACTACTACTACTACTATACCACTATACATCTGCATATAAATATATACCTACCTACATATGAATTACGTAGCGACAGTACCTTCTATAAAACCCTGCATTCCAAATCCCTGTGGGCCCAATTCAAAGTGTATCGAAGTTGGTGGCTCACCTGCATGTTCCTGTTTACCAAACTATCTTGGACGGCCACCTAACTGTCGCCCGGAGTGCATGAGTAGTTCTGAATGTTCAGCTAATTTGGCTTGTATAAACCAAAAGTGTTCTGATCCTTGTGTGGGAACTTGTGGTGCACATACGTACTGTACAGTCATTAATCACAATCCAACTTGCCAATGTGATGCTGGCTACACTGGAGACCCTTTCTCCAGTTGCACACTGATACCGAAAAGTAAACAAAGATATTACCCCCAACCAGAAAATATAATCCCCCTTCTTAAAATTAACTTTAAATTACAGTTGCCCCTACAGAAACACCGCAGAGTCCTTGCAGCCCCAGCCCGTGTGGAGCAAATGCAGTCTGTCGCGAACGTAACGGTGTTGGTTCCTGTTCCTGTCTACCGGAATATTTTGGTGATCCTTATAGCGGATGTCGCCCTGAATGCGTTCAAAATTCTGATTGTGATCGCTCAAAAGCATGCACCAATAACAAATGTCAGGATCCTTGCCCTGGAGTATGTGGCATCAATGCTGAATGTCGCGTACTTAGCCATGCACCTAATTGCGTATGTTTCGATGGCTACAGTGGCAATCCACACGAATCATGTACATTGATTGAGACAACAACAATTGAACCGTTAAATCTATGTAAACCCTCCCCATGTGGCCCTTATAGCCAATGTCGAGAATCTGATGGACATGCTGTATGTTCCTGCATTGAGGGCTATGTGGGTGCTCCACCAAAATGTAAACCAGAATGCGTGGTCAGCTCAGAATGTCCTCAAAATCGGGCCTGCGTCAACCAGAAATGCATGGATCCCTGTCAAGGCGCATGCGGTATCGATGCTCGATGCCAAGTTGTGAATCATAATCCAATATGCACTTGCCCTAT
Organism: Physocephala rufipes; assembly: GCA_963966595.1. Lineage (NCBI taxonomy): Eukaryota > Metazoa > Arthropoda > Insecta > Diptera > Conopidae > Physocephala > Physocephala rufipes. The sequence goes on along the minus strand of OZ016502.1, from coordinate 34,247,975 downwards.
CGGTATGAGCGGGGATCCCTTGATCTCCTGTGTTAAGGAAGAAAGAACACCAACGAATCCTCACAACCCATGTGTGCCTTCACCGTGCGGCCCTAATGCTTTATGCCGCGAGATTGAAGGTCAAGCCGCTTGTTCCTGCCAGCCAAACTACATTGGGCGCCCGCCAAACTGCCGTCCAGAATGCACGAATAACGGCGAATGCCAAAGTAATCTAGCATGCCAAAATGAGCGTTGTATTGATCCATGTCCAGGATCATGTGGTGTAAACGCCATTTGCAAAGTTGTACAGCACAATGCCGTTTGCCTGTGCGCTGAGGGGTATGAAGGCGACCCAATATTGGGATGTAAAGTAATTTCTCCCGTACTACCGACAGAAGCACCTAGTTCGCCGTGTAAACCTTCTCCATGTGGACCTCATGCGGAGTGTCGAGAGAGTAATGGTGCTGGAGCATGTTATTGTCATGAAGGTTTCGAAGGCAATCCATATGATATTAAACGTGGTTGCCGTCGAGAGTGCGAGGTCAATGATGACTGCTCGCCTGTTAAATCATGCGTTCGCTTTAAATGTGTTGATCCTTGCAAGGATATATGTGGCGAAATGGCTATGTGTTCCGTAGAAGAACATATACCAACGTGTACCTGTCCACCGGATTACACGGGCGATTCATTGTACCAGTGCAAAAAAATTACTGTCTCTCCCCGACCGGCCGAGGACCCCTGCATTCCATCACCATGCGGTCCAAATAGTGTGTGCCGCAATATAAACAATCAAGCGGTCTGCTCATGCCAATCAGACTATATGGGTCAACCACCCAATTGCAGACCTGAATGCATCGTTAGTTCTGAATGTGCTCCGGAGCGAGCTTGTGTTAACAAAAAATGTGTTGATCCATGCCCTCACACATGTGGCAATCGTGCCGTATGTTCTACGAAAAATCACAGCCCGATCTGTACGTGTCCTCGTGGTATGACTGGCGATCCATTTGTACAGTGTTCAATGATACGTAAGTTAATATCTACAACTAATTTCGTTCGAGAATAGTGGTTTATTTTAGTAAAACATTTCAACCAATATTTGTTTTTAGCGCTCATTGCAGAACCTGAGCCAACCGAACGCCCGCCGTCTTGTATTCCGTCGCCTTGTGGACCTAATTCTAAATGCAAAGTAGTTGGAAGTAGTCCTGCCTGTTCCTGTTTGGAGGATTATATCGGTTCCCCTCCAAACTGCCGGCCCGAATGTCTTATTAATTCTGAATGCGGTCCCACAGAAGCCTGCATTAACCAAAAGTGTCGTGATCCTTGCATTGGCTCTTGCGGTTTTGAAGCCAAGTGTCATGTGCTTAATCATGTTGCGATTTGTAACTGCGTTGAGGGTTATACTGGCGACCCATTTGTACTTTGTAACCCAATACCTATTGAAGGACCTAAGGTTGCAAATGATTCTTGCAACCCAAATCCTTGTGGACCAAATGCCGACTGTTTTAATGGTGAATGTCGCTGCCAAGACGACTATCAGGGTAACCCTTACGATGGTTGCCGTCCGGAATGTACCCAATCAGCCGATTGTCCACGCGATAAGGGATGTAAACGCAATAAGTGTACTGACCCGTGTCCAGGGACGTGTGGACTAAACGCTAACTGTGAGGTATTTAATCACATCCCAGTCTGTACTTGCGCTGAGGGCTACGATGGTGATCCATTTACCCACTGTCACCTTAAACCACAAGAGCCGGAAAAACCAAAAGAAGTTTGCTCACCGTCACCCTGTGGAGCAAATAGTAACTGTAAAAATGTTAACGGTTATGCCGTATGTTCTTGCTTAGATGGTTTCGTTGGTTCCCCTCCTCAATGTCGACCAGAGTGTGTAGTTTCCACTGAATGCCCTCCACTTCAAGCTTGCGTGAATAAAAAGTGTGTGGACCCTTGTTCCGGTCAATGTGGCATAGACGCACGTTGTGAAGTTATCAATCACAGTCCTATATGTGGCTGCCCGCCTGGTAAAACTGGGGATCCCTTTAAGCGTTGTTCAGATATACCATCTAGTGTAAAAGGCGTTTCACATGATCCATGCATACCATCCCCATGTGGTCCCAATTCAATGTGCAAAGCGACACCAAATGGACCATCCTGTCAATGTCTACCGGAATTCTTCGGGTCCCCACCCAACTGTCGCCCGGAATGCATTATCAATTCTGATTGCGCCTCATCAGAAGCTTGTATCAACAACAAATGCCGCGACCCTTGTCCCGGTTCTTGTGGAGTTAATGCAGAATGTCGAGTCACTGGACACACGGTATCTTGTTTCTGTCCTAAAGGATTTAGAGGCAACGCTTTCGTTCAATGTATCCAGCAAGTTGAAGAAGCACCTAAACCTTGTGAACCCTCGCCATGCGGTCAAAATGCCGAGTGTATGGAACGCGATGGAGCTGCAACCTGCAAATGTATCGATGATTATGAAGGAAATCCTTACGAAGAATGCCGTCCAGAATGTATATTAAGTTCCGACTGCCCTACTGATAGGACGTGTATACGTAACAAATGCAAAGATCCTTGCCCAGGAATTTGTGGATCAAATGCACAGTGCTATGCAGTAAATCATGTACCGAATTGTGTATGCAATGACGGCTTCACTGGAGATCCGTTCTCACATTGCCAAGAACAAAAATCACCAGAACCAATAGAACCGAGTAATCCATGCTTACCTTCGCCATGCGGACCAAATAGTAAATGTCGCGAAGCTAATGGATTGGCAGTTTGTTCGTGCTTGGATACATTTATTGGTTCACCTCCTTCGTGCAAACCGGAATGTACCGTCAATGCTGAATGTCCACAAAATAAGGCTTGCCATAAATTCAAATGTGCTAATCCATGTGCCGGTACCTGCGGAATTGATGCAAAATGTGAAGTCATTAATCACAACCCGATCTGTAGTTGCCCATTCGGCATGACTGGAGATCCCTTGGCAAAATGTTACACACCATCTGAATCGAAGGAAGTGGAGCCTAGTAAACCAATAAATCCATGCGTGCCATCACCATGTGGCCTTTACTCGGAATGTCGGCCGAATGGTGATCAGCCTACATGCTCATGTTTACCAAATTATATAGGGGCCCCGCCAAATTGCCGCCCAGAATGTATTGTTAAAACCGATTGTCCTTCTGACAAATCATGCATCGCTGAGAAATGCCAAGATCCATGTATTGGTTCCTGCGGACTGAACAGCGAATGCCGCACACAAAATCATATTGCCATATGCAATTGTTTGCCCGGATTTACTGGAGATCCATTCTCACAATGTGTTAAAATAATTCTATCAGTCCTGCCACGACCGACACCTTCATATGATCCCTGCCAGAAGAGGCCATGTGGTGCGAATGCGGAATGTAATAATGGAATCTGTACTTGTATTCGCGATTATCATGGTGATCCATTTGTCGGATGCCGACCTGAATGTACGACAAGCACGGATTGTTCCCCACACAAGGCATGTCTTAATAAAAAGTGTGTCGATCCTTGTCCAGGAACATGTGGAGAGTATGCTCAATGCAATGTACTAAATCATATTCCCACGTGCAGCTGTCCTAAAGGTTATATTGGTGATCCGTTTATATCCTGCCGTCCCGAACCACCAAAAGTGCCACAGAAAAATCCCTGCCAGCCGAATCCTTGCGGATTGAACAGTATTTGCCACACCACGTCATCGGGTGCTGTGTGTGCCTGCCAACCGGGAATGCTAGGCTCACCACCGTCATGTAGACCCGAATGCATTGTTAGTTCAGAATGTTCTTTGCAAAGCGCTTGCATACAAAAGAAATGTGTCGATCCGTGTCCGGGTACTTGTGGTCAATACGCTAAATGTCAAGTAATCAATCATAATCCCATATGTACCTGCGATGCCAGTTATACCGGCGATCCATTCGATCGATGCTATCGGGAAGACAAACCAAAATTGAAACCAGAAAATCCATGTTCACCAACACCTTGCGGCCCCAACTCCGAGTGCAAAGTTATAGATGATACACCAGCATGTTCCTGCCTACAATCATTCATTGGTACGCCACCGAATTGTCGCCCCGAATGCACCATCAATCCGGAATGTGAACCAAGTAAAGCATGCATACGTCAAAAATGCACCGATCCATGTGTTGGAGCTTGTGGATATAATGCACGATGTACTGTAGCCAATCATATGCCCATTTGTAGCTGTGATCGTGGCTACTCCGGAGATCCTTTCACCGGTTGCGATCCAGTTAAGGGTAAGTGATTTATACTTTTCTTTTGCCTATTTTTTGATCACGTAGAATTCAACAAACCTGGTTAAAATTTATTTCTATTGCAATATCATTATTATGCTTTAGTCACAGTAAAAAAATGAAAACAGCGTTTCTTTCGTAAAATTTGAGGCAGCACAGATTTATAAGTCATTCTAAAGAGCACTCCATAGTTTTCATGTTCATTGCCACGTTCTATACGCCACCCCCACCGGCACAAGAACATTATCATTATCAAAATTATGAACAGTATTTTCTTAGTTTTCACTCAATGTCAATTAGTTATAAACTTTGTTTAACTTCACTTTAAAATTTTAGTCATAATCATCTATGAACGATAGACAGTTATTTCGGATTCGGTTTTAAAATCAGGTGTCCTCAAAAACCCACCCGAAAAATCTCCTACTCAGGCATATTTTGAATTTTCTGCAAAGTATTCTATATTCTTGTCAAGATTATTTTGAGGAGTATATAATTTTTATGGCTCTTACCTTAATTGAGGATTAAGACATCCCACTTTAACTGAGGTGATTATGTATAACTTTAGAACAAAATCTTGGGATTTTCAAAAAGATGTTTGCAGGCCTGTACATAGTTTTATAGATAATTTTCTTAAGTATTCAAATATTCGAAAATGGAATTAAAATAAATAAATATTAGCTAACGTAAATAAATCAACATATACAAATTTCGCTTAACGACAAACATGTCTTTAATAAACATGTCGAAGATGTATTTTTAACACGTTTCGGAGTGAAATATTAAATTTTTACAGAAAAAAAATTATTAAAAACACATAGCTTTTTTAATTTTTGATTTTAAACTGATGCCTCCCTTTTAAAAACGTATAGGCAGTAAATTATACCATTAAATATGCCTTAAATAATTCATATTTAAATATGGCTTAAACGCTGTTTTCTTTTTTTCAAATATTATGCTTATTTTCAACCAAATAAACGATTTGTCACAAAGCATTTTCCTAAGGCAAGACTAGAAAAAAATTCAAAAAATATTGTGTCTAAACAAGATTTTTAAATCACCCAGTAGGAAATGCTAATTTCAAATCGGCATAAGCTCTGTACGAATTGTCTGAGCTTATTTTTTCGTTTGAAAGTGACAGGTACGTTTCATCAATGTAGACATATTTTATTATTATATATATTATTATTATTAAATGCATTATTAGAAAATTAAACCTATCTAACGCCCAGCCAATTAAACTAAATGCAAACACACTCCAGCCTTTATATGCCTCTGTAATGGTTTTAATGCCTTTAGAAAACCTACTACGCTTCAAACTCGCTTAAGTATAATTCCCCGGTATAAAGTATTAAAACTACTTAAAGGCTTAACATAAATAGATGAAAAACGTATATCTGAAAAATTTGTTTAATAAGGAAATATTTATAATTGGGTGCTTCGCTTCCTGACAAATATTCGTTAAAAAGTTGAAATTATTTAAAATGGCCCTCACTGATCGTTAAAGCCTTTATTGACAAACCCACTCACAATTGAGAAAATCAATAACTTTTCATTGAAAATGCTTCGTTGGTTGCAAATAGGTTACGCTTACTCTCTAAAAAAAATTAATCGCTGTTAAATTGCCCTGCTCGAATCCGCTAACAATCCTAATGGTCTACAACTGCAGATATTTATCACAACGTTGGATTCCCCTAACTGATCATTAGATTGTTACGTTGCCGAATAATTGGAAATGTATGCATTCATTTATCTCATTTAGTAGTTTTGTTAAATAACGCATTCATCGCCTGAAAATTGCCAAACCAAAACAAAAACATCGTATTAAATCATTAACAACACTAATTGCTAAATTTTCACACCAAACTCATAAAAGAATTCAACTCAGCTAAAACCTTTTAAAAACATTGCAATTAATTCTTTGCTAATTAATTCAAATTCAATTACATTTTATACTCACCGAATTTACTCACATGCCGCACAATTTGAAATTACCAGCCACGTTACAAAAACCTCGAGATCGAAATTTATACGCAATCTCTTCTGGGGAAAAATCTTGCTTAAGTTAAAAGTTTTACTTATCCGCACTTATCCGCACACTAAAAGCATAACCACTGAAGGCCCCGACCTCGACCCAAACGTATAATATACACAAACGTATCATTATGCGATGGTAGTGCCTCAATAATAACCGCAATAACCACAATCGCAAATGCTTTAAGGCTTTCTCTACTAAAAGCCTTTATATTTTGCCTCGTTATATTTTGTTTTTTTGTTGCAATCGTTTCTCTTACCTACCTTCTTCTCTTTATTCTCCCAACAGAACGAATTATCAATGAACAGATAACACCCTGTGTACCGAATCCATGCGGTTCAAACGCTATCTGCCGTGACCGTAACGGTGTTGGATCATGTCAATGCCTTACAGATTATTATGGCGATCCGTATCAGTCGTGTCGACCCGAATGTATTATGAATTCGGATTGCCCTACCACACAATCTTGTTCACAGAATAAATGTATTGATCCTTGTCGCGGAAATTGTGGTACTAATGCCTATTGTTCTGTCAGAAATCATATGCCAATTTGTAGCTGTCAGTCGGGCTATACGGGAGACCCTTATCGACATTGCCAAATTTCGCAACGTAAGCCGTCTGTTACCTGTTTAAGGATTTTACAATATTTAAGGTTAACAATTATTTTCTCCTCCGCATTTGTTTAGCTCTTCTTACAAAGGGAATTGAAAGCCCTTGTAATCCTTCTCCTTGTGGTCCAAATTCACAATGCCACGATCACAGTGGCCAACCCGTGTGTTCTTGTATTGAAAATTTCATAGGTCTTCCACCAAACTGTCGCCCCGAATGTCTTTTAAGTACTGAGTGCGATGCCAACAAGGCATGTATTAAGCAGCGTTGTCAGGATCCGTGTGTAGGGAATTGTGGTGCAAATACTGAGTGTAGTGTTAGAAACCACAGTCCATTATGCAAATGTCGACAAGGTTTCACGGGCGATGCCTTAACTCGCTGTTATCCCATCCCGAGTAAGCAATCCAATACAGTCAAATCTACTCCAACCTTGTTCTCTAGCTATTCCATCTTTAGCCTCTCCACCTGTAGAACGCGTAGTTTCGGATCCATGTGTACCTTCACCATGTGGATTGTACAGCGTATGCCGCAATATCAACGGTATTCCGTCTTGTTCCTGTCTTGAAAATTTTATCGGTATGCCTCCTAATTGTCATCCCGAATGTACGATCAGTGCCGAGTGTTCCCCTGATAATGCATGTATTCGTGAAAAATGCATTGATCCTTGTCCTGGATCGTGCGGTCTCGCCGCAGAATGCATTGTTGTTAATCACATGCCAGTCTGTAACTGTCCAGTAGGCTATACCGGCGATCCATTCGTCAGTTGTAGGCCTGAACCTAAGTTACCAGCATTAAGTAAGTCGAAATTACAAAACTATTCCTTTTTTTCTCTCTCAATTTCTAAGAATGTTATTTGAAATTTGACCGGGTCTATAGAAGAGCCAATTGATTCCTGTAATCCATCGCCTTGTGGTTCTAATGCTATTTGCTCTAGTGGAGTGTGCAGTTGTATTGAAGACTACAACGGTGACCCATATTTCGGTTGTCGACCCGAATGTGTGCTTAATTTGGACTGCCCACGAGACAAAGCCTGTGTGAACAGCAAATGTGTTGATCCTTGTACAGGAATTTGTGGCGAGAATGCAATATGTAATGTTGTCAATCATGTGGCAATGTGCCGCTGCCCCGATGGTACCTCAGGCAATGCTTTCATACGTTGTAGTACAACTAAAAGTAAAATATATCGTACCCTCAACGAAAATAAAATTCAATACGATTTTTCAATTTTGCTAGTGCCGACGCTATCGAATCCTTGCCAACCTTCCCCTTGCGGTCCGAATTCTCAGTGTCGTATAGTTAATCAACAATCAATTTGCTCTTGCATCCAAGGATTTATCGGAATTCCTCCAACATGTCGTCCAGAATGCACCTCAAATTCTGAATGTCCACCGGCACAAGCATGTCTCAATCAAAAGTGCCGAGATCCTTGCCCAGGAACCTGCGGAATCGATGCTGTGTGTTCTGTTGTAAATCACAGTCCGTTCTGTACTTGCCCAACATATTTTACAGGAAATCCATTCATCAGCTGTCAAGCTATTCGTAAGACTTTGATACTTTTTTTGAAGTCGAAAAAATTTACTAAAAGAATTATTGATTCAGCAGCTGAAATATCTCATGTTGAGCTTCCAAGCGAACCCTGCAATCCATCACCTTGCGGTCCATACTCGCAGTGTAAGGATATCGGTGGAGTGCCATCGTGTTCATGTCTTGAATCATATATAGGCCAACCACCAAATTGTCGCCCTGAATGCATAACGAGCTCTGACTGTTCCGCGCATTTAACGTGCGTAAAACATAAATGCATTGATCCCTGTCCAGACCTCTGCGGTCTGAATGCTGAATGTCGCGTAGTTAGCCATGCAGTGCAGTGTCTTTGCATGATAGGCTTCACGGGTGATCCATTTACGCAATGTATTCCGATACCCGAACGAGTAGTTAAAGAATCGATTTCAACACCTTGCAATCCCAATCCGTGTGGATCAAATGCAAAATGCCGCGAACGAAATGGAGCTGGCGCATGCCAATGTATTCCCGACTATTTTGGCAATCCGTACGAAGGTTGCCGACCAGAGTGCTTGCGTAATTCGGATTGTCCATCTAATATGGCCTGCCAACAGAATAAATGCCAAGATCCTTGTCCAGGAACTTGCGCCCAAAATGCCGAATGCAGCGTTATTGATCATTTACCAGTATGCAACTGCTTCGATCGTTTCACGGGTGATCCATATCGTTCGTGCATAGTTCTACCTGAATGTGAGATATAGCCCTATCAAGATTTAGTCTTTGTATTAACTTATGCTTCATCCGCCCTATAGCATCCCCTAAGAAATATGTCAACCCGTGCCAACCATCACCTTGTGGACCCAATTCACAATGTCGGGTACTGAATGATCAAGCAGTATGTTCATGCCTACCGGAATTTATTGGTACACCACCAGCTTGTCGTCCGGAATGCACATTATCGTCCGAATGTCCAATTCATAATGCGTGCGTGAATCATAAGTGTAGTGATCCTTGCATTTCTAGTCCTTGTGGCAGGAATGCAGATTGTCGCGTAAGAAATCATAGTCCCATATGCACCTGTTTCAATGGGTACACAGGTGACGCATTAGTTCAATGTTACCCACAGCCACGTAAGCTCAACCATTCCCCATATGTTACTCAGAGAATAATCTCAGAGAACCTATCAAATTTTTAGCCCAACAATATGAAGAACACGTTGATCCTTGCGCACCAACGCCATGTGGCCCGAATTCGGAATGTCGCGTAGCAAATGATTACCCCACCTGTTCGTGTTTATCAGGTTTCCTCGGGCAACCGCCTAATTGCCGGCCAGAATGTACCATTAATTCCGAGTGCCCCAGTAAGCTAGCTTGTATAGCAAACAAATGTCGAGATCCCTGTCTAGGGGCGTGTGGTCTAAATTCAATTTGTCACATCACCAATCACATTCCTTCATGCTCCTGCGCAGAGGGATTCATTGGAAATCCATTGACGAACTGTCAAGCCAAACCAGCAATATGTAAGATATTAAATCATTAAACATGCCGAATATTTTCTTACTGGAGATCATTTCGTACATTCATACCGTGCAGCAACAACAACTCAAGTACCCAATGATCCATGCAATCCTTCACCCTGCGGGCAAAATGCACAATGTGAAAATGGTGATTGTTCTTGCTTGCCAGAATATAAAGGAGATCCATACGCTGAATGTCGTCCTGAATGTATTCTAAACACGGACTGTGCGCGCGATCGTACTTGTGTTCGAAATAAATGCATTGACCCATGTCCTGGAGTATGCGCCTTCAATGCCATTTGCGAAGTCAACAATCACATTGCAATGTGCAGCTGCCCAGAGAATATGACCGGAAGTGCATTCTTTGAATGCCGACCCATGCCAAGTATAACGAATTAATATACTAATAAAATTTTAAACATTCATCACGTTATCATTCGTTCAGAACGCATTGTCCAAGATTTATGTCAACCTTCCACGTGTGGCCCGAATAGCATATGTCGTATAGTCCAAAACACGGCGGTATGTTCTTGTATGGAAGGATTTGTGGGAAGTCCACCTCAGTGTCGTCCAGAGTGTTTAATAAATTCCGATTGTCAACAAAATCTTGCTTGTCAAAACATGAAATGTCAAGATCCTTGTGCGGGTGCTTGCGGTTTCAACGCATTATGTAATGTAGTAAATCACTCTCCATTCTGTTCTTGTTCTAACGGAATGACAGGAAACCCATTTGTACGCTGCCAAGCAGAAAGTATGACCATCTAATCCTCTGTATGCACAGATCACTAAAAGAATTATTAGCTTTCCCAGATCGCGAAATCAAACCAACGAATCCCTGTATACCATCACCATGTGGACCGAATTCTGAATGTCGTATAAATGGAGATTCACCGTCATGTTCTTGCTTGCCCGACTTCTTAGGATCACCGCCAACTTGCCGCCCGGAATGTATATCTAATTCAGAATGCCCTTCCGAAAAAGTTTGCATCAATCAAAGATGCACTGACCCTTGCCCCGGTCTATGTGGATTGAATGCCATTTGCCGCGTAATCAGTCACACCTCGATGTGTGTTTGTGATGAAGGCACAACTGGCGATCCTTTTGTGCAATGCTTGGCGATCAAAGAAACTGTTCCGGAGGAACTAACACCTTGCATCCCCAGTCCTTGCGGAGTAAATGCTAAATGTGAAGAAAGAGGATCAGCTGGTTCATGTCAATGCTTACCAAACTATTTTGGCAACCCATATGAAGGTTGTCGTCCGGAATGCACTTCGAATTCTGATTGTCCATCTAATAAGATTTGCCAAAACCAAAAATGTCGAGACCCTTGTCCAGGTACTTGTGGCCAGAATGCTGTATGTCAGGTGATAAATCACATTCCATCCTGCGAATGTCTTTCCGGCTATGATGGTGATCCATACCGATTATGTCAAATTACTCAAAAAGAAAGTAAGAAAGGCGCATTTGCTACTGGTCTCTTGATTTAGACCCCTTCCCTTTTCATCCCTTCTCTTTAGTCTCCACGAAATTCGTGAATCCTTGCGAACCCTCGCCTTGCGGACCTAACTCCAAGTGCATCATCAAATCCGAGGTAGCCGTTTGTTCCTGTTTGCCAGAATATGTCGGAAATCCACCCGCCTGTCGACCCGAGTGTACCTCGAGTGCAGAGTGCTCTGCAAATAAAGCATGTATAAATCGCAAATGCGTGGATCCTTGCCCCGGAGTCTGCGGCAAAGCGTCGGAATGTCACGTCAGAAATCATAATCCAATTTGCAACTGCAAGAGTGGTTTCACAGGCGACCCCTTTAGCCAATGCTTCAGTATCCCGCGTAAGACTCATCATAGAGAAAAACACAAACCAATTTTACCCAGTCCTCTCCATTTAGCTTCACCTCCTCTCAAAGCTATAGCTTCGGAACCCAGTGATCCTTGCATACCTTCGCCATGTGGACCTAATTCACAATGCCACCAGCATTATGGAAAGCCTTCGTGCGCATGTTTACCGAACTTCATGGGATCACCACCCCAGTGTCGTCCAGAATGCACAATTAACTCAGATTGTCGCAGTCATCAGGCTTGCATTAATCAAAAATGTGAGGATCCTTGTGCCGGTGCCTGCGGTATTAACTCGCAGTGTCAGGTCGTATCGCACACACCCATTTGCACCTGTCAACCGGGTTATACTGGTGATCCATTCAGTGTCTGTAATCCACAAATTCCTGCGAAAAGTAAGCAATAGCCAAATTTTCAAGGATAAGAATTAAAACATATATTGATTTAGTTAAAACTACTGCTCCTTCTGGAAATCCCTGTGATCCATCACCTTGCGGACCAAATGCTCTATGCGTCGATGATGGTCAATGCAAATGTATTGAAGATTACCACGGTGATCCCTACATTGGTTGTCGACCCGAATGTGTATTACACACAGACTGTCAAAGAGATCAATTATGCAGTCATCATAAATGTATTAATCCTTGCCCCGGAACTTGTGCTGCTAATGCTCACTGCGAGGTCATAAACTATATACCAATTTGTAGTTGTCCCGACGGTATGGAAGGGAACGCATTGATATCGTGTGTACCAATACAAAGTAAGCACGTCATGCTTTCAAATGCATTTAAGATGACCAAATTTAAAACTCTCCGTATCTCCAGAAACAGAAATCTCAATAAATCCGTGTCAACCGTCGCCATGTGGCCCTAATAGTATATGTCGAGAAGTTAATCAACAAGCCGTCTGTTCGTGTATAGAATCATTCATTGGTAGCCCTCCATTTTGCCGACCAGAATGTACCATCAACTCAGAATGCCCGCTTAATCAAGCATGCCTTAACCAGAAGTGTTCTGACCCATGCCCAGGTGCTTGTGGATTAAATGCTCGTTGCCATGTCGCCAATCACAGTCCGTTCTGCCGTTGTCCCGAAAAGTATTCCGGTAACGCTTTTATTAGTTGTCAAGCAGTAAGCGTACAAACTGCGTCCAAACCCATTGACCTTTGCAATCCTTCACCCTGTGGTCCTTTTGCGGAATGTCGTGAAGTGAACGAAACACCTTCATGCACATGCTTGCCAAACTATTTGGGTAGACCACCAAATTGTCGCCCAGAATGTGTGACCAGTTCCGAATGTCCAAATCAATTGGCGTGCATAAATCAAAAATGCATTGATCCGTGTCCAGGATTATGTGGCAGTAATGCCCAATGTCGTGTTCTCTCGCATACACCAAGTTGCTATTGTCCCAGAGGATACGAAGGTGATCCATTTATTCAATGCTCTCAAATTAGAAAAGATCAATTCGAGTCCGTGGATGCTTGTAGTCAAAATCCATGTGGAAATAACGCCATTTGTATAAAGAACCAAAAAGCGGCATCTTGCCAATGCCTTCCAGACTATTTGGGCAACCCATATGAAGGTTGTCGCCCGGAATGTAATATTAATTCCGATTGTCCGTTAGATAAGGCATGTATAAATATTAAATGTCGCGATCCCTGCCCTGGTACATGTGGTCAAAACGCTATCTGCAATATACTGAATCATATCCCAACATGCACTTGTCCAGACGCATACGATGGTGATCCATACAAGAGTTGCACACAAAAGCGAGAACGTAAGAAGTTGAAGTTTCTGTAATATCGGGGCAAACATTGATTTATCAATAACCACTTTCTTTAGCTGCGCTCGAGATAGAATATGTCAACCCATGCCAACCATCACCCTGTGGACCAAATTCGAAATGCCGAGAGTTAAATAAACAAGCTGTGTGCACTTGCCTCCCTACGTTCATAGGTACACCTCCTCTTTGTCGCCCTGAATGCACCCTCTCCTCGGAGTGTTCCTCGAATAAAGCATGCATCAATAGAAAGTGTAGTGATCCTTGCGTAGCAGCGTGCGGTATTGACGCTGTTTGTCGCGTGCATAATCACAGTCCGTTATGCTCTTGTCGTGGTGGATACACCGGAGATGCCTTCTTCAGATGTTATCCAATTCAACGTATGAAACTGATTAAGACATTTAAGAAAGACATTGCAGTCTTAAAGATTTTTTTTTTATTTTTTAGTTCCACTTCCCGTAAAAGAAAAGAAACCCCTTGTTGATCGAGATCCTTGCGTCCCTTCACCCTGCGGGCAGAATGCAGAATGTCGTCGATTAGGCGATACTCATTCATGTTCTTGCTTACCGAATTATATCGGAGCTCCACCTAATTGCCGTCCTGAATGCACAATACATTCCGATTGTCCTAGCAATCAGGCTTGTATTAATGAAAGGTGTAAAGACCCATGCCCAGGATCATGTGGCTTGGCAGCAATTTGTAATGTTATAAATCATACGCCTAATTGCGTTTGCCCCGCCGGTTATACAGGTGATCCCTTCACTTACTGTCAGCCGGAATTGCCCGCGAAGAGTAAGAGTCCTGATCCTGAAATTGAAATCATTTCCCTAATTATGTCTTGCCGTTTTATAGTAAAACTTACTGAAGAGAAAGATCCCTGCTATCCTTCTCCATGTGGCGCAAATGCTGAGTGTAAATCGGGTATTTGTACTTGCCTCCCAGAATTCCAAGGCGATCCGTATACCGGGTGTCGTCCTGAATGCACATACAGTATCGATTGCCCACGTGATCGGACTTGTATAGAAAATAAGTGCAAAGATCCTTGCCCGGGCACATGCGCTAATAATGCAATATGTAACGTCATCAATCATATCCCCATGTGTTCTTGCCCTAATGGAATGTCCGGAAACGCATTTATTCAATGTTTTGACGCACCAAGTAAATATTGTCATACCTTAAATCGCTTTTATAATTCTCTTCGTGCATTCTTATAATCTAGAAATTTCTAATATAAATCCTTGCCAACCAAGTCCGTGTGGTCCCAATTCCCAATGTCGTGAAATCAATCAACAAGCAGTATGCTCTTGTCTTCCTGGATTTATAAGTAGTCCCCCGACATGCCGACCCGAATGTACCGCCAATCAAGAATGTCCTGCTAATTCAGCCTGCATAAATCAAAAATGTGTTGATCCATGCCCTGGCGCTTGCGGTTACCTTGCGCAGTGTACCGTTGTCAATCATAGACCATATTGTACATGCCCTCAACGCTATACGGGAAATCCTTTCGTTGCCTGTCAACCAAATATCGAAAAGCAAGAAAGTATTCCTCAAAATCCGTGCGAACCGTCACCTTGTGGACCCAATTCCGAATGCCGCGTCAATAATGGCGATACACCTTCGTGTTCTTGCTTAGAGAATTACGTTGGAACACCGCCATATTGCAAACCCGAATGCATTACAAATTCGGAATGTCGCACAGATTTGGTTTGCATTAAGCAAAAATGCAAAAATGCTTGCATTGGACTGTGTGGTTCAAATGCCGAATGCCGCGTTGTTAGTCACATACCCATGTGTACCTGTACAGCCGGTTTTACTGGTGATCCATTTAATCAGTGCGAACCGATTCGTCAAATAAGCACTGAAATTATCAGTCCGTGCAATCCTTCGCCATGCGGCGCAAATGCAAATTGCATCGAACGAAATGGAGCTGGAGCCTGTCAATGTCCACCGGAATTCATTGGAAATCCTTACGAAGAAGGATGTCGTCCCGAATGTTTGCTCAATTCCGACTGTCCATCCAGCAAATCTTGTCAAAGTCAAAAATGTATAGATCCATGTCCTGGTTCCTGTGGGCAAAATGCGGAGTGCATTGTTATCAATCATGTACCCACATGTAATTGTATGGCTTCCTTCACGGGAAACCCATATACCTATTGCCGTATACTAGAAGAACGTAAGCTCTTAAATACCATCAAGAATTTACATTCCACTCTCTAAAATTATACAATTTATTCCAATAATATCTATTAGTCACTCTTGAATACATAAATCCTTGTCAACCTTCACCGTGTGGCCCAAATTCTCAATGTCGTGAAATAAATTCCCAAGCGGTGTGCTCGTGTTTAGAAGACTTCTCCGGTATACCACCTGCTTGTCGTCCTGAATGTGTTTCCAGTTCTGAATGTGCTATCGATAGAGCTTGTATTAATCACAAGTGCATAGATCCGTGTCAGGGAACGTGTGGTGAGAATGCTGTCTGCAGAGTGAAAAATCATAGTCCAATTTGTTCGTGTGAGATCCCCTATACGGGCGACGCTTTCGTACGTTGTTCTAGGTTGCCAAGTAAGGGTTTTTGGATAACTAAAAGTTTAATTTTAATTTATAAACTATCATTTCCAATACCCATAGCACCTCCACCTCCAATTGCAATTAAGGTTGTGAATCCTTGTATGCCTTCTCCCTGTGGTGCTAATTCAATTTGCCGGAATATACACAATGCCCCGACATGTTCTTGTTTACCAAACTATAAGGGCAGCCCACCAAACTGTCGCCCAGAATGTGTTCTCAATTCTGATTGTTCCAGCAATCAAGTATGTATAAATCAAAAGTGTGAAGATCCTTGCCCTGCAGCATGTGGAATAAGTGCCAGCTGTATAGTTTTCAATCACGTACCAAGTTGCTCATGCCCACCGGGATACACTGGTGACGCGTTTATTAGTTGTTATGTGTCGCCAGTACCTCAACGTAAGTCCCGCCAAATATGTGAAGGTCAAATATATGAGAATAATGAACCTGATAATTATTTTATAATCAGAAAATCTACTAAACGATGACCCTTGCTATCCCAATCCTTGTGGAGCTAACGCTATTTGTACTGGCAAAGGCCAGTGTAATTGCCCAACGGATTATCAAGGAGATCCTTACATAGCCTGCCGACCGGAATGTATAATCAATACAGATTGCCCTCGGGAACTTGCCTGCAAACATCAAAAATGTACTGATCCATGTCCAGGTACCTGCGCTTCAAATGCTATCTGCGAAGTATACAATCATGTGCCTATGTGTCACTGTCCGAGGAATATGACCGGAAATGCTTTCCTCCAATGCCTTCCATTACCAAGTATAAACATGTGGGAAGATTTAGCCGTGTTCCTTACTATAAGTCCTGTTGTTTACTGCTTTAGGTGAGGTTTATAGGAATCCATGCCAACCGTCACCCTGTGGACCGAACTCGCAGTGCCAGGAAATAAATTTGCAGGCTGTCTGTTCTTGTTTGCCAACTTATGTTGGAAGTCCGCCGTATTGCCGGCCCGAATGCATTTCAAATTCAGACTGCTCTCCCGATCGTGCTTGTCAGAATCAAAAATGTCAAGATCCTTGCCCGGGTACTTGTGGTTTGTATGCTCAATGCAACGTTGTAAATCACATTTCATTCTGTACCTGCCCCGAACGCTATACCGGAAATCCTTTTGTAGAATGCCAGATTTTATGTAAGTGACGACGAATTTTTCATTTTATATAAAAAATAAAACCGGTATTTATGACCCGATTTCCTACAATTGTCCATCTCAAAAATAGTACAACCTCCTTCCAAATCGGTTCCTAAAAATCCATGCCAGCCTTCGCCCTGTGGACCAAATAGTCAATGTAGAGCAATAGGTGACACTCCTTCATGTTCCTGCCTTGAAAATTTCTTTGGACAACCACCAAATTGTCGGCCAGAATGTGCCAGTAATGCCGAATGCTCTACAAAGCTGGTTTGTATAAACAATCGGTGCAAGGATCCTTGCCCAGGATTATGTGGTTCCAATGCCATATGTGGCGTAGTTAGTCACACACCGTTCTGTAATTGTGATGAAGGCTTCACCGGGGACCCATTCGTGATATGTTCACCTATTAAAAAAGACACAATCGAAATAATCGATCCATGCAATCCCAACCCATGCGGTGCATTTGCTGAATGTCGCCAACAAAATGGAGTTGGCTCGTGTCAATGCCAGGAAAATTACTTTGGTAACCCGTACGAAGCTTGTCGACCTGAATGTTTGATTAATACAGACTGCCCGTCAAACAAAGGATGCATGAATCAAAGATGTCGTGATCCTTGTCCGGGGGCATGCGGCAGAAATGCAGAATGTTTCGTCCGTAACCACCTACCCACTTGCATGTGTAGAAGTGGTTTCACTGGAGATCCGTATCAATTTTGCACAATTGAACAAGAAAAATGTAAGCCAAAGAGCACTGTAAAACTCGATCAAACCTGATTTATTCAACAATTTCTAGATGCAATACGCGAATACAAAAATCCTTGTCAGCCTTCACCATGTGGCCCCAATAGTCAGTGCAAAGAACTTCAGGAACAAGCTGTTTGTTCTTGTCTACCCACGTACAAGGGAACTCCACCGACCTGCAGGCCCGAATGCACAATTAATTCAGAATGCGAATTCGACAAAGCGTGCTCTAACCAGAAATGTGTGGACCCATGCCCGGGTGCATGTGGCGAGAGGGCTAAATGTGATGTTAGGAATCACGCACCACTTTGTTCTTGTCTCCCAAGCCATACAGGCGATCCTTTTACTCGTTGCTACCCAATTTCTAGTAAGTTTTAGGAGGCATTTATTCGATACCATTGCTAATATTCGTTATTTTGTTTGGTTTCAACAGCGTCCTCTCCACCCACAATCAAACAAGACCCTTGTCTTCCATCACCTTGCGGACCCAACGCAATATGTCGCAATATTAATGAACACGCCTCTTGTTCATGTAAAGAAACCTTCTTTGGAATTCCTCCGAATTGTCGACCGGAATGTACGAAAAGCATTGAATGCTCTCTGAGCTTGGCTTGCATAAATAACCGCTGCATCGATCCATGTCCTGGATCCTGTGCCCACAATGCTCTATGCAGTGTAAGAAATCATATTCCCGCATGCGTCTGCCCCGAAGGTTTTGTAGGTGACCCATTTACTAACTGCCAACCTAAACCGCCACAACGTAAGCATAAATTACCAACCGACTATAACCGATACTTTTTCCTTCTGTCAGTCTATAAGTCATTTTTTATATCTTTAGTTAAAGTTCCGGAAAAGAAAGATCCATGTAATCCGTCACCATGTGGTCCGAATACGGTCTGTAATAACGGCCAGTGTCAGTGTATTTCAGAATATACCGGTGACCCATATAATGGTTGTCGTCCTGAGTGTATTCTAAATTCCGAATGCGCACCACAAAAAGCTTGCCGACAAAATAGGTGTGTCGATCCTTGCCCTGGTACTTGTGGTCACAGTGCCATTTGTGACGTGGTCCATCACATTGCTATGTGTCGATGCCCCGACGGTATGTCGGGTAATGCCTTCGTACAGTGCAATCCGATTAAAAGTATGAGATCATATCCAACTCAATTCTAAAAGAATCCTATTAAAATATATCCAATATTAGGTCCCGATGTAACGAATCCATGTCAGCCATCACCTTGTGGTCCTAATAGCAGATGCCGTGAATATAACCGAAATGCTGTTTGCTCCTGTATAGAAGGTTATCAGGGAAATCCACCAAATTGTCGCCCTGAATGCTCAAGTAATTCAGATTGCCCGCCGAAATTAGCTTGTCAGAATCAAAAATGTATAGATCCTTGTGCCGGTGCTTGCGGCTTCAATGCTGTTTGCTCAGTTGTCAAACATTCACCATTCTGCACATGTCCCAGTCAACTAACAGGCAATCCCTTCGTAATGTGCCAGCCTATAGGTAAATTCCTAATAGCACCGGGTGCCTCATAAATTCACTACATACACATTTGCCGTTTACAGTTAAATTTTCTGAGAGTGTAGAATCCGAAAATCCATGCCAACCATCACCTTGCGGTCCAAACTCCATTTGTCGTGTCCAGAAAGATAACACACCAGCATGTTCGTGCCTACCCGAGTTTAATGGTACACCACCCAATTGCCGTCCCGAATGTATATCAAATTCAGAATGTGCCACCAACAAAGCATGTCTAAACGAAAAATGCGTTGATCCTTGTTCTGGTTTGTGTGGTCTAAATACCCAATGTTACGTCGTAAGCCATACGCCAATGTGCATCTGCGTACCGGGTTATACGGGAGACCCCTTTACAACTTGTGCCGCCATGGGGGTACTACAAACTGAGTTATTGAATCCTTGTGAGCCAAATCCATGCGGAGTTAATGCCATTTGTCGTCAAGTGAAAAATGCTGGCTCTTGCCAATGCTTGGCCGAATATTTTGGCAACCCATATGAAGGTTGTCGGCCTGAATGTGTGATTAATTCAGATTGTTCTTCGGATAGAATCTGCCAGAATCAGAAATGTGTGGATCCCTGTCCCGGGCTTTGCGGCCTAAATGCGTTATGTGCCGTTATCAATCACTTACCAACATGTTATTGTCTTGATATGTATACGGGAGATCCTTACAAATTCTGCCAGCTTTCTGAAAAACGTAAGTCTCTGATTATAGAAAAGAACAGGCAAATTTTACAATACAACTCCTCTGCACCAACAGCTGTCATCCTAAAAGAGAACATAAATCCTTGCCAACCATCACCGTGTGGACCAAATTCTCGATGTCGTGAAAGGAACGGACAAACTGTTTGCTCGTGTCTGCCTGAATATATAGGAAATCCACCTGCCTGTCGCCCAGAATGCACAACTAGCTCCGAGTGTTCCCTCGAAAAAGCGTGCATTAAACAGAAATGTCGAGATCCTTGTATCGATACATGTGGACTTAATGCGAAATGCCGGGTCCATAACCATACACCTCATTGTAGTTGTAATATAGGTTTTATCGGGGACCCTTTCACAAGATGTCTTCCAGAGCCTCGTAAGTTCTCCCCATACAATTCAATTTTGTTGAACGAGAGAATCAATTTTCATATAACCCGTTTATATATTCCTTCGTCAGCCAAACTGACAAAAGTTGAAATCGACAAAAACCCATGCATTCCATCGCCATGTGGAGAATACGCAGAATGCCGTAATAGAAATGGGATACCCATATGCTCCTGTCTTCCAACGTACCAAGGCTCTCCGCCAAATTGTCGCCCAGAATGTTCACTGAATAGTGATTGTAACAGCCTTCAAGCTTGCATAGGACAAAAATGTAAAGATCCTTGTCCAGGAGCCTGTGGATATAGTGCTGAATGCAAAGTTATAACCCACACACCGATCTGCCAGTGCCAAAAGGGTTTCACTGGGAATCCGTTTACCTCATGTCAACCTCTCCCATTAACTACCACAGAGGTCGTTAGTGATCCGTGTAAACCTACACCATGTGGTTCAAATGCGATTTGTCGCGACGGAGACTGTGAATGTCTGCCGGATTATCAGGGCAATCCATTTATTGGCTGCCGTCCCGAATGTGTTCTCAATTTAGATTGTCCAAGGGAAAAAACATGTGTGAATAGGAAGTGTGTCGATCCTTGCGCGGGAGCGTGTGCTGCAAATGCTTTATGTGAAGTCCACAATCATGTAGCAATGTGCTATTGTCCCGACGGTATGACTGGAAATGCATTTGCATTCTGCACTCCTCTCACACCGGTTAAGAAAAATCCATGCCAACCTTCGCCATGTGGCCCCAATTCCCAGTGCCGTATTATTAATGAACAAGCCGTATGCTCCTGCCTATCCGAATTTATCGGTCTACCACCATCATGCCGACCGGAATGCACCTCTAATGCCGATTGCTCTCTCAATACTGCCTGCCTACAAAATAAGTGCAGAGACCCCTGCCCCGGTACATGCGGCATCAATGCAGAATGTGTTGTAGTATCTCATAACCCGATCTGCCGGTGTTTAGGACGCTACACGGGCAACCCATTTGTGTCGTGTCAACCCATGCCAAGTAATACATTATTTATTGAATCCGATCTCTAAGATTGTGTAATGCAAATATTTTTTGTGTTTAGTTGAACCAATAAAACAGGAAACACAAATAGACCCTTGCATCCCCTCACCATGTGGGCCTAATTCTGAATGTCGGCCTAATGGCAACGATCCCGTGTGCACGTGTCTTAAAGATTTTATTGGTTCCCCGCCAACATGTCGACCCGAATGTGTTTCGAGCTCGGAATGTGCCGCTCACAAGGCTTGCATTAACCAGAAATGCGTTGATCCATGTTCCAATGTTTGCGGTAGTAATGCCGATTGCCACGTTGTAAACCACATACCTATGTGCGTTTGTCATACTGGATTCGATGGCGACCCTTTCACTCTCTGTGAAGAGATTAAAGTAACTACCAATGGGCTCTTAACTCCTTGCCATCCCAATCCATGCGGCAGCAATGCACAATGTTTTGAACAAAATGGAGCAGGATCTTGCCAATGCCTTCCAGAGTTCATAGGTAATCCATACGAAGGCTGTCGGCCAGAGTGTGTCATCAACTCGGACTGTTTAACAAATATGGCCTGTATACAAAGTAAGTGTAAGGATCCTTGCCCCGGTGTATGTGGTCAAAATGCCGAATGCCGTGTATTGAACCATCGGCCATTATGTTCATGCTTTGAAAGACATACCGGGGATCCCTACAGATATTGTAACCCTATACAGAAAAGTAAGTCTATATATAATGACCTCTTCCAAAGATTCCCTAAAAATGAAAGGCTAATTTCTTCATTAGATGTGGCTACAATTGAGCCAGAAAATAGCTGTCAACCCTCTCCCTGTGGCCCAAATTCGCAATGCAAGCAAATACAAAATCAAGCCGTATGTTCTTGCTTATCTGGATATTCAGGTAGTCCTCCGTTTTGTCGTCCTGAATGTTCCATTTCATCAGAATGTCCTCTAAACCGAGCATGCGTGAACATGAAATGTACGGATCCTTGTATCGGTGTATGTGGCGTCAATGCTAAATGTCGCGTGCATAACCACAGCCCACTCTGTTCTTGCCAAGAAGGTTTTTCGGGAGATCCATTTGTAAGATGCTATTCGATACCACGTAAGAACCACAAAGCAAGCTTTCACTAGATCATTGCTATACATCCATATATACTTTGTAGCTGAACCTGTACCGTTACCCAAGCCAGACATAAAGCGAGATCCTTGCATTCCTTCACCATGCGGTGCAAACTCCTTATGCCATTCCATAGGAGGACAAGCATCGTGCTCGTGCTTACCAACATATCGAGGAGCTCCTCCAAACTGCCGACCAGAATGTTCCGTTAATTCCGATTGTGCAGCGAATTTAGCATGCATTAATGAAAAATGCATAGATCCATGTCCCGGCGCCTGCGGTCTCTCTGCTATCTGCTATGTGCTAAATCACACACCCATATGCACATGTCCCGTAGAGTATACTGGCGATCCTTTCACTAATTGCTATAAGAGACCTCCACAAATAGAGAGTATGTCTTGCTTTGATTTTAAGTTCCCACGTCTTTAAATATTTAAATCTTTCAGTTCGCAAAAACTTCACTAATAGCTGTGCAGCTGCTCCATGTGGAGCAAATGCAGTCTGCCTCAATAATCATTGCAAATGTTTACCAGAATTTCAAGGTGATCCTCATACTGGTTGCCGACCGGAATGTATTCTAAATACGGATTGTCCTCGTCAAAAGGCTTGCATACGCAATAAGTGCTCCGATCCTTGTTCTGGTAGCTGTGGACACGGTGCATTGTGTGAGGTCCATAACCACACACCTATGTGCCGGTGCCCTGCCAATATGACGGGTAGCGCATTCGTTCAGTGCTCTCCCTTACCAAGTATGGTTTAATAATTTGTCAAAAAAAATATCTACAAATTACCACGTGCCATTTTTTAACAGCGCTCACCATTGAGACAAATCCATGTCAGCCGACACCTTGCGGTCCAAACTCGCAGTGCCGAGAAATAAATCAGCAGGCTGTGTGTTCATGTCTTCCGGAATACCGCGGTACTCCACCCAACTGTCGACCGGAATGTATTATTAATTCAGATTGTCCACCCAATCGATCGTGCGTCAATCAACGATGTCGTGATCCATGTCCAGGGACATGTGGCGTTGACGCCCAGTGTCGTGTGGTCAACCATATGCCTTTCTGTTCCTGTAGAGAAGGTTTTACTGGCAATTCTTTCATTCGATGTCAATGGCTTCCAGCACCAGTCCTAAAAGAAGTACCAACAAATCCATGCGTGCCCAACCCATGCGGACCGAATTCATTGTGCACTAATCATAACGGAACTTCGTCATGTTCGTGTTTGTCTAATTACTTAGGTCAACCCCCGAATTGTCGACCGGAATGCTTAACGTCGTCGGACTGCGCCAGCGATAAGGCTTGCATCAATATGAAATGTAGTGATCCCTGTATCAATGTTTGCGGTTTGTCTGCTTCTTGTCAAGTTGTTGGTCACACGCCTTCGTGTGTGTGCCTATCAGGTTTTATCGGTGATCCATTTACACAATGCTACCCCGCACCGTCGATAGAACCTGAGAAAGTTAATCCCTGTTCGCCAAATCCTTGTGGTAGTAATACTGTTTGCGAACAACAAAATAATGTGGCTTCTTGTAAATGTCTTCCAAACTATTTTGGAAATCCTTATGAGATCTGCCGACCAGAATGTGTAACAGATTTAGATTGTGCCCCCAACAAAGCCTGCCAGAATCAGAAATGCCGTGACCCTTGCCCAGGAGTATGTGGCCAAAATACTAAATGCGACGTAATTTATCACCGGCCTATCTGCACCTGCTACGATGGTTACACTGGCGATCCATATAACTACTGTTCCAGAGAAAAAGAAAGTAAGACCAAGCCTCAAAAATTGAATCTATTGAATTGCAATATTGAATTGCATCTATTGAATCTATTGAATTGCAACTATTCAGAGATATTCTTAGTGTAAAAGTGGAAATGTGTTATAGGTGTTTATAGACTTTCAAGAGTCAGGTCTCTTTTACGTGAGTTTAGAGCTTAAGTTCTGATTAGGTTCCTATGACGTTCTAGTGGCTCCATAAATATCAATTCAGACTTTTATAACAAGAGCTACCATTTGACGGATATATTAGTAGGATGGAGTTGGGCGAAACCTTTTCAATTTTTAATAAAATCCATTCTTTTCTTATTTTTCTATTAAGCATCTCAATCAATTATAAGTGTATATATGCATGAGCAATATACAATATACATTATATACACAACACAATTTCCTAAAGTGTGGTCGGCGAAACCCTGAATACTCTAAGGTATTTCCAGTGACCTCTTAAGACATTTCCAAAGATCAGGGTAGGGTTTCGCGAACCACATAATCTCAGGGACTGGTAATATACTCCTATCAGACATTTGAATCTTTGAAAACTATTAATGGGGTTTTAAAGAAATTACGGCCAACATACTTTTTTAGTTTCTAGTTTAAAGCAAAATTATTTTTTTCAACCATGAATTTTTCTCCTTCGACTTATTCATATTTATAAACCCAAGCTTAAACTTTCAATACTGGAATTTCTCTGTGTAGTTTGGATTTTATATTTCCTTCAATTGCTTTTCCGCTCTATCGCTTTACAAACTTCCGTTCATATACAATTTATAACAATATTCAAATACGTTATGTTAATACTATATAAATATGTAACATTCTCTAAAACGTACTAGCAACACCGTCGGTTTATATTAATCCATGCCAACCTTCACCGTGTGGACCAAATTCTCGGTGCAATCAACAAGGTGATCAAGCGATCTGTGCTTGTCTGCCTAAATATGTGGGCAATCCGCCTGCCTGTCGCCCAGAATGTGTCGTTAGTTCGGAATGTCCTTCGGATAAAGCGTGTATTAATCAGAAATGTACAGATCCCTGTCCTGGTTTGTGCGGCGTTAGTGCAGAATGTCGCGTACGCAATCATAGTCCGATTTGTTCTTGTAAGAGCGGATTTACGGGGGAACCTTTTACACGTTGTTATTCCCTTCCGCGTAAGATACCATTTTGTGAATTCATATATTCACCGTTTGGCTATCAAATTCCTTTAAACCAACTTTTAGAGAGCTTCGATCGGATTCCTCCATCTAAGATTGTCGATCCTTGCAATCCGTCTCCTTGTGGACCTTATTCCTTATGTCGTGAAGTCTATGGTGCCGCTCAGTGCAGCTGCCGAACTAACTACATGGGCGCACCACCAAATTGCCGACCAGAATGCACCCTTAACGTCGAGTGCCCAAGTACACAGGCTTGTATTAATGAAAGGTGTCGTGACCCATGCCCCGGGTCCTGCGGATATGCAGCCAAATGCGAGGTTACTAAACACACACCAAGTTGCTCCTGTCTGCCAGGATATACTGGCGACCCATTTACCAGTTGCAGACAGTTGCCGCCTTCGCCACCAAGAACACTTCAACCAAGTATGACCCCGAATATTACCCAAAAAAAGAATGTATTTATTTTTATTTACGATCCCTATTGCGATTACAGCCCGTACAACTTCCATTGATCCCTGCAATCCTACACCATGTGGTCCCAACACTGTATGCAAAAACGGCCAGTGTAGTTGTAAACCGGATTATTATGGAAATCCCTTAGTGGGCTGCCGCCCCGAATGTCTCTTAAATTCCGACTGCGCTTATAACCGCGCATGTATTCGCAACAAATGCGTTAATCCTTGTCCGGGACCTTGCGGGCAGCGCGCCATTTGTGAAGTAGCGAACCATATTGTCAACTGCCGTTGTCCGGAACAAATGTCAGGAAACGCATTTGTCACATGCGAACCCGTTAAAGATATTGTCCCTCAAAATCCTTGCCAACCATCGCCTTGCGGACCAAATGCCCAATGCGTAGAAAGGAACGGTATTGCGATTTGCACTTGTGTCACCGGATATATCTCCAGTCCACCCAATTGTCGCCTAGAATGTTATACTAGTTCGGATTGTTTGCAAACTCACGATTGCATTAATAACAAGTGCATTGACCCTTGTCCCGGAAGATGCGGCTTAAATGCTGAGTGCCAAGCAGTGCAGCATAGAGCACATTGTGAATGCTCACAAGGATACACCGGAAATCCCTATACTTTATGTTCCAAAATAGGTACCGATGAGAGATTACAAAAATAATTACCATCTAACTTTTTCGATATCTCCTTCAAGAAATACATCCTATAAAATCACCAGAGATTTCGGATCCCTGTGATGTGGCTTACTGCGGGCCTAACTCACAATGTATTGTTCAGGATGGCGTTGCCCGGTGCAATTGCCTAGCTGATTATTTAGGTGTCCCTCCAGATTGTCGACCCGAATGCACGAGCAACGGCGATTGCCCGAATAATTTAGCATGTATAAACTTAAAATGCCGCGACCCTTGTCCGGGTAGTTGTGGTGACAAAGCCAACTGCTTGGTCACACTGCATATTCCGAACTGTCAGTGCCCTAACGGAATGACGGGCGATCCATTCTATCTTTGTTATGAGAAACCCGCAAGTAAAGATCATTTGTGTTTGCATTTAGTTAGGCTTCTTAGAATAAATCAACATTATTAAGTATCATTACCCTTATTTCTTATTTTGATATAGTTCTGCCAAAAGAGCCGGAAGAGCCCAAAAATCCTTGCCGCCCATCACCGTGTGGTGCCAATACTGAATGTCGGGCCCATGGCGATGGATTCAGTTGTGAATGTATTAGCGATTATATTGGTAACCCATATGATGGTTGTCGACCGGAGTGTGTCGGGAACTCAGAGTGCTTAGCGAATCGAGCATGCATACGTTCTAAATGTGCAGATCCATGCCCGGGAACTTGCGGATTGAACGCCGTATGCCAAACAACCAACCACATACCGATTTGTTCATGTCCCCCCGGATATACCGGCAATGCTTTTGAACAATGTATACTTATCACAACAAAGCCCAATGCTTGCTATCCATCTCCGTGTGGAACGAACACCGTATGCAGAACACATCGAGGTGAAGCCATTTGCGAATGTTTACCCGGTTTCTTCGGCAATCCAGACGGCCAAGGATGTCGTCCAGAGTGTACGCTAAGCTCCGACTGTATGAAGGACAAATCCTGTGTCAATTCAAAATGCATCGATCCCTGCCCGGGTGTTTGTGGCTACGGAGCTCAATGCCGCGCCATTAACCACCAGCCAGTTTGTACTTGTCCTAGTGGAATGGTTGGCGATCCTTTCACCGAATGCCACACGCCAGAGGAAAAAGCTCCAGTAGATCCATGCAATCCAACACCATGTCATAGCAATGGTATTTGCCGAGTAGTAAATGGCGCAGCCACCTGTACCTATCCAGAATGTATTACAAATGATGATTGTTCACGCAATCGAGCGTGCATCAATCAAAAATGCCGAGATCCCTGTACGAACGCTTGCGGATTGAATGCAATCTGTACGGCCATCAATCACAAGGCAGTATGTACGTGCCCACCTAATTTCTACGGATCACCGTTCAGTCTATGCCAACCAGAAACCAAAGAAGTAACTAAGCCTCGTCCCGAATGCACTAGCGATCGCGATTGCTCAAACGATAAAAGTTGCCAAAATGAAATGTGTGCAAATCCATGTGAAACGGGTAATATTTGTGGCCAGAATGCAAAATGTCATGTGCAATTGCATCGTCCCTTATGCGTATGTAATGAAGGTAATGAACACAAAAATTACATAAATTTCTTTTAAAAATGAATTTATGAATTTCTAACTTGATTTTATATGCAGGTTATACAGGAAATGCTCTCTCTTATTGCCACCTCATCGGCTGCCGCTCGGATGAAGAATGTCCAGCTACTGAGGCGTGTATCAACAGGCAATGCGTCGATCCATGCCCGTACACTCAATGCGGTACAAATGCCATTTGTCGAGCGGATTATAATCATAAAGCACGTTGTCATTGCCCTGAGGGTTACCGAGGCAACGCATTGGTGCGATGTGAACGTCCAGAGTGTACACGCGATGAGGAATGCGCCTTCCATTTAGCCTGTCGTAATGAACATTGCGAAGATCCTTGCAATTGCGGTGTAGGGGCACAATGCCGAGTCGATAACCATCGCTCGCAATGTCGCTGCCCACCCGGATACAGTGGCAATCCGTTGGATCGTTGCTATATCGAAGAAGTCAAAATTGCACCGCAATGTACCGAGGACGCAGACTGCAGTAATAAACTGGCCTGCTTTGACGGCGAATGTCAAAATCCATGCATTGTAACGAAACCGTGTGGCGCAAACGCAATTTGTTCAGTAGTGAATACTTTACCTCTTCGTACAATGATGTGCCAATGCGAAATGGGCTATGTAGGTGATGCCGATATTGGATGCCATAAAGGTAAATGTCAGGAATTAAAAAGAGATAATAGGATTTTTTATAACCACATTTTCTTCTCTCGATGCGTAATTGAATAGAACCGGTAGGTGAGCGAGGATGTCAATCGAATGATGAATGCTCGTCCTCTGAAACCTGCAGTAATGGTAATTGCGTTAATCCATGTACCGATTCTTCACCTTGTGCACGAACAGCCGAGTGTCTTGTACAACAGCATCGTGCGCTTTGTACTTGTCCGCAAGGAACGCAGGGTAATCCATTCGTCAACTGCTATTCGCCACGTAAGACAATTTCAGAAGTAAAATATAAGCATTGAGGATATAACTAATTGATGATTTTCGCATCCTAAAATAGCGCAAATTACTTCCGGCTGTAGACATGATTCAGAGTGCACATCCTCGATGGCCTGCATCAATCAGCTATGTCAAGATCCATGCGCTGAAGCTAATCCTTGTACCGGTAATGCTGAGTGTCGCGTCGTTAATAACCGCCCTCTCTGCTATTGTCCCTCAGGCTGGGGTGGTGACCCTCAAGTGGCGTGTTTCAAACGTAAGCTACTATTAAAGTCGCAGATAACATATCTTTCAACTCAATTTAACCTTTTCAGCTGAATGCAAATTGATGACTGAATGTCCCTACGACAAAGCGTGTATCAATGGGCATTGTCTGAATCCATGTAATTACGGTACCGTCCAGTGTGGTATTGGGGCACAATGCGAAACCCAAAACCATCAAGCTGTATGTGTGTGCCCCACTGGCACTCAAGGTAATCCATTTGTATCCTGCATTGCTGGCCATTGTCAGTATAATGAAGACTGTGCCGAAGACGAGGCGTGCGATCGACTGAATCGTGTCTGTCGTCCGGTTTGTGATGACGACACATGTGCGGTCAATGCCAGATGTGAGGGTCGTTATCATCAACCACTGTGCAAATGTCGTGCTGGATATATCGGAAATCCATTCGTGGAATGTACAGTTACTGAAAGACCAACAACGAAACTGCCATCTGAATGCACACACGATGGCGACTGTCCATCGAGATTGGCTTGTATCAACCAACGCTGCACGGATCCTTGCAGCACTAATCAGCACATCTGTACTCCGCAACAGACATGCATAACGCTAGACACTTTACCGCTACGCACTATGATTTGTCAGTGTCCTAGCGATACAATTGCCGATAATTCCAGCAATTGCGTACCCATCAAACACGACATAATCACTGGCTGTCAACACAACCAAGAATGCGCCAACAACGAGATTTGCCAACGAGGAACATGCATAGACGTATGCCTTCTGGATCGTTGCGGCATCAATGCACAATGCGTATCTAGAGATCATTATGCCGAGTGCACTTGTCCCGACGGATACGAAGGCAATCCAAAAGTGGCCTGCAATAAGAAAGGTAACTGATTTTTCCATCGTACTTCTATTCCATTGAAGACCTCAATAATTAATTACGCTGTTGACATATACTTCATACAGATTTCGTTAGACCTGGAATACCCGAGAAGGAATGCTCGAAGGACGATGATTGCTCGGATGATAAAATCTGTAGGAATGAAATCTGTTACAATCCCTGCAACGAAGCAGTTTGTGGTCGAGGAGCTTACTGTCATGTTGAAAATCGGCAGGCGATATGTCGCTGCCCACCGAAATTCACCGGAGATGCTCAAATCAGCTGCCAGCCGCGTAAGTCTCTTACGTTTTCTATGCGTACTGCATCAATCTTATGCCAAGATATTTCGATCATTTTCAAAACATTGTGGACAGATTATAAATTAATTGTATAACTTATTTCCACAGCTACTGACACGATTTTCGTTGGATGCAAATCTAACTCGGATTGTCCGGCTACGGAGGCATGCATTAATGAACAATGCATTAGTCCATGCAATTGCGGCCAAAATGCTGAGTGTTTGGTAAATAACCATCGCCCAGTTTGCTATTGCCAAAACGGTTATTCAGGTAACGCTCAAATTGGTTGCCTACCAATTGGTTGTCAGTCGGATGACGAATGTTCGTCTGACCTTCAATGTATTACCGGCGAATGTGTCAGCCCATGCTTAAACAACGATCCCTGTGCGCTAAATGCTGAGTGCTACGGACGTAATCACCGAGCCACGTGTCGCTGTCCTGCAGGTTTAGAAGGTGATCCATTTGCACGTTGCGTACGTGTAGAATGTCATTCCGACTTTGATTGTGCGTCGGATCAAGCATGTATTAAGAATCACTGTATAAATCCATGTCGTGAAGATAACCCTTGCGCGCAGAACGCTATCTGTCAGGCAATACAACACAGAGCGGTCTGCCGTTGTCCCCAGGATAGGCCCGTCGGTAATCCTTATTCGTACTGCGAAACTCTACCAGCAGAACCAGTATGCAGAGATGATGGAGATTGTCCCAGTCGTCTCGCCTGCATTGACAATACATGTCGAAATCCTTGCACTGAACTCGTTCCCTGCGCTGACTCGGCGCAGTGTAGCGTTCTCGATAGTGTACCCGTTCGCACGATGGTATGTGAATGCCCGCGGTCATTTGTGCCCGATGCTAGGGGAGAATGCAAACAGATTCTGCGAAAAACTCCAGGCTGCAGCACTGATAGTGATTGCTCTGACCAAGAGGCGTGTGTGAGCCAACAATGCCGAAATCCTTGCAACTGCGGTATAAACGCCCTTTGCACGGTACAAAATCATCGTGCAATATGTTCTTGTAAAGACGGATTTGAAGGTAATGCATACGTAACGTGTCGATCTGTCGGGTGTCGTATCGATAGTGAATGTGAATCCAGCAAAGCCTGCATAAACGGTAATTGCGTCAGTCCGTGTCTAGCAAACGATCCTTGCGGTATCAATGCTGAATGTTCTACCCAATCAAATAAAGCCATATGTCGCTGCAAGAGTGGCTATCGTGGTAACCCATACGAACGCTGTCATGTAATAGGTTGCATTTCAAATAACGACTGTCCTTCGGATAAAATGTGCCAAAACGAGCAATGCGTAAACCCGTGCCTATACAATAATCAGTGCTCACCACGCGCCGAATGTCGTCCACAAAATCATTTGGCCGTGTGCCGCTGTCCTGCCGGATTCCTGGGTAATCCTTATATTGACTGTCGAAAGGCACCACAACCGATTTGTAGAGTAGATCCCGATTGCCCACCACGTTTGGCGTGCATCAACAATGAATGCGTTAATCCTTGTACTGCGATTGAGCCCTGCAACCAACCAGCTTTGTGTGAAGTCACGCCAACTGCACCCGTTAGAACGATGATTTGCATTTGCCCGGAAGGATACATAAGCAGCGGAAATGGTGCCTGTAAGCCCACGAAGGCTGTGGTTGCTGTAGGCGGTTGTGTCAGCGATACTGATTGTGCAAACGATAAATCATGCATCAGTGGCATTTGCCGCAATCCCTGCAATTGCGGAATAAATGCCGAATGCCGCATCAAGAACCATAAACCAGTATGCACATGTCGTCAAGGTTTTGAAGGGGTTCCTGAATTCGGATGCTCTAAAGTGGAATGTGCCATTAATTCTGATTGCCCTACCACTCACACATGCCGCAACCAATTATGTGTACCGGCATGTCAGCAAGAACAATGTGGTGACAATGCCAATTGTTTGGCAGTAATGCATCGTGCGGTGTGTGAATGCGTATCCGGTTTCCGTGGAAATCCTAGAATTTCTTGCGCACCTATTGGTTGCCGTACGGAGAACGATTGTCCGACTGATAAAGCATGTATTAATGGAAAATGTGAGAATCCATGCGAAATGACAGCCATCTGTGCAATAGATGAAATATGTAAAGTGTATCAACATCATCCACAATGCGCATGCCCACCCAATACTGTAGCGCTTCAGAACGGTTGTCAACCGCTACAAAAAATTCCTATCTGTCGATCTGATGGCGACTGCCCAAGCGGAAATGCTTGTATTCGAGGCGAATGTGTGAATCCCTGCAACGCAACAGAACCATGCGGTGTGAATACCATGTGCCGTGTACTCGACACGGTACCGGTACGGACAATGATATGCGAATGCTTACAAGGTTTTACAGGCAATGCAGCCATCCAGTGCGATAAGCGTAAGTATTATCAGTATGGTCATACAGAAACATTATCAAACTTTCTAATCACACTCATACTCATACTCATAATCATACTCATGCTCATACTAATACTTATTTTTCTACTTTCAAAGGGTATAATGATATCATTTTTTTATATTTATCAGGATCTCTGTGCGTCATAGAGAAAGGTTTTGTCCGAGACATTAACGGCCAATGCGTATGTCCCCCAGGCACTGCTCTCGATATCTATGAATACTGTGTACCTTGCATTATCCAACAAGGATTCAAGGTCGATAGCAGCGGACATTGTGTATGCGCCCTCGAACGCGGCATGGTTATTGATGAACGTGGTCGTTGCATATGTCCCATCAAGCTTGGTTACCATCTAACGCCACTTGGTGAATGCGTACGCGAAGAAATGCCCGAATGTACCAGCAATGACGACTGCGCTGACAATCAGTATTGTGATTTGCAAGAAACGAGAACCTGCCGAGATCCCTGCCTGACTAAAACTTGCGGAACAAATGCATTCTGTAACGCAATCAACCATCGCGCTAAATGTCAATGTAATACTGGCTATACCGGCAATCCAGAAATAATATGCAATCATACAAATTTCCGCACCGACTTTCCACGTCCTGACATGGTTGTCAGCTGTTTGGCTGACGGTGTCCAAGTTCAGATTCACATTACCGAGCCCGGTTTTAATGGTGTGCTTTATGTGAAAGGTCATAGTAAAGATGAGGCATGCCGTAGGGTTGTCAATCTAGCTGGAGAAACGGTACCCCGCACAGAAATCTTCCGAGTACATTTCGGTACGTGCGGCATGCAGGCCGTAAAGGATATTGCCAGTTTCGTGCTGGTCATACAGAAACATCCTAAACTGGTAACCTACAAAGCACAAGCCTATAATATCAAATGTGTCTACCAAACTGGCGAGAAGAATGTAACGCTGGGATTCAATGTTTCCATGCTGACAACGGCTGGTACAATAGCAAACACCGGACCGCCACCAATTTGTCAAATGCGCATTATTACGCACGAAGGAGAGGAAATAAATTCGGCAGAAATCGGTGACAATCTAAAGCTACAAGTCGATGTGGAACCAGCAAGTAAGTACAACACATATTGATAAGAGACTACAACTGTTTGCCACTACATTTTTCTGAGATTGTAATAATTCATTCAATTTCAGCAATATACGGCGGTTTCGCTAGATCCTGCATTGCCAAAACCATGGAGGATAACATAGAGAATGAATACGTGGTAACGGATGAAAATGGCTGCGCCAGCGATAGTTCCATCTTCGGAGAATGGGATTATAATCCGGATACCAATAGCCTACTGGCCAGTTTCAATGCGTTTAAATTCCCCTCGAGCGACAACATACGCTTCCAGTGCAATATACGCGTCTGCTTCGGTAGATGTCAACCCGTAAATTGTCGCGGTTATAATGCCTTCGGACGCCGAAGACGACGTGCTATAGCAGATAACTCTTCATCAGATACAGCAATAGCTATGGCCGGTGGCACGGAAGGTCAACTACGCGAAGAGATTACCATATCATCGAATGCGATATTAACGTTCGAGAAACGTAATAGTCCCGGAACCAACGATGCAAACCGTATGTAACACCAAAACGACTTTGTTAGTCCGATAAATCCTTTAGGGGTCATATACTTTCACAAAAGTGTCTCCATTTGGAAAGGGTCATTCTTTGGAAAAGAAGGAGCTTTTTGGGAAAGATTTTGTTAGAAGAAAAGGTTGTTAGAAGAAAGTCATCGTCGACTACGCCTGTGATGGGAAAGAACGTTCAAAGACCTTTCTTAGTGTAGGTTCTCGACAGGGATATAGTATTCCTATCATGAAGTTTAGAAAAATTATACAAACGATGCTGAATGTATTTCCCAAATTATTACAACTCAAAAAATCTTAGTCGGGGGGAGGGGGGCGTAGTTTCTTCACTCTTGCTCCTTTCCATAATTAAGTTCTTTCTCCACACACATATATTCACACCACCATCCGTCACTCTCTTACTCTTTACAGTTAAACCAGCGGCGCAACGAGTCGAGGATATATGCGTTTCAATGGTTGGCCTCATTATCGCATTAGTTATTACAGCACTTTTGGCGCTGGTGGCAGTGGCAGTAGCCGTCTCTTGCTGGCTCATGGCATATAGAAGGCGGCCGAAAACGTTAGCACCGCTGCCACATCCGCCCGAATTCCCTAATCCATTATTCACAAATCCAGACGCAGCACCAGAACCTACGCCAGATTATTTATCGTAGAAGAAGAAGTTAGATAGAAGCGATAAGATAGAAAAACAAAATTAACAAGACAAAATATTTTGGTGCAGGACTACACTGCAAACGGAAACAAAGCGAAAGTAAAAACAAAAGCCAAAATGTAAAAATTAAACCAAGAAAAATGTAAAAATATTATATTATTTCTTTAAAACAAAAAAGAAAACATTTTAAGCTAAGCAAAGAAATTAATGAATATAATGGACTCAACGTATACGTTTTTCTGGTGGAAAAACATTTAAATAATGAATACTTCCGATTTGAAAAGCTCATGCAAAAATATCTCACAAAAGTTTTATAATCGTTTGCTAAAATATCTTTGCAAAACTCTCGAGAATGAATCTTAAGTTAAAAATTGATTAAAAAGCTGATTTTAAATTTTAAACTGAACAAAACAAAATTATATTACACTGAGAGAAAAGCAAATTCTATGTATAAACACATATTGTATGAGCGTAAAAGTATTCGAAATAAGAATTATAATGATATACATTATAGTTCATTGTATAAAGATTAGAAAATATTAGACTTCAGACAAACTTCACAATTTTCTCTTGAACGAACTAACAATTCCTTTATTTCATGAGGCTGAACAGCCCTATATCGATTCCTATATCGATCATGAGAATTTCAGGTAGCTCAAATCTAGAGATAAACATCTCAATAAGATAACCCTTTCTTGTAATAAAAAGTAAAAGAAAAGATTTTTTTAATTTTTTAGCGACTTATATTATACAATATTTACTGCCAAATATGCTGCACAATGTTATTAAAAAGGATGCTACCATGAAAATTCTCGTCGCTTAATCAACAACTTCTTCATTAGTCGATACTTTCTTAAAGATTTCTGTCTTTTAATTTTTTACGTTATTACGATATTATTAATTAATTAGCAAGGAATTACCAAGGAAGTGTATATACTATATATTAATTTTTATAAAAGAAAAAAACATTAATTATTTACGTTAAGCATAAAAGCATACACTTCTCATTAACTTCCTATAATTTTTCTCCTATAATATTAATAAATAAAAGTACTTCAAATTCTTGATAATAACCAACAATAACTAATAATCGGGTGTAGTAATGGAATAATTAAAACGATATTATTTAGGGCTCAAAAGCATACTGTTATACTATAATAACTACAAAAGTATAACACTTACGGATGCTGTATAACACATAGGAAACTGAAGCAAACTAAGCACTACCTATTTTAACAAATAAAATAGAATATAAATAAATGAATTTACACGATAAAATCGATAAAATATTATTGAAATAAATAAATAAATTTAATAATTATTCCATACACACGCAGCCACACTACACTGTAAAGTTTCAATTAGTCTAAATAATAAAAAACAATTATGATGATGACAACGATTACGACGACTAATGGAGAATTTGTTTTTCCCTCTGTTTTTTTTTCTTTTTTCTATTTAAATTAATAACTTAACAATTAAAAACTTATAAATTATTTAACATTGCTATGAATTGCAAAATATTACGAAAAAAATTATTTAGAAAATTATTTCCCTTAATTCAAATCGAATTGTTGTGATTGTACTTAATTTATCTAAAAAGTTTTCTAAAAGAATTAAATAATTCATTAATCACTAATAATCAAGTATTTATTTTTTGCTATAAGTTTGCTATGAAAAACACAAATGCAGCGAATTTTTTTAGTGTAACTTTTATAGCAAATCCTAGAGCAAAGAAAAAATGCTTAACAATAATTGCGTTAATTTAAGCCAAGCTTATATAAAAAAGAAAATCTATAAATTTCCAAAAATAAAGAATTTATATAAAATTTTATAAAATTTAACTAGATTTTCAAATCTTAAAACTAACTTAAACTGATTAACTAAATAAAAACCGGCATATAAGTAAATTATTAAATATGAAATATGCTGAAATAAAATTTTCAAAAAAAAAATTAATGAAGTTGGAAAGAGTTGATTTGAAAGCAATTGCAATAATAAAATGAAAGTAATGAATACTAAAAGAAAAACAATGAATGTATAGTCACTATTTTAAGCAATTTTATTCTACAGTTTAATAGTTATAAATTATTAAAAACATAAATAGTTTTTTTTGTTTTTAACAAATATTTTTATTGTTTTTTATAGTAAAGTTAACTTCGCATTAAATCCGTACGTTATTCATTTGAAACGCGATTTTAATCGAATTTTGTTTTTCGTTTTCCAGTTCAGGCCACAATTTTCACGAATTTAGCTTTTCCGTTATAAAGGCAA
The DNA here is from genome assembly GCA_963966595.1 of Physocephala rufipes. Classification (NCBI taxonomy): domain Eukaryota; kingdom Metazoa; phylum Arthropoda; class Insecta; order Diptera; family Conopidae; genus Physocephala; species Physocephala rufipes. Next base: position 34,210,375 of record OZ016502.1, on the reverse strand, counting down.
GAATGAAAAAAAAGAAAAATTACGGATGAAAAATTTATTCATAAAACAACTAAATAGTAAACGTTTACGAAAACCATACATATTTTCTGCCATTAAAAACCATATAATCATAATAAATAATTACATAAATAAATAATTATTAGAAAACAATAAATTGAATTATATATAATTTCGGTTTTTTTTATTTTTTTTTTTAATAGAATTTGTTCACAAAGCACTTGCATTGGTTTAATAAATACAAAATAACGAACACAGAATGCGTCCATACAATATATTTACAAAGAAAATTTCCACTTTTATATTTAATCATCAATATTGAATAAAACAAAATTAATTAAAAATAAATTAAAATGCTAAAAATTTTTGCATTGGCTTCATTTCAAATTGAAATTAATTTCTGGAAATCAAAAACTATATGAACAAATTAAACATTTAACTGCTCTGTTAAAAATATATTTTGCTTATCTTAAAAATCAACAAACAACAATAGTTGCTTCGGTATTTAAAAATAAATTTGAACCCTTAAAAAAACATCAAGCATCGAATGCTAGTGTTTTAGAAAAAAAACTAATGTAATTAAATAATCTAGCTTATGTTTTAAACTAATAACATTATAATAAATGAAAACGCATAAATACTTTATTTGATAATTGTTTTATTTATTTCGAGGGCATGGTATTTAAATTAGTCTGTACTTCCTGTCAGCCCCGATATTTAACAGACTGGATTATATTTTTCTAAGATCTCTTCACTCATAAATATAAAACGTTTACGTCTCCTTTACGTATCATCATCAGTCCTGAAGAAATCATAACGAATGATTTTTGTTGAAAAAATTACGTATTTTCAACAATAACCATTTTTCTTTTTTAATTTCCGTTTTATGTTAATTGGTGTTTAACAGATACCTTTTTATTATTTTAAATAGAAATTTCAACTAGATCAGCTGAAGTTTTTGATCTCTATCAATACTTTGGGATTTAATGGAAATTATGAGAAGAGACAAATTTATTCAAAAAATCAATAATCAATTAATTTCAATTCAATTCCAATGAATTAAAATCAGAAATTCAAAGAACAAAAGTTTAGATAAGACTTAAAGCTTATCGAATATATTATTTATATTTTTCATATTTTTCTCTTTCTTAATTTATTGAAGGCTGCAAATATCAAGACGGTGACTTGCAGTTATTTTTGAATTTATTTAAGAAAAGCCTATAAATATTTTTCATTGGGCCATTTTCTCCCTGGTAAAAAAATAAATGGAATTTATTCGCGGCATACGAAATGTGGTTTAATTTTTCATGTAAAATATTATCTATCGTGATGTTTTGCATAATTTGCTTAATAAAAAATAATTTTTTATATTGGTTTTTTTAATTTTTTAAATTTTATATTCGTATTTTATATTTATAAAAAATAATCTTTTATAAATATATTTTATATTCGTCGATTTTCCTCAATTTTAAAAAGAAAACAATATTATCTGTTAATGTCGAATTAAATTCTTTCCGTAGAATTTCATACTATTATCTTGGAAATCCCCGATTATATGAAAATAATTTAAATTGCTTTTAGCTTAATTTAATTGTTCAAAGTTAAAAATATTCTCCCTTTAATAACGGCTCGATATAACGGATATCAGATAAGAAATATTACCTACGTCATAATCACGTTTAGTTCTTTAATTCGACTTTCAATAACGCTCTTCTTACGCCGTTAATAGTTTTATTATTTTATCAAAATAGTTAACATTTAAAAGTCGTATCAAATGAAAGTGTCGCGAGTTTGAGGTGCTGAGGAGTGTCTTGCGATAAATATAGGAAAACAATGAATAAGAACAACAAAAAAAACATTGAACATATATATAAAAAACTGTCGCGATAGCGTCGTTTTATAAAGCCTGATGCGTGATAACCGATAAGTTAAGATAATCATCGATAATGAATTATTCACTACAATTATAAATATTAAGCGTTGAACAATGTGTAAAGTAAACAAAACAAAAGTGCAAGAAAAGAGAAAATCAGAAAAGAAAGAGAAGAGAACTATAAAAGCTTTTGTTAGAATAAAAAACTAAAATAATCAAAGTCACTAAACGCTGTAGACGTAAAAATTAACAAAACAACGGACTCACCCCGCGCTAATTCGCGATATACGATACAGTGGCGCACAAAAGCCTTTGCTTATTACAAAACAACTTAACAGCTGTTTCTAATTTTCATTACAAAAGCAACAAGAACGACTTATACCACTAGCGCATGATTATTATTATCATCATCGTCAACATCATTATTAATGTAAGCCTCATTTACAAGTATCAAATAACGTATGGATGAGATGGATATGATCGTATCCGTAACGTATTTTGTGGTTTTCTTTGTATTTAATTCTGTCCTCCTCGTTTTTGCTCATTCGAAGCTTCGTTTCGTCTAAATTAACGAATTTTCTTGTTTTTCAGATCAGTTGACTTTTGCAAATTGAAGCGAATTGACGAACTGAAAAACGCTCGAATCTCTCGAGCTCTCGAACTTTAACAAAACGAGCGCGTTGTTTTGTGACAGCGAGTGAGTGAACAAGTGAAAATGACGCAAAGTTACAAAGACGAGTAAAAATGGGAAACGACACAATGTTTTGAAATTTTAAAGAATTTCTTCACTTAATACCGAGTCCAAGAAAAATAAATTACGAGATTTCAATCATAAAAAAAGATTTAGTCAAATTAATAATTAATTATTGAATTATAAATATTAGAGGGGAAAACAAGCAAAACCGTTTCCGTAATTCAAATAAATCCTAATGTTGAAAAGTTCTACGTTTGTATAGAATAAAGTGAGAAAACCAAACAGAAGACAAAAATTAAAACAAACAAAAACTGAAATTTTGTTTCAATAAAATAAGAAGTAATACAAAAAACCATTTAAAATAAAAAATTAAAATATTTTCAAATTTTGATTTTGAGCATTAAATAAAATGAAACGGTGGTAAAATAAAACAGAAGTAATAGTAATTTTACTATAAAATTCAAATTGAATTAAATAGGAAAACAATCCAAGACGCCACAAACTGCTTTAAAATTTTTGAATTTTCTTAAAAATTACTTTGGCAAATTTTTTGAGAGAAAAATTAAAAATTATTTAATTTTTTATACTTATTTAATATACTTATTTAATATTTGGTAAAATATTCACAAAATTCAGATAAACAATTCTAACGTCTTCAACGAAAACTGAATTAAAATTATATTGAATTCGCTAATTTTCATAAAAAATATCATTAAGAAATTGTAATTAACAAAAGGATAGAAACGTATAAATTAAAAATTACAAAAAACCCAAACAGTTCTAGCAATGAAATTTTTATTTAATTTTAAATCACACTTTTTTTATTGAAAAATTATCAATATCTAATTATCAAAAAATATGTTCGCTTATTATTAAAAAAGTTCGACCTTTTGTGAGAAAAGTATTAAAGAAATTATACAATAAAAAAAATAGAAAAAACGTGCATTTTTTAAAACAACTATTTATTAATTAAAACATAATGTCAGAATCAGTCAATTAGTCAATGAATGTGTTCTTAATTTAAAGTTAACATCCTATAAGTCATCACTTTCTTCGTCTGTCAGTCTACAGAAATTATCAAATTATAAATAATAATCAACTAAAAACCAATCAATGCAATCACGCCTGTCTGCACACCTCCGAGCGCGCACGCAACCATACAAAAACAAATATAAACATAAACGTGCACAGAAAATGCATACTTCCATATATATACACGCTTAAATACCTGTACTCCATACACACCCTCATCCTCACCGTCACCCATTCAAATGTACGGTCTAAATGTCTATACAAAAAGTGAAATGAACTGAATTGATAAAATATCTTTATTTATTACTGATAAATCATATGATCGCACATGACAAGCTATTCTGCAACAACAACAAAGACAACTCTGAACAACCAAAACATCAACAATATCACTAATGTCAAATGCACCGACTGGAATTAATTTTAGAGAAATGAAAATGTAGAAATGTAATAAAATAAAAGCAAAATATTTAATTATGTTAATAAAATAATTGTCATACAAATAGTACATGATAATAATAACAATAATAACAACAACAATAACGACAGCAACAACAAAACTTACGATTAAATTCCTCATTGCGAATGATGAACGGTCAAATGAATGAATGTCTGAATGAATTAATGAATTAATGCAATTAATTAATTCACTATATTCACACACTCATACCGAAAACAGCTCTTGGCTTAACCCTTTTATGGTTTTACAATAATATTTTACACCTTCGTGCATTGCATTAATAATTTAAACCAAAATTAAATTCAATCTTCATGTAAATAATGTTACCACCATATTTATAAACAAAGAACCAAAACAGGAAAAGTGAGACAAGTAAAACAATATTTGAATGTAATAATAGTCATAATTTTTTATGTTAATTGATTTTTATAAAGATTATTTATTAATTTACAATAGACCTCGAATCAGTTAAATAATTTTTATATACATTAGCATCAAAATTGTTGCTTTAAGAACTGATTGTAAAGGCGTATCTTATTTTAAAAGAGAATATTGTTAATTTTTAAAAATATTGGGAACGAAAAAATGATTTAAAATAATGAATGAATTTAAAACAAATTTAAAATTATATCTGGTTTTTTAATCTGAGAAATTATAATGCAAAACCAAATAACTCCGCTTGTATATATTTTATTTCTTTACAATTTACAAACAAATTTCTCGGAGATAATCATTAGGTAATGAGGCTATAAAAATGTTGAAGCTTACGAAAAAGGAATTGGTTCTATATATGTAGTTTTGTTGAAAATATATAATTAGGCATTTTCCAATAAAGTTTTATGCCTATCGTTTTTTCTAAAATCGATTATTTTCACTAAAAAAATTAGAATTTCTTTTTAAATTTAAATAGTTAACAGTTAACAATTTTAGGCTTAAATAGAATTCCTTTTATACCAAACATTAATTGGATAACACCTATTGATGGTATTAAATATTTTAAACGAACTGAGTTCTGAGTTGCAGAAGGGTTAATTCCACGAGATATAAGAAATATTCTTGTCAAATTCCATGAATACACACGTGAAAATAATTATGTTACGATGATGAATTACTACTGCTCTTCGTCTTCTTATGAATCTTCTTTCCCTTTCATCTTATATTTCTTTCTTCTTACTATTTCTTTGACATTTGCGCATACTTGTTAATTTTGCCAATTTTGCCAATTATGCCTCGATATGATCCATAATAAACTGATATTTTCTCAGCAACCGACTGTTCTATTTAATTAAATAATAAAAATATCAAATGTGACCTCTTTCCATGACCTCTTCTGCATTATTAACAAATTTTGCATTATACATTTTGATACATTTCAACACAAATATATCGCTTGGTATATAAAACACTTGGGTATATGTATTATATTATTTAAATTCACTATTAAAACCTTACATAAGAATTTAACGTAAAATTAATTATTAAAACATTGACAATAATCAACGTCGCTAGGTATCATTTCAAACAAAAATTTATGTTGATGAATAAATGTCGAGTGAGCCTCTCTGGATGTTGATCTCTCGTTTATTCTAATTGAATGAAGTTAACCACTCAGTTTTACACTGCAAGAAAATTTGTGTAAGAAGTTATTTTTTAAGGAGAAGGGAATACTTTTCAAAATTTAGATTAAGCTAAAGAAAATGTGCATTATAATGATATTAAAGTTTTAATTTTCGAATTAACAAAGAATTTTTCAAAGACGAAAAATTAGTGTGATTCACAAAGACTTTAAAGAGGTTCTAACATCAACAATATTCAAACATAACCTCTTTAATTTTATTATTAAGTTAATTATTAATAATTCAAATAATTATTAATATAAATTTGACATTTCATAACTGCTCTAAAATTCACTACATAAAATAGGAAATTTCAGAGGATCATATGAAAGTAAAGTGATCAAAATTCGGTGAGCGAAAAGGTCATTAACCACCAGTGACTTAAATTGAATTTAAATGTTTTAAACGTGCAAATATTCTAAATATGCTAATATTATTTCTCTACACAATAGAAGCCCATAATTTTCCCATTTAGCGAGAAACATTTCTGCAAAGAAATAAAATTCGGGAAATCGTGGCGAGATTTCAAATGATTTCAACTGATCTGTCAAAGTTTGATGTGACTGGTGGCTTAATTACGCACAAGAGAAAAATAAAGACATAGATTATGTTAGACTAGGATTACGTAAGACGAGAATTTCTTCTAAAAATTCATGATCGCAGTGACAGTCGTAAGCTTAGTTAAATAAATCAGCTCTAAATTTGTGTTAATCATCAGCTGAAACAGAACTATAAAATCGCGATAGATAATAACAATAATTATTATTATGAATAGTTATTATATTCTAAAATATTCGAAAGATTTTTTAAATATATAAATATTATTGTCAAAATGAAACAAAAACACAGTTGTTTATCTTAAAGTACGTAGGAATAAAAATGACAAATGAAATGTCTTCAGTAATATATGATTTCATCCTTGGCCAAAATTTTGTCGGAATTGATTAAAACTTTAAAGATAATGCAAACCAAAGAGAATTGATAAGAAATTCGAAACGAAATCAAGTTGTCCCGATATTATTTATTTGATAATAAAATAAAATTATTATTTATTTATTTAATTGATTATTTTTTTAAACACTTGCATTTTATTATATATGAACGATACGATACGATATTTCAAAAGAAAAACACTTTTAATTTTACGGCCATCCAATAAAAAACGATCGTCCGTAACGCGTACCTACAACCGATAATGAATATTTTTGGGGTTAAAAAATTGTGCAATATTTTTCTTTTCATCAAGAAACTGTGAATAGATTTCGAAATTATTAGGAGGGAAGAAATAAATTATTAGGAGAATACAAAAACATATAGAAAGTAATGAAAAATTTTGAGTGATTCAAAGTGGAAAATTAATGAATGAACGAATTAATATTGAATGAAATCAAAATAAATTTTAAATAATTATAAATTTAGGGAAATGCAATACATTTAATATTTAAATTAAAAAAATTAAATAATTTAAATAAATAATTTAAATAATTTATATAAATAATTTAAATTCATTTAAATTTTTTCAACGGAACATTAATAAAGCTTTCAGTGCGTAGCAATCATTAGTCATCATTAATATTAGTAAAAAAGAAATTAAATTAAAAATAGTCTCGTGAACAAATCCTAACAAATGAAAGATCGTGCACCTACGGAACAACACCAACAACAACAGTATTAAAATACAAAACAATGGAAATTAACAATGGTAGCAATAAAAGACAAAAGAACAGCAGCAGCAGCAGCAGCACCCATAACAACTCAACCAATAACAATGTTGCCGAAATTGTTAGAACGAAATTTTTAAAAACCGCTTCTTCACCAAATAATAAACCAAACGCTGGGCGTGAAGACACCGTTGGTGGCGGTGGTGATGGTGGCGGTGTTGAATACAATAGCACACCACTAACCACTAAGTCATCCACACCTACGCTCGCTCAACTCGCTCAACAGCCGCTCAGCTCTTTCAATTTTCGACACAGTTTATTGTACGATAGTGGCGGCGAGAGTGGCGGTGATGCAGATGACCAACAGCGCCTGATACGAACACCATCAGTTCGACCGCATAAGTTCATAATTATTCCAGCAACATCATCGCCAGCAGTAATTGCTGGTAATGGCAAAGGTACGCAGAGAGCGTCACTTCGCACGCGACCACTCAGCAATATATCAATGAAATCATTGACAACGGCAGTGCCATCGAATAAATCTGATACAAATCTAACACAAACACCAAATGAGGCTAAATATCAACCCCATCCCCAAAGTCAAACTCATAATCAAACCCATCATCAACAACAACTACAACAACAAATCAAACAAAACCAACACGGACGACAAATATTATCAAGATGCGAGTCTAAATTAAGTACAGGTTCTAGTCCTTCCACTGCCCCACCAGCCATTTTTATGCGTTCCACATCTCAGCCATTATCGCGGTCGGATATCATTCATCAACACTCGAGTGTTCCATCAACGTTGGCGATGAGTGTAACACCATTAGATAATAAAAGTGACGGTACAAGTGGCGGCGCTATTGTCACCACGGGGGCCGTCAAATTCACACTGTATGATTATGAAACATCAGGCGCGGGCGCTTTAGCAATTACCGACACCCCAACAATTGATTCTCCTCATTCGACCACAAAAGCGCTATCAATGATGAGGGAGGCGACAACAACAACAACAACAACACGACCAACAACAATAGCATCCGCTTATTCCAGCCCGCAGAATATTTTCAAAGCAAATAACGATCGAACAAACCACCGCTCGCGATCAACAGCATCAGGTGAGTCCCTGTAGTGTTGTAGTGTCAGTAGTAGTGTTAGTAGCGGCTCCATATCCGTGAACATATACAAATGCGTATTCATATAATTTACAATACAACTGTTTTAAAGATGAATTAATGCAGATTTATTATTGTCGCTTCTGATAAATCAAAACTATTCATGTTCTCACAGAGAGAAAATAGGTAAAATTATTTAATTTAATACCCTACAATCGGCATTGCCTACCCTTTTATGGAAATGCCTATGCTGATGCCTAATGAGAAGTTCTCCATAATGAAAACAATACTCATCAAATAAATTAGAATAAAAATTGGAATGAATAAATAATTATAATTTTTAAATATGCGGAATGTTAGTTAGCCTTATATTTTCTTAGAGAACTATAATAAATATTTTGAAAAGAAGAGAGAAATTATAAATTTCCAAGCAATGTGAGCCACATTAGCTTTGTGAGATGCGCTCTATGAAATATTAAATTCAATGATTCATACCTTCATTACTGGAAATTAAATAAGATAATCATTTCCAAATCTAAACAAAAAACTAATTATTTCAATAATCAAATCATTTCGAAATTCCACAAATACCAAACATTAACAATTTTACTCTTAATGGTGTTAATTTTTATTTTCTTTTATTATTCAGAATAGCCATGGAGGCCCAATTTTTTAGATTCTCAGAACCTTTTTAAATTGTTCGGACGTGCGTAGACAAATATTTTTTTATATGCAATAAAATATAAAAAATCACAGCCAAGTATAAAACCAAATATTTATGCTTTGTTCCAAATTCAAATCTACAAAAATATACTTACAAAATAAAGCTTAAACCCACAAAAATAATTATTTATGACAGACACAGCATTCACAATGTTTAAGATATAGTTCTTTATTTTATTAAAGTCTAAGCAAAAAATAAATTTTTCAGGGAAAACTTGTAAGAATGGCAAAATGCTTTAAATTCATTTGAGAAAATAAAAAAAATATAATCAAAAATACAGAATAATAATTCTAATAATTAATTACTCTCCCTTAAAGTTGTTATCATTAGAAAAGTTGTTTACTAGAATAAATAAAAATTTAACTAAATATTTTTTAATAAAATATTTATTTACTAATAATAAATACTTTAAAAATGTAGTATTCTTGAGGTCTCACACATGCTGACCAAAAACGTTCTCATTCTGGAAATTTGACTTCTATTTAAATTTCTCTCTCAGTAATTTCTTCATGCTCTCACTTTCTGTCGCGCTGTATAAGTGTCATATAGGAATTGTAGTTTCATTGAATTATAGATACATATCTTGTCCTCTCTCATAAAGTGGACCGAACAAAGAAGAGCTTACTAATAAAATTATTTAGGATTTATTAGGATTAGAATTATTTAGTTTAACCTTGTACAAACTATAATATAAAAAATGAAAAACTAAATGAAATTTGTTGTTTTTTCATAAATTATTTTGACACAAGAGTTCGGTCGCCATTTCAATTCAACTCTTTGATAGTAATAGTTTTAGTAAAACTAATATAGATTGAGTTAAAAACAAACCCTTGTCGACGCGAATAAATTAAAGTAAAATCTTTAAACCAATTATCGTAATAAGTATAAAAATGCCATACAATACAATTTTCTATTTTTTTTTTCTTAAATTTCTTGCAGTGCATATTCAAATTCCACGAACAAGCTCTGAATCCACCAACAATCGACACTTCCAATCCAACTCTTCCGGTATCACTGACAATGGAAGTAACAGAAGTAACACTAACAACAACAGTACTAATAATAATAACAAAGATCAATTGAACTCAACAAATTCAGCGGGTTCTTACATTCCCAGCGACCACGTGCCAAGTCAAATTTACTCTGATGTAACTTCGGTTCGATCGATAACAGCGATTGGTATCGGTTCAACGGATGGTCACAAGTTGGTCATACGACGCGTGCCGCATACACCAGATGAGCTCTTTAATTTAGTACATCCACCCGCACCGACATCGTAAGTTTAAAAGTAATTTTTAGATAATTTCTGTTTGGTTCAATTATAATAAACATGTTTAAAAGTTATTCGTTTTGTTGGAACTCGTTTGAGAAAAATTCATATAAGGTCCAAGAAGATCTTTCATAACAAGTGTTTCATCTCAATGATAAACGATCAACCCATAAACACCTTCAAAAAGAATCTTAGAAACTTTTAAAAAATATATTCAATATCATAAAATAGCACTAAGAAATTCATTATCTAAACAAAGCCTGGATAAGAGGCGCCAATTTGCAATTGTCAGAATTAATACCGGATGTATGTACTTTGTCGGAATTTGTCTTAAATACAACTATTAGACTGCCCACATTGATAATTTGTCAATTATTGCAGTTACTGACGCTTCTTCGTTCTATTTCTCTTCGAGATGAAACCATTTACATCTCTCATAAATTTAATCGCTGCCATTTACAAAATATTTTGATTGTCTAATAAATAGCTATTTAGTCTGATATCACAACATGTTAGTAAAATACTTAATAAGTTTGTTCCAGTGCTAATTAGGATGGCGGCAAATGAGACTGCTCGACATATTCAAATGAAGTTTAAATTATTTCCGTTGAAGCCTAAAATTACTTCCGTTGGCGGTATCTATTTCAACTCTTTGTTTTTTACTAAACTATTCAGATCTGGCTAATTGAAACCATTTAGTAGACATAATTTTAGTAATTATGAGTTAATGATTACCATAAATTGATTATAAGCAGAAGGTAATATTACTTAAGGCTAAATAATAGCTATCAGACAGTAAAGAAAATAATTTTTATTTAAGATTTTTTTTGAAAACTCGCTAAATCTGCTTCACAAATGTACAACAAATATGAACAAAAAATAAACAAATATTAATAAAAATATAAAAAACACAATAATTTTATTAGGCTGAATTATGAATAGCGATAGACTTTATGTATTTATTTTATTATTATATTTTTATTATTATTATTATTATTATTATTATTTAATTTAGAGGAAGGAAATCATTAAAAGATTCCAGTGACGGTGTCACACATCAGTCATTCATGAAAATCGATTATAATATATAGAAATCATGATGAAGATATTTCTAAAAATAATAATATCACAAACATAAATTAAAAAGAAAATTATGAGAACAAAAATACAAACAATTTAAAACGGAAAAACAGAACTAAAAATAATTGTAAAAAAAGTATGAAAAACTAAAACAAATTTATGTAAAAAAACTTGCTCCTTCAAAAAAGAACCTTCAAAAGATCCTTCAAAAAGAATATATATATACAAATATTCATAAAATATACTAAACGAAAATAAATAATGAAAAAATATTACAAAACTTATGTAAAAGTTAATTAGCTTAACTAAATAATAATCTATATAAAAATAATTATGAATTAAGCATTTTTTTAAAAATTCTAAAACAAAAATTTTAAAATAATAACTATAAAAAACGATTTATGGAAAACGACATTATAAAATTAATAATTACAAAAAACAAAATTTAGAAAACAATAACGAGATGAAAACAAATTTTACGAAAAAAGCAAACAAATTATGATAACAAAAATTAAAAAATATATAATTTTAAATAAAATAATATAAAATTAAATAATATAAAATTTTCTTCATTTAAGAAGAAACACTCCGAAATAAACATTTACAAAAGAATTATAAAATACTAATTGCAAAAAATAATCATTATATAATACTAATGAAACAGGAAACCAGAAAAAAGAGTTCTAAAAAACAAAAACGTTAGACAACGTTATGAAAACAGAATTTATAAAAAATAAATTTCACGAAAATAATAAACTATGGAAACAATAATTATGAAACAAAAATATATAAAAAAACAATTGTAAAATACAAATCACAAAAAAGCAATAATAAAGAAAAATTTATGAAAAAGAAAAATTTCAAAAGCAAGCATTTTATTATAAAAAACAAATGTTATGAAACTTTTAACTAAAGTTTAGTTCATAAATATGACATTCGGTCGTGAGATGAATTATAATGATAAATTTTAGTTTGTAATTTTATAATTTTAAATTTAATGCCAATTATTTCAATATAAATTATTTATTTATACTTATTTATAAATATAATCTATTCACACATTTTTTACGAATTTCACGAATTTCAGTAATTTTTCTTAACTTCTACGGTACGATATGACTGTTCTAGACTTTTTTAAGCTGTTTAATTTTTTCGCAGTTCAAAATGGTCATTCCCATCTGAAACACTCATAACTACGTCACAGTCCTCGATATTAAAAAATTGTTCACCTACGTATAATCATAAAACTCGTAATTAATCCGCTAAAGCAGTAAAATGTTCAATAACAGGGTCATAAAGAATGAAAAGAAAATTAAAATTCCTTTAAACCCAATAAATCATATACACAATTATTTACGCTATTGACTTAAATTTAATAACATTATAGCCATATTAGCTGAAAGACTCTATTTCTTTAGAGAAGCAGCAGAAAAAATTCTAGAATACTTTCAGTACCCCCACCCCGTAGTAGGTATCTGTAGTCATTCGTTCATTCAATCCTCCAATAATTTTTTATATACATATAGGTATTCTTTAGTAATACGATTTTTATTATTAATTAACACTTTGATTACTTGAAGCCTAAAACAACTGTATACGCAGGAAAATATATATACAAATATTCACTAATACTTGAAAATATTAATTTTAAAAACAGTTCGTATAATCCAGTTTTCGGTGGTTCTGGAATTACGAAATGGAACGAATGATAGTATAACGAAGTTAAGTGAACCGAACGGACATTAAAAAATTTTCATAATAAGTCAAATATAATAATCACTACGATATATTTCAATCTTTCTAATACTTATAACTAACACAAACCATATTAATGGCTAAAAATATTTACATCATTTTAATTGTGTAAAATTGAAATATTTTAAGAAAAAAATTCTTTCAATATTAACCCCCGTGAAGTCTTAAGCTCACTTAGTTTTTTCGGATTAAATACCGTTTAAGGTTAATTAATGTATCCTTCTCATTTCACCGATGCAAATCCAGATGGCGTATCCTCGAGACCTTCAGAACAATCTTGTTTTCGTTTCAATCGTATCGCAAAAGTGTAAGGAAACGAATTAAAAATATTTTGTAGTATTTATATAAAATTAAATATTTTATGTAATAATTATTTATTATATTCATAAAATTTCAGTTTCTATTATAGGTTAACATCTCATGATGATGATAATAATGGTGATAATCATAATTCGTTACAGTTGTAAAAAAGTAATCATTGTCTTGCATTTATTCTTAATATCACGTGAGAAATGCTTCCAATTATTTTCATCAGCATTTCTGTTACCATCATAATTATCATCATTATCATTATAATGGAATTATTTTTATTAGCGTATTTATCTGTTATTGCATTCTAATGTATTCCATTGTTAATCTTGGCAAAATTAAATCGATATTTAGGTGCTACGTTTATATTCATTCAATCTGTTTATTCAAGTCATTACCACGACTGTCAGTGAATATCCAAGACTACCCCTCCGCCCCCACCCAATGCTCATAACCGCAAATACAATGCTGTTTTTTACGCTTGTTTAAGAGAAGCACGAGTAACTTATTTATTCATTATATTAACAAGTTTTTAAATGTTTTATTCATTTTCATTTAAGAGAAATTAATAATAGATAATAAAAAGAATTCATATTGCAAAAATATGGCAAATAAAGAAAAAATTGTTACAATTATTGATGATACAAATCAACAAAAAAGATTAGAACACTCTGAGGTATTGGGTGAAAAATTAAAAATTCTAGCATTATATAGTGGTATACGATATGGTGGTATATCATATATAAAACCATATATATGATATATAGAGCTTTTATAAACAACCGCAGCTCGTACTGGATTTCGAAATTGTTATAACTTTCCGTTACGTTCCTTAATATTCGTATTAAAAAAAATTATTATAATTATTAAAATTAAAAATTTATAAGCGATAATCGCCATAAGTCTCACATCGTAATCGATGTACCATCACTGAAAATTTTAGTAGTCCATAAAGTTAATAAGTCATACTCATGATTCATATAAGATTAAGAAAAGACGCGTAAAATTATTACGCGTAATTAAATCGTCATAATGATTACTCGTCAAAACTATTAAGACCAATGAGTATGAGACTTTTCTTGTAGGCATTAATGAATCATACTCGATTCATATTATTAGTAGGCATTAATTAATCATACACGATTCGTATTGTAAATTCCCCAATAATTTTTTATCGATTATATACACCATATTATATATAACATACTCGTATTTATAGGCCTCCTGGTTTCGACGACGATGACGAGGATAGTTTTATGGATATATCCGATGAAACGGCTAACCTAAAACCTCGTAAACAACATTGGGCCAATAAAATGCAATTTGTTTTGGCTTGTATTGGTTATTCGGTGGGTTTAGGCAATGTTTGGCGTTTTCCTTATATGTGCTATAAAAGTGGCGGTGGTAAGTATATGTCGATTGATTTATAGATATATTGCAATTAATTTTATAATTATATTTATTAAATTAATTCTAAACAAAGTCATTATATTTGCGTTAATAACGTAATTATTATTGCCCATATTAATTATTGAAATTCAATTAAATTTATCAAACGAAATTATAGCGTGAATAGAGTGAAAGATAAGTGCCATACACTTTACTTTGACATTATCAAAGAGACGCCGCCACCATTTCAGATTTATATTCCGATGAGAATAATTCTCATAGTAATAAATTTCTGTTGTTCAAAATCAAATCTATTGATTTTCTGTAAATGATAAAAATTAAACGAAACACGTTAGTTTTATGAAAACATTTTATAGTAAAAATTTACAACAATTTTTAATTGACGTTTTGAAGCAGGAAATGCATTTTAATGTCTTTTTTTTTGGAAAGCCCTTAAAATTCATATGAAAACGAATAACTTCCCTTCAGTAAGTCATTATGTGTTAAAGATATTTGATGTTCACCAGACGTTTTATAAACCATATTTTTGTTTTCCTTTTTCACATATCCTGCTATCGAATTCAAATTTAATATAATACAACAAAAATCTTCAAAAAAAGGTGGTATGTTTCGGTGGAAAATTTTATATATATAAATGTCCCGAAACGATTTTATCAAAAACTCCATTAAGAGTAACGATGTTATTCGAACAGTTATTGTATTGTGATTGTTACTGCTGACCAACTGTTTAGTTTGAGTTTTACTTTCTTTGCAGAATATGCTTTATAATTTCTTTCAATTTTTGACTCTATAAAGTTTTGTCAAATTCATTTCTATTTTTTATATTCATATCAGTTTATTAAACCTAAAGACCTTCAGTAAAATCGGTCTATTTATTATAACTGCCTTGCATAATTAATCGAATAATGTATAATTATATATCGAATAATGTTCAATTGCGATTATCATAAATCGATACGATATTTTAAATTTCAAATCTAATCTTTTATGATAATCTAAACGTACGCGATATTTTTGATAATAAAAGGAAAAAACTTTTGAAAGAAAATTGAAAACCGCGTATATTAAATTTCCGTTCGTTTATAAATGCAAAAAAATGTTATTTAAATAAGAAAATTATTCGTAAGAAAAGGGGGAAAGAACATTAGTATATATAATATAGTCTTATATGTTTATACTTAAATATCTGCACAGATGATGACACGATAAAAAGTGTGTCAGTTATTCTGTCTATTTGTACATTTTATCTCGTTGACGGAGAGAATTGTTATTGTTATTGTTTTTTGCGCTCATAAGTTTGTGTGATTGTAGATATTATATAAAAATATTATTACAATGAAAAAGTCTACACTTTTAATACTTTTAAATCTGTTGATCTTTATTTGCCTTGATCACTTTGACTGTGTTTGTTTGTTTGTTGTCTCGTCTGTTTACTGGCCTCCATATTCGTGGATTACTAGGCTTATTGGTCTCGCTGATTGATCATTTCTTCTTCAATAAGGTTTTTCTTCTTCTGCTTCTACGCAATTATTATTAATCTGTATTTTTGTACTTATTTGCTGCTTCCTTTGTTCGTTTTTTATTTGTTTGTGTGTTTGCTTATTTGCTTCTAAATTCATCAAGCTGCCTCGCTGTCACATTCACTGAATTTTAGTAATATTCATATGCTCAATTATAATAATTCCTTTAAAAAACTTTCTTCATTTCATCAAGCGGTAAACTAGCACCAGCTAGAGAGCGTCGCAATTCATTCATTTATTCAAACGTTTACTAAAGTTATTTCGTTTCTTGTTTTTTTTTATTTTCCAGGCGTTTTTTTGGTGCCTTATTGTATTATTATGTTAGTTTGCAGTATTCCGTTATTATTCATGGAGCTCTCTGTGGGTCAGTACACCGGCCGTGGACCAATTGGGGCTCTGGGACAGCTGTGTCCGCTATTTAAAGGTAAGATGAACACGTTCATATATAATCTCTTATTTATTATATATAATCTGTTTACTGTAATCAAGAAGAATAAAAATGTTAGACTGGATATTTTATTTGGTGTGACAATTATTTGTTTTATACGTTCTGGACGAATATATTTATTATTATAATTGAAAATATTCTTGAGAATATTCATGAGTATATTATTTCAATTCCAAATTTGATTTTCCTCTCTAAAAAATATTTATAGTCATTTATTTACTTCCTGATCTATTAAAATTTGCAAATTGCACAAAAATAACTAACGATAAGCTTTTCGTGCCGCCCAAAACCTTGCTCGGTTTAAATCATTTACACACTCGTTATGACAATTAGCATCCATATGTTTTCCCCCACGCCAGCAATTCATTGCCAGTGAATATGAAAATAATTTTTTTAATATAATCTTTTCCAAATACAAATACAAAATACTAGACCTTTTTTCATTTTTTCGAAAAGTCAACATATTTAATAATTTGGTAATCTTTTAACGTCAATAAATTCGAAATTGATTTGAAGTATTCTTTTCCAAAACATGCTTTTTACAAAGATTTTCAAAGCCCTTCTTTAAGCCTATAACAATTTGATAAATCGTTTTAGTGATAATTACTTATTAATTGCTAATTAAATAAGGCAATAATTTATCACTTTTCGATTATTTATTGCTTTCAACAATAATGTTTTCTAACTGCCTTAGGGTTAGCGCATATGTTCGTAAAGAATTCTATTCGTAAAAGAATTCTAATGAATTTTTATAGATAAACCTCTCTCATCCATTTCCGTTTGCAAACATTGATAGTTACGTGCATATGTAGATATGTCCACATTAGTTGTCACAAGTGTTCATGCCCGTTTTCGTTCATTTTTAATAACAAACAATTTATGAAGACAGAGAATATTCATGTCACATCTCATAACAATACCTCCACTCATTGTCCTGTAATTGTGCTTTCAATAGACGGGCAGACAGATAAACACACAGTTAAACGCACATGGCTAAATTGACTCAGGACGGACGGACATAACTGAATCTATTCGAGAAATGAATCGGAGTCATCACATATATAATTCTCCATACCTGTTACACCTCCTTCAACGCATTACAAACGGGAGAGCAAACCTAATATTCGTGTACCCTTGATCCTTGTTTTTGGGTGTAGGGTATAAAACGCGCTATATTATGAATTTAGGCTCAATGACTTTTTACATAGATTTCTCCATTAAAATAGTTTACTAAAAAACCATTTAAATTGAATATATTTTGTATAGGCGCTGGTTTGGCTAGTGTGGTTGTATCGTTCCTAATGTCAACCTATTACAGCGTTATCATCGGCTATTCGATCTATTACTTTTTTACAGCATTTAAAAGCGATATGCCATGGATCGATTGTAATAACAGGTTATTATTATTGTTTTTATTTTGAATTTATTTGATATAAATTCGTTAAAAATGTGAATAACTCGATTAGTGATTCTCTGTAGATGGAATACACCAGATTGTTGGGTACCGCAACGCAAAATGAAAAATATAACAGCACCAGCAACATCGCGCACACCATCTGAAGAATTCTTTGAGTAAGTAAAGCCCTTAATTTAACAGCTTAAACTCTATTTAAGCGAAAATACCGTATAAATTAAGTCCTCTTCAAAAAATTCATATTGTTATAAAATGTTTTACTCTCAATTCTTACGATTTATTATTAATAATTCTTTTTGCTAGGAATAAAATGCTGCAAATCAGTCGTGGTATAGAATATCCTGGATTAATACGTTGGGAATTATTTGCTTGCTTAATTTGTGCCTGGCTAATGGTATATTTTGCTACGTGGAAATCTATAAAATCATCAGCAAAAGTAAGATGGATTAAGAGATCTGAAACCTTTTTTAATAATGTTAGTATTCTTTAAAAAAGGTCCGTTATTTCACTGCTACCTTCCCATTCGTTTTGATTCTTATACTGATGGGTCGTGCCGTCACTTTGGAAGGTGCTGATAATGGTTTACGGTTCTTCTTTCGACCAAATTGGTCTGATTTGAAACATGCCAATGTTTGGATTAATGCTGCTTCACAAAATTTTAATTCATTGGGTATCACTTTCGGTTCTATGATCTCTTTTGCCAGTTACAATAAATACAACAATAACATAATACGCGACACGATATCAGTTAGTGTGGTGAATATGATTACAAGTATGCTGGTTGGTGTCTTCGCTTTTGCCACATTGGGCAATTTAGCATTGGAGCAGAATACGAATGTTAAGGATGTCATTGGTGACGGACCCGGTCTGATATTTGTCGTATATCCACAGGCAATGGCAAAAATGCCTTATGCTCAACTTTGGGCGGTCATGTTCTTTTTTATGTTACTCTGTTTGGGATTGAATTCACAGGTATGTTAAGCATTTATTAAAATAACCTTTTTATATTGACATTCGTCTCAGTTCGCTATAGTCGAAGTGGTCGTTACGTCCATACAAGATGGCTATCCCAGTTGGATAAAACGTCATTTAGGTTATCACGAAGTTGTGGTATTAATCGTGTGTCTGGTCTCCTTTCTATTCGGTTTACCAAATTTAATTCAGGTAAGCAGAAGAATGGACAAATAGAATTTCTCTCATTTTCGGTTAAGCATTCCATACCATTCAAATGAGACTCCTGCCTAAATTTCAAAATATTGCCACTTAATTTGTGTTTTATCTAGGGTGGTATTTATTTCTTTCAACTGATGGATCATTATGCTGCCTCTATAACAATTGTTTTTTTGGCCTTTTGCCAATTGATCGCCATCGCTTGGTTTTACGGCACTGGTAGACTTTCACAAAATATTAAACAGATGACAGGCAAAGCACCATCATTTTATTTAAAATCATGTTGGATATTTCTGGGACCATCCCTTCTATTCGTAAGTTTAATTTCAAATATGGGATTTACAAAATTCCTAATCAGCAGTTATTTTTAGTCTATTTGGATTTTAAGTTTAATCAATTATCATGAACCCACCTATCATAATGGACGTTACAAATATCCTGAATGGGCTTACGGCATTGGCTGGATGTTTGCTTCATTTTCTTTGATTTGTATACCGGGTTATGCACTTATTAATTTAATGCGTTTCCCGGGTCATACATTTTGGGAGGTTAGTACTGACATTTTTTATACTATTTCAAAAAACAGCAACAAATACAGATATATATACTTTCAGCGTTTACAAAATACTTTGCGACCAAATATATATGAATGCAAAATCTGTGGTGAACATCACTGTGAACATGATTATCCAGAACAGGAGCAATATATGTTAGCACAAGATATGCCAAACATGTATAAACCCATCATTATAGAATCTCAACATCCTTTAGGTCTGCCACTAAGCTCTGCTGCTCAGTCTAATAGTGGCAATAAGAGAGGATATAATACAATGCATATGCAAACTTCTCCATCTCTACATCATGAAGATCAACGACAACAGTCACACCAACCATTAAACCCTGAGGTCACAGGCCCTGAAAATATATTACAAGCCAATCAAAATGAACAGACAATAAGTTCAAAGAGCTGAAATGTTTTATCATTCTGAAATATTTAATTATGGTAGAATATAAAATTTTTACAAGTAATATAAAAATTATAAATATATAGAGATGTATTCTTTTGTTTTAGTAAAATATTGTATTTCTTTATAATTATTACAAATGAATTGACGCCAAAAACTATGCATTATCATTCCTTTTTCTTTAAACCCAAAACGCTTTTGGTTTAAACTGAATATTACAATTCTAAAAATATCACTGTCAAGCCCTTCAAGTATTACGAGGAATGAGTTAAAGGATATGCTTGGGTAGAAGAGATATTTTCTAAAGATTAAACTATATGACTAATATTGAATATAATCGTCGTTCAAATATCTAAACTCTTTTAGCTCAAATTTGGTGGCATTGCCAGGGATTTAGATTCTTTCTCCACTTTAAGATTGTTCCTAGTATTTGAATCCTTCCTGGCTTATGGGTGTAATATCGAACTTTAGCAACACTACTAAAAATGTATAACGGGACCCAACCCAACCTCAAAAGAAGTAATTTAATAGAAATCAATGCTATTTCTTTTAAACTCTTTTGTAACTCTAGCAAAAAGCGTTCGCTGTTTTTATAATCGGCTACGCTTAGATAAATCATACATATTATCAAGGCAAATAATGAAAAGTCTCCATGATCGTTTAAGAGACTTGTTTAACTTATCATTTTGTGAAAAGATAAATAAAGTGAAGTTGGCAACCCATTTGAAGATTTTTTCCCCTGTGACATTTCTAGGAGAATTTGAAGTTTATGATTGTACGAATCCTCATCTGCAGCTGTTAGGTTATATATTTTTAGCCGATTTCAATAAATGTATACATAAAAAGTTTGCAGTTCTTCATCAAACAAAGTTCACTAAAAGAGAAATCAGAAATTGTTGAGCACGTAAAGGCAGGAGAAAAACGAAAAGGAATGACGACGTGGGGCAACATTTGCCGAGTTTGCTCTAGCCCCGCAGATTACGAAGTTTTTGCAAAGATACCAACATATCTTCACGCAACAACTAACGAATTTCTCAACTGGCAAAAACCAATTAATGTTCTCTTAGAGGAGACTACAGGATTGAAGGTAAGTGAAGGAGATCCATTCAAATATTAATACTTTTATTATACTCCGAGGTGTTCGTTCGTCTGTAGGTTACCAGTGACGATGGGTTACCCCGTTTTATATGTGCTCTCTGTATATCATATCTTAAGCACGCTGTTTGCTTTCGCGAGCAAGTCATCAATAATGCACTTGGACTTAAAGCGGTGCAGGCACTGCGTACATCATCAACGGATGAAAATAAACAGCAGCAACAACAACAACAAAGTGATAAAGAGAGTTTACTTATCACAGCCAAAGACCTTAATTACAATGAAGAACGCAAGACTGACGCAAATCTATTATTCAGCAGTGAAAATCGGGATAAAGTTCGTAAGCAGTTACTAAATAATGTCGATCAAGCAACAACAACAACAACGCAGATCTGTGAAGGGATTACGAACAGGGAACATATACGGTATTTGAATCGACTCTTCGACAAGGAAAGCAACGTTGTATCAAAGCATGACAAAAGTGAGAAAACTATTGACGATACTTTTGAAGCCGCTACCGGTAGTGATCCATTCGGTGAAGATTTTCAAACAGCTTCCAGCGACGATAACGAAGCCAACGAACATAAGCTCAACTATTTTACATATCGCGAAAAGAATTTTGAAGAAGACGATATAATGGATCTTGATGAATTGAAGGATGTTATAACTGTAAATATACCGGAAAGTTGCAAAGAGCGGAAATGTCGCGCATGCTTTCGTCGTTTCATGTTCGAAGAGTCATTCAAGGAACACTTGGAAACATGTATCGAATATAAATTTCTCATAACTATAGAAGAGATTAATCGTTTGTTGGATATACGTCGTGGTAAAGCAATTTCGCCCCATGAATTTATACGTCGAATGATTTTCTGTTTGCGCAAAACTTGTGAATGGCTAAAAGCAAATTGTGGTGAAATGTTATTACCCGATTTATTACAGAATGGGGAAGGGGGATTAGGAGGAAAGAAACGCAGTGAAAGTGAAGGCAAAAGTTCGACAGCTGATGCTTCATCCGCTGCTGGTGATGGTGGTTGCGGAATAGGTACTGGTACTGATTTAAAATTTGAAGAAAATCGTCCCCAAAATTTGACCATTAGTGACCGTTTGGCAAAGACAGGTGAAATCAAAAGTAAAACGAAGATGACTGATTTCACTTTCAACACGACCATAACGAAAACCGATTTACTTAATGATCTTGCAATATTTTGTACACCAAGGCAGATTAGTCGTACTACTACACCTATTTCTGTGGAAAACAATATTCTTTACGAAATCGAAAGATCACAAAATCGTAACAAACAGTCCGAGATTGAGACAAAGAAGCAAAGAATATCACCAGTGCAAGAGCAAGATCGTATCACATTTTTACAGAAGCTACAAAATGCAGCCAGTACGACAGCTGTAGCTGCACCAGTACCCATTTCAGACCCGAATGAAACAATTTTAAAGGCCGAAGTGGTTGCAAATGCAAGCCCCCTTATCTCAGTGCGTAAAGACTTGGCGCCAACAATAGTTAACGCAAATTCGAATAAATCAAATCTAGGTTTTAGTGCCCGTTGTAATTTATGTAATATGGCTTTTGCAACAGTTGCCGAACTTGAAGAGCATAATGCGGTCTATCATAACGCTCAACAGCTGGAAGAAGAAAAATTGAAATCGGAACTTGACGAGCGTGAGAGAATCATTGCACTTTTCGAGGAAAGCAGTGATGATTAAACACGTAATTATGAAATTATTGTCATCCTAATTGTATACAAGACTTATTGTATATGTAGTTTTTAAGCTAAACACTAACATTTGTTTAATTTTTGTTTGTTTTCTCTCCTGGCTTTTAAATGTTTATTATTTATTAATACTTTTATATTACCATTTGTGGAACTATAAATTTCAAAATTTGCCACAAGTTAAAACTAGAAACTTTTATATTCTAAAAAAGTTCCCCATTTTAAATTAACAACAATTATTTTATGATGCGTTAAAATTTTATTGTAATATTAAACATATTTTGTGCAACTTCTTTAAAAATCAATTAGTCATAGAAATAATCAATCAGTTATATTATTGATAATACCTACCCCTATCATATATCTTTACATTGCATCAGAAATGAAGGGACTCATTACATTAATATTTGCAAGATAAACAAAATAAGATAAAATCATTTCGATGGTTTAAAAGAAATGTTTAGACCACGCATTCGTTAAATCAATCTGCCAAATCTTTATAATATTAAGTATATTATATCACTCTTGAGACAGTTTATTCTTGAAATATTATTATTCTTAAGAAAATATATATTCACCGTGATTGCTTTACTGTTTCTTCATTACTCCTCTTTCAATGTTTAGAATTATAGGATCTACATTATTCAGTTAATTCCGCTTCCAAATATATAGAAAAAAATTACATTTTTATAAAACTGAAGCATTAATCTTTGGTATTTGGAGTCTACGCAAAAATGTTTCGCTAGATAATAATGAATTCTCCGCATTCAATAATGTTTTAAGAAACCAAAGACTTTCTTTAGTCACTATTTCATTATGCAAATCAAATAATTTGTTTAATAATTTTACTAGATTTGTACGCCAAACTGTTGAAATTTGAAACATTAGCAAATCTAAAGCTTTCTGTTGTGTAGCAATCAAATTGCTCAACACTCTGATGGCGTATAACAAACGCAATCTATAGGCATTATGTTCCAAACCTGGACTATATTGTATTAAATTATTTAGACTGAAATTAATTAGATATTTCAAATCTTGTTCCTCCAACATATTGGAATCTTGAGGATTGATGATATTACAATCGAAAATTATTTTTAAATGATATTCGCCTCCCACACAAGTCGGATTCTTTGTAATCATATTATTTTTTATGTAATCAAAATCTTGCCTCCGTAACAGACTTTCTGATTGTTCAGAAATAATTTGTAAGCAAATGGCGGCATCCAAGCGGTAATCATCGCAAGTATCTGCATCGGCGCTCAAATCAGAAGCTATATAAAGATGCCAAAGCTTCGGCACAAGTTCCATATGCATTATTATTTGAGCAGATCGACCGCCGGAGTCCAAAATATTGGCCAATGTCCAGATAGAAGTACGCTTCAAACGCTCTTCATTCGTGTCGAGATAAGTAACCAAATAACTGCCAGACAAAGACGCAATCTTCTCACAAACTGGAGGCTCACCCAAGGAAAGATTACACAGACACTCACCTGCAGCTATACGACGTTCAGAATCACTACCTTAAGAGCAATAATGTCACTGTTAATTTTGATTAAGGCAATATTACAAACCAAGCAGTACTTTACTTACTGGTTATCTCCTTAACCAAAATTTGAATTGCGCCAGGGATTTTTGAGAATACCCGAATATTTTCTATACTTTGCAAAAAAGCATGACAGAGCCTATACATATCCTCAACAGTAGCATGTTTCCGACGTTTAATCCTAGCAGCCAAACCACTCACATCCTTCTCGTTTAAATTATCCAATTCTGTAATCTTCGCCTGAATCTCTCCCAAACCAAAACGCAACGAATCAGTCGCATTCTCACGCAATTTCTCTCGTTGCTGTTTCGAATATTCTCGGATCTTTTCTCGAAGCAAAGCTGTTGGAACATTGTTACAAAAAGATTGGCCGTCGGACAGGATTTCTTTACACTCCATTTCGCTGTTTAAATTCGTGAAAATATCAAATATTGCAGAATAGTTTTGTTTCAGTGCTTCCTAAAATGTGGTAAATTTTTTGCTTGAAGGATTCCACTTTAAATTCAATAAGATTCAGGTAATGTAAAATTTCATCCATATATCGTTTATGTGTACGACTTAATTTGTTCAATTCACGTGCAATTTTTAAAACAAATTTGGAATGGGCTCACAATGGGGGTCAAAGCCGTTTTTTAATGAAATTTTTTAAATTATATAAACTAAAACAATAAGTATATCATGCGATGTATCGTTTGAAAGGTAAAAAAGTGGACTTTTTAGAAAAGGTACAACATTATTTGCATGTCACGTTTTTGACGGTGAAATATAACTAAAAAATTTCATTAAAGGCCTTTAATCTCTATTCGAAATTAGTTCCCCGACTACTCCACTGCTTTTATTGAAGTAATGGCATCTTTACCTCATTCTAACGAGCAGCTGTTTTCTGAATGGAAATAATTCTGGAATCGCTTTTTTAACTTTTTATGAACTGTCAAGTCATGGCTTTTGGAATAATACAGAGCTTGTCACATCAGCTCCTAAAAGTTGATCAATCACTATTTAGTAAGTTTATAAATAATTAAACAAATATTAATTCAACCCTAATGGAAATCATCGTCATACTACAGCCACGCTTCGGAATGCTAGCAAAAAAACCGGCACGAGTACCCGGAATAAAAAAGGGCATCCACGACCAAAACACCGCGGATGGCGTGTCCAAGATGGTCACTATGTGTCTGCGGGCACTATTTTGGCCACACAATTAACTACCCGTTTTCATCCTGGCCTAAACGTAATAGGAGTCCATTTGATTAGACGTGTTTAATTCATAAACTCGAAATTAATTTTAGGTGGGATTTGGTCGTAATGGTACATTGTTTGCTTTGGAACATGGCAAAGTTTATATAACTTGCGAACGTGCTGATTTAAATTGGGATCACACATGGGTGCAGCGTAATTATGCTGGACGTGAAGGGCAACCAATTTATAAAAAATATTTTAACGTTGTTCCTGAACCTCAGCACAACCGATTTCGCTTAATTGATGAGGTCTAGGAGGGCTAATTGTTTTTTATTAACTAAAACATGAACAATTTTTAAATTGAAAAAGCAATGGTTTTGTTCAAAAATACATTAAATACAGCTCGCCAAAATTGTTTCCTACTTTAAATTCATCATGAGCTTATCACCATTGCCAACAAACAGGAGTGGCCACGTTACAAACGCTCGTTGGGTCTTTAGTGAGAACAGTGTTTTATTCGGAGCTGCTATTTAATAATTACATATTAAAATTTAATAAAAATTACAATTAAGGCCCTTATGATGTAAATTGAAATGGAGGCGTTTCTTTGTTTCTCTTTTATGTTTTCTTTCATTTTCCTCTGCTTTGACAGCTCGTAGATTAGAAGCAGATAAAAATTCGGGCAACGAGAAAACAAATGTTATTGCTTATGAGTGCATCCAAATCGAAAACAATGCCAAATATTGAGTGCCGATACCAAAGCAGCTAGTGAATGAAACGTGAGAAAGAAACCTTCCGTTTAGGTGTGTATTAACATTCAATATGTTTAACGTGTTTTGTTTTTTTCGGTTATTTTTATTACGCACAAACAAATGAATGGCCAATGGAAAAGGAACTTTATCTGAGGAAGCAGACGAAAGTTTTGCATAATACAAAAACATCGATTGCCGCCATAGCCAGCATCGCAGACTTTCCATTCGTTTCGGTTTACATCATTAGGGTATAAATGGAACGTTAGAAACTAATGCTATAAACTCGATCAAGGTGGCGTTAGATTTCTATCGCTCACAAATATCAAAATTTACAAAGTGCTTATGGAACCAAAACGGAAACTTATTTCTCATAGAAAGCAATTGTCAGCTACATTGGGTGCCAGTCCCGGGTGCATGGGCCCAAAATGGCAGTGACCTAGGCGTATGAGACGGTCACTTACCACGACTGTGGTACTCCCGGGTTCCGAAGCCTACCATATGGCTCTAAATTGGTACCACGGGAGACAAGCAACCGAGATTCATTTCCAGATGGTGTGCTAATAGCTTCGGCTAATAGTTACACCGTCTGGTATTTATATTCCAAGCCCCACATGCTTGCCTTTGGGTAGGCCCTTCGGGAGCTTCGTGGTGGCTGTGGTTGAACCCAAAATTACGCGGGTACGAGTTTGGATGAGCTCGGGTGTGGTAATGCACTAAATCATTACCGGGTGCCGGACCCCACAGTCCGGAAGAGGTTTTAGATCGGCCTCGACGATACCTTAAGTGGAGTGTCCATACCATGCATATGGCCTCCAAAGGTACAAACGCCACGACTTGGTAACTCGGAGGCATTGGGCGCTGGTTGTCGCCATATAGTGAAAAGGTGCGTTCACAAAGTTCGCACTTGCAACCCCGTGCGGGATGGCCCGCCCTGAGATTAAGCCAACACGGCAGGTGCTCAGGTAAAACAAATGGCAGAAATCTGTCAGCTACAAGAAACGCCGTTTCCAGCTTCGATCTATTTCTAATTTGGCGATATTTGCCACTGTAAGTTCTCTCTCACTCTAGGAACTGACGAACATTTATTAACTAATGAAGTGGACAAACGTTAAATGTGAGCAAATTTCGACGACGTATTCTTGCAAACGACAAGAAAATTGTGGCGTTAATCGTAGCTCGAAAAAGCCTTGGTTGTGTTTATATCGTAACACTAAAACCACAACCTCTCAGCGACAGCGCCAGCACATTCCTCTTACGGGGTGCCGAGATCAAACAAGTAATGAAGGTGTGTCGTTGTTTCGCCTATCAAACACCTTCCGTACATTCCGTAATACTTGACATTTCCAGATCTTTCCGAAATATGTGACAACATTTTGCGAGAAAAAAGCGCTTAGGAGTTACTGTCATATAAGAATATTTCATCTGTCGCTGCCGTCAGATTAATCATGTCATAATGTTATAAACACAACCTCGCGACAGTTTGAATATCCTCGCCGAGACATGTCAAAATTACATAGAGTCTTACGGGAATTGAGAAAAAACAAAACTGTCAGGCTGCTGACGCGTACGACGACAGTAGTAGAAAATTTTCTCCTCTTTTTTGTTGTCGCTCGTCTTGTTCTTCTTTTCTCCGTTTGTTAACTTTAAATGGCATTAGCAATTAATAAAATTGTATTGAAATTATAGACATGTTCTCTGCTAACTTCAGCGCTAGCAGAGTTTTGATTTGTCGACGCGACAACTGTCGCGAGGTTGTGTTTATGGCATAAGTTTTCATTAAATTACTCGCTACTGTCGGTGCGAGTTTGTGGTTAGGGAGAAATGGTGTAGCGTCCGAGCAGCACTTAAAAGGCTAATTTATTTTTCTTGTTCCCCATAAAAGCCCACGCAATTTTGGCATTTACTCCTTCGTCAGTAGTCGGTTTTGTTGTGGTGAAGCCCTGATCCTTAACTAGTGTTGGGAACTATCGAATAAAAACTATCGAGTTATTCGATAATTGTAAATTATTCATTCATTTGATAGTTTTCTTCGATAGTTTTTAGTTATTCAGAAATCATTCAGCGTGTAAATCTGCCTCCCAGAATTATTAATTACCTGAAACTATCGAATAATTCAAACATTCGGTAAATCTTAGTAATACAGAAATCGTTAAGAGAGAAAAGGCCATTGATTATGTTGTCAATACATGAGTTGAACACGAATAGGTTGAATAAATAAATGAATTAATGAATGACAAAAATCTTTGGATAATTAAAATCATTCAGTCACTAACTATCGATATTTGAAATCAGTCAATAGATCCCAACACTATTCTTGGCGCCCAAACAGTAACTAATTGGCAGCAAATCTTGGCAGCAAACAGTAACTAATTAATAATTAAAAAATAATTACAGAGTAATTCATTGAAGAGGTCATGGAACGAGCAAACTAATGGCAGCGTCAGTAGAAATAGAATATTATATTGTAGCAACTATACGCTCTTATTCTCTCCAAAACATTTGCCACATATTACTGGAAATATCAGACAAGCTGTAAATTATCACCAACAACTGTATGGAGTTTATAAGGAGAGAATATTATTTTTAAAGTTATAGCTTGAACACATAGAAATGCTGCCTCTGTTGGCAGCCAGCAGAAATGTCAAAATTACAAAGGCTCTTATGGAAAGCGAGAAAAAAATAATGGAAAGCTAGGTAATAGATTGAAAATTTATAATTTTGCTGCCGGCTTTGTTCTTATTTTGTTTAGGTTTCTTATTTGTACTTCTGTTCTACTGTATGAGCGGAATATTCTCACACAAACTTCTTGTTTACATTTTGCAAATAATTTTGACATTTGCTGCCTACGCTTGATAAGTTTATGTGTTCAATAATGAAATGCTGCTTTCTGCCGTTCAAGCTATTACGAATAAATATAACGAAGTCATAGCGAACGTGTTAGATAGGCGAAATGACGAGACTGTCTCACAGTTATTTTTGATCTCATTGTGGTTTCAGTGTAATCTTCATGTCATCAAAATTTCCTATATCTGCCGAAAATTTTAGGTTGAACCATCGAGTTTGCAATTTTTTATTTTTCAGGTTCGCTATATAGATTATTCACCTAACTTTTTTTGTTTTAAAGGAATATACCGTGCTATTCGCTTTTAGTTACAACAATTAGATGCGACAAATTATTACATATTTGTCGCATCGTTTGAACATACCAAATAACTCTGAAATTTTTGCATGTGCTACTCTAACTTGTAACTATATACAATCGCAGCCAACTTCACTGGTTTCTTTCTTTCCATAAAATTCTAAAATGGTGAGTGCGTGTCGGAGTACATCCAGTTGGTTTTTGTAAAATTCATAAATTATCGAAATAGTTTTTTTCATCAAATAGTTACAATCTCATATTCAGTTAAGCCTTCCGGATTACTGTACCGAAACCAAAAGTTCCTATAAAGGCTACCATCATCATCTCTAACCTCAATGTTATTTTCAACAACATGGTTCTAAAAAGTCACATTTCTTTTCATGTTGAACTCAGTCGAATATCAAGAGGAAGAAGACCAGGAAATTGCGTGGTCATGTCAGTCATGGCCATGGTCGCATTGGCAAGCACCGCAAGCATCCTGGTGGTCGCGGTAATGCTGGTGGTATGCACCACCATCGTATTAACTTCGACAAATACCATCCTGGCTACTTTGGTAAAGTCGGTATGAGGAATTTCCATTTAAGGCGGCAACATAAATTTTGTCCCACAATAAATTTAAGTAAGCTTTGGTCGCTTGTGGGGGCTGATAAGTTTGCTGAATTGCAAAAGGAGAAAAGTAAAAAAGTTCCCGTCGTTGATTTGGTCCAATTTGTAAGTTAAAATACAGTATTTTTATAAAGTATTGAAATCAAGAAATTTAAAATGAAGATATATATATCCTAAAGCGACAGGCGGACTGAACGCAACTGGGCAGTTGCCTTAGTGTAGATAAAACCCATTCAGATTGATTTCAAGTTCATTTAAAGGAAGTTTTAGTCTGTTACGTTTTAATAATAAGTTGTGCTTTACAGGGTTATTATAAATTACTGGGCGGTGGTCATCTACCAAATCAACCCATAATTGTTAAAGCCAAATACTTCTCAAAAAAAGCTGAAGACAAAATAAAGAAGGCTGGAGGTGCCTGCCTGTTGAGAGCTTAATTTAAGGTATATATTTTATTAATGAAGGGTATTAAATATTTTGTTTGCTTTATACGATGATGTTTCTTCATCTAGTATGTCAGACTTTTACTGATTGATTCTAGTTACCATAACTGAACTGAGTTGAGCACACGAAATATTTATGAATATAATCATCACTTTATATAAGATTTTATATTTAATACTGTCTTTCAGGGGAACATGATGGATGTAATCTTTGATGAATTTCAAAATGTATTTTAATAAATTATAATGTAGAGAAATGTCTTTTTTACTATTAAACTACGTAAACAGTGCAGTAAGTTATGCAAATACAATATATCATTCTGAACATCGAACGAAAGTTTGCGAGATTTAAACATTTTTATTATAAAATTTTCATTACGAAGGGAAGTTTAATTACGAAGTGTAGATATTTTCAGGTTCTTAGTTTTGGGTTTTATAGGTTAAAACTGAATCATAAATAATATGTTTAAATAGGTAGTAATCGTCGAACAGGAAGGAATATTTTCTTTTATCACAAAGAAACGAGAATCTGACAAATTAAATTTGAAATTGTTTTTACAGTTGATTAAAGTGTGTCATCATAATGTAAATATGATTATTGGAATTGCGACATATCCCAGCTAATAGTTGTTTGAGATCATAGGAACAATAATTAGTTTAGATATATCGCAATTGTTAACGTTTCCGACAAATTGGATTGATGTGACGAAATCTAATAAAAAATTGCAATTTCCGAGTTTTAAACGCTGATCTTTTGAAATATATTTCGTTGATGGTATTACTATTCTATATTAATCGTTTAAAAAGATAAAATCAGAAAATTTTTTCGTATGTATATGCGTACATATTTTAATTATTTAAGTACAAATTGCTTTCTGAATAATTCTGACAATTGTGAATTTGTCTTCCTCGTCATTGTGAATTTATTTTAACTGGTACAAAAATTCTTAAAATATCCTTCAAAAAGTCTAGGTCAAGGTAACAAGGTAAAGAATATGTCCTGGATATTCCACCATCTGATTGTTTCATGTATCCGTGGTCTTTCGATCGTGGTCGTATTTAATATGTAACCTTCAACATTTCTAAACCTTCAACAATACGATACGAACAACAACAAAAACGAGTACTGGTTATTGATTAAACAAATTGATAAGATAGTTTTCAAATATTTTGATGTTCGATGGGTGGTCAGATTTTTTAAAACATAATTAACTACTTCCATGACTAGTATAATTTTTGTATAAAAATTCAGAATGGTCTTTTCCAATATTTGTTCTAACCCTAAGGCACGGTCAGCTGTTGGACGCCTGTGGATTCATTTGCTTTTAGAGCAAAAACACGTCATTGAAGTTCAAGCTTTGCTACAACAATTCAAGATTGCATAACTTTTCCACAGCAGTGGCAATCATTAATAGAAAGCACACATACATTTATATTCTTATAAAAACCAACCCTCTGAGGCCAAAAATTATTGAATCAACCTTCAATCGTCATAAAACATTGCACGCTGTGTGGTCGAATTGCTCTCAGTGTAAAAATTGTGTTCCTTCAGTAATTTCCGAGTGCCGAGAATAGGAAGGGAGTTCTATTAAATAAGATCATGCGGAATTTTCAAAAAGTTACCCACTGCATTTTTGATATGGATGGTTTATTGTTAGGTAAGTAATGCAATGGGAAGGGAGAATAAAAAGTTGGGTAAAATTTAGTAAATTATGATTTTTAAACTTTCCCTGACGCGTCTCTATGACCATGGTCTTTTAAAAAAAGTACGAATTTTAATGTTCTGTTTCCTCGACTATTAATCGATAATTCAATATTTCCTTGGAAATTAAACCATTCAATCGTTTAATATTAAAAAAATAATTACAATTGAAGTTTCCTGTAAAATGATACGATTGGTACAATTTTCTATAATACGTGCTCTATTTCACAAAAACGAATGATTTAAAACGTTTCGCAAAAAAAAAAATTGAAAACTCCTTTAGTTAAAGTGATATAAACGTGAGTGTCAAACAAATATTTTAAAAGTAAAATAGATTATTAATACAAATTATACAATTTAATATGGTATTCATTCGGTTAAAATAATTTTATTAGAATTGGAATAATTAGTAATGTACAGAGTTCGAATATAGTTCGAATGTTTTTAAAAAAATTCTTCCACTGAATTTTTTAGATACTGAAAAACTGTATACTAGAGCAACTCAAAACGTTCTTGATAAATACGGAAAAACCTATACTTGGGATCTTAAAGTTACCCTAATGGGTCTACAAAATCGTGAGGTATCACAAAAGATTGTTGATTATTACGATTTGCCCATGTCGTGGGAAGAATATTCATCACTACAAAAGCAAGCTGCCGAACAATTAATGATTAATGCCGAACTTATGCCAGGTTTGAACATTAAATAATAGAATACTTTTTCTTTTGTATCATTCACAGATACTGAACCAATTTATGAAGAAATCACAAGGCAAATAGCACGCGCTTTCGGTAAACCATATCCTTTCGATGTTCGCATGAAAATACTCGGTACCACAGAAAAAAGATCAGCACAAATAGCGGTGAATGATTTGAAGTTACCAATTAGCGTCGATCAATATTTGGAACGTTATTATAAATTATGTGGTGAACTATTGGGCAATGCGCCATTATTGAAAGGTTAGCTGCGGACATTAATAAGAAATCTTGTTTTGTCAACGTAGACACATAAATAATAGATCCTATCAAACATATAGCAATACCAAGCTAGAAGCGTTAACGAACGAACGAGAATTTTTCTTGTTTGGTGCTGTTTAATTAATGAAATCATGAAATTGATTTATGCCTTTTTAATATTACAAATTCTGCAATGCGTTTTTTGAAATCAACGGTTTCTTATTAATTGTTATAATTCTATTTTTGTAGTTTGTTTTGCGTCGTGTTTTGGTGTCGTTTATTAACGAAAAGGGAATTTTAATGTTATTTGCCCTTGATTTCTGATGTTTTCGTGTTATTCAAAAGCCTTTTTATTTTAGGAGTTATACTAATAACATCTCAAAATTTTATAGGTGCTGAGCGCCTCTTACGTCATTTACACGCTCAAAATATACCTTTTGCCCTGGCTACTAGTTCAGGCGCTGAAATGGTAGATTTGAAAACCACGCATCATCGCGAATTGTTCAAACTATTTCATCACAGGGTGTGCGGATCTTCTGATCCCAATGTTAAAGAAGGTAAACCAGCACCCGATATTTTTCTTGTTGCAGCATCGCGGTTTCCAGATACACCTGCCCCAAAAGATTGCTTAGTTTTTGAAGATGCACCTAACGGTGTTAAAGCCGCT
This sequence comes from Physocephala rufipes, assembly GCA_963966595.1. NCBI lineage: Eukaryota > Metazoa > Arthropoda > Insecta > Diptera > Conopidae > Physocephala > Physocephala rufipes. The sequence goes on along the minus strand of OZ016502.1, from coordinate 34,176,052 downwards.
ACCGCAGCTGGCATGCAATGTGTAATGGTACCTGATGAACATGTACCTCCCGAAATGTGCACTCTGGCAACACAAGTTCTAAGATCACTGAAAGATTTTAACCCAGAAGACTTCGGCTTACCTCCATTTTAGAAGTGGTCATTACGATTAAATGAGAGAACAATTTAAAGGAATTATTAATAGAAGATGACAAGGATTGTGACTAATATCAAATTACAGAAAAAACAACTACAAATCAATAGTTCAAATTGTACCTAATTTAAATTAAGAATAAAAGTTGACAGATGAAAACAATTTATATATTTTGTTTTTATTATTATTTAAATTATAATTAAAGATGTTACATTTATTTTCCCAACGCTTGTACGTGTTGGCAAACATCCTCCGCTGTTTGACTGGTTAACGGTATTGAGACTTCTTTCCCGAGAGCTGAAATTTAACAGCAGGCATAATTTGATAAATACTCACGCCCGCGATAGAAAAATCAATCTCTCAATAAAGTTATACGGAGTGTTCTTGTTTTCACTTACAGTAGCGAGCCCATAGTCTTGGTTGAACGCCTGAACACTCTCTGATCAGTATCGGCAAATCGGGGTTTTCTTTCTTCAATTTTGGATAGAACTTCTCAACAAAATCTCTACGAATTGTAAGACAATTATGTAATTCCGGCCATCCAGTTAACCGATTTAGTCATATGCTCACCTCGCTCCTTTAGAGGTTTCATCTGTTTGGCACAAATGAATACGCAATTCCTTTAAATTAGAAGTTAATTTAGCAAGACGAGTTATTGCTAATCTCATATTTGATTCTAACGTATTGCTTCGATAGCAGTTGAAGCAATTGGGAACAATTCTATAATGAACAGCTGATTATTACCTTCCTTCAATAATACAAAACCTAATATATCAAATGTCAAGAACATCGTCTGGAGCAATTCACAATATAGTGTGTAAATTGAATTTACTATAATTTTCCTATGACTATGCCGTGGTATCTTTTCTTGTCTGTAACACTAGGAATAAATTTTGGTAGTTGATTATATATATATATATATATATATATATATATATATATATATATATATATATATATATATATATATATATATATATATATATATATATATATATATATATATATATATATATATATATATATATATATATATATATATATATATATATATATATATATATATATATATATATACATATATATATATATATATATATATATATATATATATATATATATATATATATATATATATATATATATATATATATATATATATATATATATATATATATATATATATATATATATATATATATATATATATATATATATATATATATATATATATATATATATATATATATATATATATATATATATATATATATATATATATATATATATATATATATATATATATATATATATATATATATATATATATATATATATATATATATATATATATATATATATATATATATATATATATATATATATATATATATATATATATATATATATATATATATATATATATATATATATATATATATATATATATATATATATATATATATATATATATATATATATATATATATATATATATATATATATATATATATATATATATATATATATATATATATATATATATATATATATATATATATATATATATATATATATATATATATATATATCCAATACATTTGGATTAGCCGCAAAAGGCTATGTCAAAACAATGTAACACCTTATAAAACAAACAAATGCTTAAAATTCAAATGTAGAGCATTATAATACCAGCGAGTAATTGTTATAGTGTAATACATTGACATTGCAATCAATTTATTCGGGAACTTATATTTACACAGATAACATATAACTACCCTTAAGCCTAGTCTTCTAACAAATACCCTTTAATGAAGGGTAAGCCTGTTGGCACCTTCTTCTGATAATTGTGATAGTCTAAGTGAAAAAAATTTAGTAAAGTAATTTCCTCCAAAAATATGCGATCATTAAAAAATTTCCAACTGATTGCGGCGTATAAGAAGATGCATAATGGATTAACTAGGATAATCTAAATAAAGATTTTGATTAATAGTTTTTAATATAATGAGATAAACAAGCTTTACTTGAGTACCAATAGACCACCAAAACCAGCCAGCGTACGATGGATGCCGCGCGTAAGCATAAATTCCAGTTGTGATTAATTTATGATTCTCAGAACGTTCGTATTGAACCTGAGGAATAATTCAATTAAATTTCGATGTATGCTCACAGAAAACTATGCAATTGCTTTATATTCTACAATACCAAATGAGTAAAGCTTTGTTTTGCTGTGATAATTGCTGTTTTTCGTACTATTTCACCGAAAATGCACATCGCTAAGCCGATAATCCAAATTCTATATTTGGTTTTAAAGCTTGGTAAAAAATAAATCTCCACAAGAAATTCGGCCCAACTTGCTGCTGCTGCGATGGCATAATGCACAGAATGATTCAAGATGAACGAATCTACGGATAGACTTTCTGGATTCGCCCAGGCGATGGCTAAAAATTCCGAAAAATGAAATAATGCCATAAATAAGCCATAAACCCCGAATTGTTTCCAATGTGTAGAACCGAATAATATTAATAGAATGCCAGCCGCTGCACCGAAGCCAAGGAATGAAGCACGCAAGGTTATCTGAAATGGTAGAGCTGACAAATAGGTTCGCTTGTCCCGTTTTTAAATTTGGTAATTACCTGATAGTCATTATTTCGCAACAATAAACGTATGACCATATTAATCATGGCATAATAAATAAATGGACCCCAAACAACCGCACCCCACACATGCGGCACAATACCCAAATATACTTCTGGCACAGACGGCAATAATATCAAGCATAGAGTGCTCACGAAGCAAGTTAAAGCCAACTTTCCCTCACGACAGAATGGATGATCATTTCTATTTGTAAAATTTTTCGACTCACTCATTACTGTTTTAAAACAAATCTCTGCATATAAGGAATATTCTACAGAACGGATATGAAGAATAAACAAACCGACGCATTCTCAGCCACAAACAAATATTGACACCAGCTTAGGTATAACCATATGTTTTTGACATTACGAACGAAAGAACCTCTATTCACCCTTGGGTGGTGACAAAGAAATTGTGACGATTTACAATAAAGAAAAACAAAAAAGAAAACAAAACCCAAACACCGCGCTCTGACATAGAACATTCCCTTCCTTGCCACTCTTTCCTTAATACGGAATCCATGCAAATATATTTATACATGTGACCTTTCGGGGTCACAAATAATAAAATTGCTACTCATATCTAGGTTTTAATCTAGTCTTAATTATATAATTATTTGGAAATCATTGCGACCATAGATCTTCAAATCTTAAATTTCCCTGTCATCAAATAATAATAAAATAATTCTTTCGTCATGCAAAATAGTGTTCGTAACAATCGGAAGAGATAAATGGCTATAAAAAAGATTATTAGTAATTTTCGATTTGGCCTAGCCATTATTCCAAAGTCAACCCCATTTAAATTAGCTCAAACAATAAATGTATTGTTATAAACACAACCTCGCGACAAGTTGTCGTACACCGCCGCGACTTGTCAAAAATACATGGAGTCATGGGAATTGAGAAAAAACAAAACTGTCGCGCTGCTGACGCGTACGACAACGACAGTAGTGGAAAATTTTCTGCTTTTTTTGTTGTCGCTCGTCTTGTTCTTCTTTTCTCCGTTTGTTTACTTTAAATGACATTAGCAATTAATAAAATTGTATTGAAATTACAGACTTGTTCTCTGCTAACTTCAGCGCCAGCAGAGTTTTGATTTGTCGACGCGACAACTGTCGCGAGGTTGTGTTTATAGCATATGAGAGCAAATATCATGTTTTTTCATAATAAAATTTGTTCTTTCTGAGATATCAATTCTATTAAAATAAGAGGTGAATTTCATAAATGATAGACGTTGGGTAAAGAATTCAACAATTGCGAATTCAATATTACTTTAAAATAGTTTCAGTAACTTTTGAAAATAACATTGAAATATCAGTAACAAATTTTCAGTACCCTACCGAAATTTTAGCATAAATAATACAGTTCTGCAACATTTATTGGAGTATTTTATTACATGTTTTGTAGTGTATTGTGTAAATATTATTGGCTTATAATATACAATTTATTCGCACAAAATTAATCTTAATATCAGTTGGTAACTCTTAGTGTCGTGGTTCGACAAACTCAAAGTTTGTCGTTGGTCCGGTTGATCTGTCTAGTTTTTCTTCTCCATCAAGAAGTCGTAGTTGCCTCCGCGAACTTGACAATTAACGATCTGGGAATGGATGGGGTAATGAAATTTGTTATGGGTGGCCTTTCCGGAATGGGAGCCACTTGTGTCGTGCAGCCACTGGACTTAATTAAGACTCGTATGCAAATTTCTGGTATGGGTCAAGCAAAAAAGGAATACAAAAATTCATTCCACTGTTTGCGAACTGTTATTTCCAAAGAAGGACCTTTGGCTCTTTATAAAGGAATAGGGGCAGCACTGTTGCGTCAGGCAACGTATACTACCGGACGTTTAGGCGTTTATACCTATCTAAATGATGCATACAAAAGCAAAAAGAACGGTGATCCTACATTGATCATACGAATGGGTATGGGTGTCATTGCTGGAGCTTGTGGCGCATTTGTTGGTACCCCGGCGGAAGTAGCCCTGATACGGATGACGGCGGATGGTAGATTGCCTGCTGCTGAACGACGCAATTATACGAATGTCGCTAATGCTTTAATCCGTATGTCGCGAGAGGAAGGTATCGGCGCATTGTGGCGTGGTTGCATACCAACAGTCGGACGTGCGATGGTAGTTAATATGGCACAATTAGCATCGTATTCGCAAGCTAAAAGCTATTTCGCTCAACGTTGGAAAATGGAGGATGGTATTAAGCTACATTTTTCCGCTAGTATGATCTCCGGCTTGATAACAACGGCTGCATCAATGCCAGTCGATATAGCAAAGACACGCATACAAAATATGAAAACTACTAATGGTTTGCCGGAATATAAAGGGGCAATCGATGTTCTTACTAAAGTGGCTCGTAATGAGGGAATATTTGCTTTATGGAAAGGTTTTACGCCATACTATTGTCGTCTTGGGCCTCATACAGTTTTAACATTCATTTTCTTGGAACAGTTTAATGTATTATATTCGAAATATATATTAGGAAATACTAGTTCTGGTACCGGTTTATAAGCAATTACAAACTTATCAAGTAAAGTGAAATGAACGACAAAAAGAATCAATTCGATACGATTACGATATATTCCACATAAAGATTATAATATATATAGACATACTTTAAATACCTCGATAATACATTCATTTGAAATTCTTTGTCATTTATTTGTGCCAAATATTCTTCATAATATATTATCATATGCAGTTATGTATGTTTAAATGGAACCGATATTTTCCCGAAAGTTGAAATTGTATTTTTTACACGCCTATATATTTGTATCCCAAACGTTTGTATATAAACAAAAATTGTTATCACATTTATCATGTTGTATCGTGTAAATAACATGTTATCATGTTGTATAAAATGTAAATATTAAACAACAAACAAAATTATTTTGCAACTACATAATAAACAAAATGCTTGAAATTGAATAGAAAATTATAATAAAACTGTTTTTTTTATTTGAATTTCCGTTTTTCGTCTGAGTTTCTATTTTTTTTTTTTTTTTTTTTTTGGATTTTTATGTATTTGGCCCATCCGTGAGGACATAAGCCAAAGAGTTTCTATTTTAAGATTAACAACAAAAATTAACGAAAAAATAAAATCAATGCCAATGTTTCAGTGACGCATACGTACTATATCTGGCTCATTATATTGAACGAATTACCGTTACATGCCAAAAAGGAATGGTGAAAAATAAGAATAGAGAAATTGAAAAAATAAATTATATTAATTATATTAATTAAGACTCGTTTTCTCTTTCAATATAATCACAGATTAAAAATCTTTCGTTCGTTTCGTTTAAAATATTTTGTCCTAGCTCCGATTTAAATTAGTTAGTCGTCAGAAATAACTCGTTGGAGTTTCTGAGGATGTTGCCAGCTTTGCTAAGATTCAAAATTTGAAGTTGATGGAAGGCTGGAAAAATTAAGTAAGAATTCTTCAATATAGGAAGAGCAAAGCCTACATTTTTTGAATGGGGCAATTAAAATAACTTTGCAGTTAATTTGAAATTAATCATCAGTGATTTTGATTGAAGAATTTCGATCATTTTCTCTTTCCAACTTGTGGTTCAATTTAGTTAATTATAAATAAAAAGCTAACAAAAAAGAAATTTGGCGATCATTTACAAAATAAAATTCAAGTTCATGACTATTCGCACAGTAGAACAAATTCTAGTAATGATTTGTAAAAAAAGTATAAATCGGTTTGGAGTCCAATTAATTTCAGTTTGGGATTTGAAATCAGAAGTAGGTTCAAAAATTGAAATTCAGTCGCATTTAATAATTAAAGAAATTTTAATTTTGCTATAAAATAATTTTAATTTAACGTTTAAAACATATTATCGGAAGCACTTTTGTAATTGAGTCTCTCTAATTATTAAATAAATCTGATATACGTATGCTATAAATATGTTTTTAGAATTATGGGACAGCCAGGTTGAACTTTTGGGTTCAATAGTCTCAATTCTGGACGTTGACTTGAGATGATCATCAAGAAATTATGACTCATGTGCCCGTTATCGTGATATCTGGAACCCAAATCGAAAGATAACGCTATCGATATGCATTTTTACTTTAAATGTTAATTTATAAGATATATCGAATTATATATTATATTAATTATATATTATAACCTATATCAAATTATATATTATATAAAAAATCAAAACAGTTTAATTGTACTCAATTTTGTTTATTAATTTTATTAGTGAATGCATAATTTATTTTTGATATTTGAAGAATTTAAGGAAGTATTCGAAAGCAGTGCAAGAAACTAGATGTACGTGTATATTTTTGAAAACTCTCACCCGTCTTTTATTTCTCACCTCACCGCCGATAACACCCCCCGCCCCCAACAGCAAACACCGCGATCCCTTTTAGTGCTCTTCGTCGGTTGGATCACAATCGGCGCAATGCCAAGAATATCCGCGTATTTTTGGTGTTTTCTTCAATGGCGGTTCCAAGCAAGTGAAATGATAATTCTTGTGGCATTCATCGCAAGTCACGACATTCGAAATTCCACCCTCTGCACTGCAAACGCAGCAGATGAATTGCTGTGGCGTTAGTGTTGTAGATTTTGCTCGAGATCGCCCACCCTGAGACGCACGTGAAATTGTTTTACGTGGACTTGATTTGCGTTTAGCGACTGTGGGAATATTGGTAAGCTTTGTTGGAGTTTCTGTAGTATCTGAAGCAATTGTTATGTTTGCATCTACTGTAACGCTATTGGCAGAATTCGCTGCTACCAAGTCTACTGTTTCTTCTACTGTCTCCACTGATGTTGGTCGTGATGCTTCCTCGGCTGAACGGACCATATCTGCTGAAACGTAAAAGAATTGTGCTTCCGGTGTCACTTCACCAGGTAGAGGCAATGTTTTGAATTTGATTTTTATTTTTGGAATTCCTACGGATGTATTCGGATTCTCTTCTTCATGGTCATGCATTTTCTTTTTACGTTTACGTTTATGTTCTTTGTTTGGTGATTTGTCGGTGTCTGATGAAAGATTTAATAAATGCTTATTTCGATGTTTCTCTTTCCGCTTCTGTTTTCGAGTTTGCTTATTCAGATCGATTGGTTCCCCCGTATTGGTAATAATATTCGTACCGGTTGTTGTTGTCGCTGGTGTTGTTGTTGCAGTTGTTGGCGGTAGAGCAAGTGGATCTGCGTCCAAAACTTGCATAATATCAGGCTCTTTGTTAGTTGGTAAGGTTTCTGGAATCATCATGAGTACATTTTCATCAGAATATTTGAAAATAGAATTGCATCCAAAATTGGCTAAAGGAAATAATAAATGATATAATTTCTGTGATAGTAAATAAATTATAAAAGAATAACAATGCAATAAAATTAAAAAAGAAATATATTTAATAACTTCAATTAAGGCGTATTTATCACTTCTATTAGCCACAATTTCAAATTAAGAAGAGAAAAGTTGTAAACAATCAATTTAAAATAACGAAGATTTTTAAAAAATAATTCATTAGGATACAAAGAAAAGGAAGAAGAATATGTTATGAGGATACAAATTTATGATTTTCATCAGTTTTAATGAAATTTAACCGCTGACTAAGAAAGGAATAAATTGTAAAAATAAGTTTTCTAAAAATCGAAAATTTAGTTTCGAATACCTAAGGATATGTATATGGATATGGATACATATCTTCATTGAATGAAATGTAAGAGATTACCTATTGGTGATGGATTTTTAAGTTTCTTTGAAAATGTTGGCGAAATTTTAGTTTCGGTCTGAATATTATCCTTGTCGTTCTTTGGCGAAACATAACTTAAAGATAATTTCGATTTTTTAGCCTGTGCTGAAGTATTCGTTGTTACAGACGAAGGTTTTCCAAGATCTGGAGAGTTTTCCCCCTTCGGGCTGGCTAAAGATTTATTCAATGATTTCTTATTTCCAACACCCGGACTGACAGACGTTGGTTTGGTGTCTAAACTTTTGAGTTTTAGTGGCAATGGCGATGATGGTACTGACATGGATGACGGTATTATTGATACCACTGCTGCTGATTGCAGTGGAAGTGGTTGTGGTGGTGGTTGTGGCGGTGGTGGTTGAATTGGATTTGTTATTGCTTTATCTGTAACACATTCAAAATTCAATACCGGAACAATAGTTCCATCTTTGCTAAAGCGAGTACGAGACTTTCGTGGACCTTTTGGCAAGTCGGAAATACCATCCTCTTCTTCTGATTTATCACATTCCGAACATTGCCAACCATAAAGTTTCGATTTTTTAGGATGACGAGTTAACGGGGGATTTAAGCATCCCAAATGATAATGAATCTGACAAGTATCGCACTTGGCTAATAAATGTTGATCACTGCAACGTTTACAGATGCCGCAGTCATATGTCTGAACGGCTAAAGTAGGTGTAGATGGGGTTGATGTTGTATTAGTGGCACACGATGTGGGAGAGTTTTTTGCATGAGTGCTCAACAAACGTGTCGAATCAACTTTACTTCCAGGAGGCCCTAAATGGGCAAGTGGAAAACCAACACCCATTTTTAGAGCGGCTGCGGTGGGCACAGAAATGGGTCGTGTTGGTGGTGTGGTTGCTTTTGTTGTATCAACATGAGGTCTACCAATATTGGCAGGATTAATTAAATTTTTATTCGGGCAAAGTTGTCCGATTTGTTTGTGTAACTGCTGAATATTAGTCAAAAGATTATCCTGCTTCAATTTAAGTTCTTTATTCTTTTGTAGAAGGCCATCGTATTCCTTGCGTAAGACATCCTGTTCACTCGAAAGCGCGCCATTATTATCCATCATTTCCACCAATTGTTCCTTTAATTCTTTACTGCGTGATATTCGATCGAGATAGTATGCAATAAATTCCACGCTAAAAGCTGGAGTAATGTGCCACTTTTTTCGTATGTCCGTCAACGATGCTATTTGCGCTTCCTGTCTTTCCAATGATTCCACATCTACGGACATTATTTCAGCCTTGGCCAATAAACGTCGGCAGGCCGACGCCGACGTTGTCAGCAATCGGGACATTTTTTGTGTGGGTACCCAAGGCTCACTTTTCATGATTTTATGACTGCTATACTTGCGCTGATACTTTAACAGTTTACGATGAATACGTATTTGTTCAGGACATGAATCATCCATACGATGTTCACGTTTCTCTTTTAATTTTTGTTGCATATTTAAATGGAAAGTATGGAAATTACGTTTGCGCTTCTTTATCATCTCTTTCTCGGAATGAACTCGACAGTGTGCATAAAATGGATCTGCAGCTTCGGCCTCTTCGTGATGAGCTTCGGTTAGGAAACCTGCTGCTTGAGCACACGTTACGTGAAAATACGTTTTACACATACCGGCATCACAACCAATACAAACACCGGTACGTGCAAATCTTGCTTGTTCGCACAAGGAACAGACCTTGGCTCCCCATTTATTATATTGCATTTCGAAAAGGGTCACTGAAGATAACTGATCAACTTCTCCGAATGCCACGCCTGGTATGTAAAGAGCACAAACCAAATGTACCCATTTCCCAACATCCGTTTCCTTAAAAATACCGCCTTTGTTAGGGCAAAGTTCACAGATTGGCTCACTTACACCAGCACGACATGCTTCGCAAAACCACGGTTCTGTGGAACAGGTCGAATTCGTACTGGAAATACTAACATTATCACTAACACCGTAACATCCTTCGTGTACCGAAACGCCACACCCGTCGCATTCGATGATTTCATTCGAATCATCGCTACGATCACCCAAACATACACAGCAAATCGGTTTTGTGGGTACTTTAGGAGTATTATTCTTGACGGTGTCCAATTTCTTCAGCATCTCCTCTAAATCTTTCCCTTCTTGCTCACCATCGTTTTTTGTTTTTGTGTCTTCATCTTCTTTTACGCGATCACCTGTATCGGCACTTGCATCAGATTCCGCCTCACTGCTTTCATCATCATCATCATCATCGTCGTCATCGGAGGAATCCTCTGATTTGTCACTCTCATCATCTCCCTTAGAACCATCGGAGAATTCATCGTCACTAGCATTGTGGTCCTCAATGCGAAAATCGCTATCAGATGAACTCTCACCCAAATCGAAATCAAGTAATGCCTGTGTTGACATTTTCGGCTGTCGTATTCGCTTAAACGGAGCCATATTGGCATGTAATAATTAGCAAATGTTTTGATTCTGTTTTAGCTTTTATTTAATGCAAATATCGTGATGTATCTTCGTTAATCACATTATGGCGTCTGATTTTATGACATAGCCTCCACACATTCAAACCTCTTATTGGTTAAAAAAACTATATAATCAATTTATATTTATTCAAATTAATTGAGTTATTATTAGAAGTTGAAGAGTACATTGTCTTTCAGGGTATAAGTATTTTTTAAAAATCTAATTTTAGTTTCAATTCCATTTAATAAAAATGCAAATATCGACACATTTATAGTAAATTTTTTTTGGGTGTAGTTGGTAGACTGACATGTCGTGTGTATAAGGTCTTAAACCAAATGAATGTTTGACGCCAGTATGATTGACGTCTTGTCAAGAATATCTAAATCAAATAGTTCAAAGCAACTGAAAAGGTCATCCGAGAAGGAACGATGAAAATTATAGAAGAAGCGCACAAATTTTTAATATTGCATATTATATATTGCATATTATATATCGCATATTGCACATAAATATATCTTATTGCATCCAGTTACTTCTATCACGCCATATCACAAAATGCAATGGAAATCCTCTAATGTCAGTATTCTTTAAATTTATGCTTTAAAGACATTTAAATTCCTTTTAAGTCCCTTTAAATTGTAACAATACAGCTGTATCCCTCTAATAATTTTTTAAATGTTTTAATCGGTTACATTGGAATATTTTTCAAGTATAGATGGGTAATATAAAACGTCATATCAAAATTAATATATATGTATGTAACTATGGGGTATGATATAAATTCAATCAGGTACATGCATGTGGATGAAGTTCTTTAGATTGAAGGTTTGAGCGCACATACTTAAACACACTATTTCTCAGTCAATTGTATTACTCATTTTCACATTGCAGACACTTAACTAAATTAAATGAAAATGAATTATCTCGTATTTCAGTTGAGCGTTGACAATTTTAACAGGTACAACTAACCAGTTTGTTCAATCGAATATAATAGCCGAATTTTTTGTTTCCAATTGGTAATTAGTTAGCATTAATTTGGATTTTTATAGAAGCACTTTTTATAAATGTTGGCATCTCGTTTTTAAGTAAACAGTTTTGGAAATCCTCTAATGTCACTGCAATACAAAATTATAAATATTATACCAACAGCTGATTCGATTTCTACAATTCTTCGTGGCAGTGAGGCGATAGAGATTCTACAGTATTTACATGAAAAACCGAGTTGATATAATTGTGATGTTTATTAATAAGTTTTTATCCTAAGTATCAGTAGAAGATTTAATGGAACATAAAATTAATTAGCTGAAACCATCGGTTTAAGTCAATTAGATGTAATAGTTTTAATTAGTGTGATATAAACAATTGGAAGTCGGGAGCCGATTGATTAGAGTCATCCAAAACTTGGCGCTAATCAAAGATAAGAGAAAGTATGGACGAAAAATTAAAGTACTCACATCTACGTGGGGATTTGATGGATGCCCAGAGCATATGGACGCGGTAATACTGAATGTATACATAGAAATTATACAAACTGAATTAAATTTTATTTATTTAAATGCAGTCATGAAAAACGTGTCTGGTTCCTCACGCTTCTCACGGGCACTTGCATGCTTTACTCAACTCGTACAACAATGCCACTTTTAGTGCCGGCAGTGGCATCAGAACAGAAATGGAGCAAAACTAATTCGGGCACAGTCCTCAGTTCATTTTTCTGGGGATATACATTAACACAGGTCAGATTATTTCACCCACATGAAAGTATTATTAAAATTGTTTTCAATTTGAAAATTATTGTCTAGGTTGTTGGGGGCTACTTTAGTGATCGCTTTGGTGGACAACGTGTCATTCTGTTCTCTGCAATTGGCTGGTCACTGTTTACATTCTTTATGCCAACTATTATTTGGTCGGCGCATAGATTTAAATCCTATTCGATTCCATTTATAGTAACCATTCGTATATTGAATGGAGCCTTTCAGGGAGTACACTTCCCGAGCATGATCAGCCTGACTAGTCAAGTGCGTAGGTTGATTTGTTTATTTTGTACGGCCAATATCGATTCTATTCCAGCTTTTCCCCTTGTAGAATTTATGCTCCAATGAAAGATCCAGCTTTTTCGGTCTATTGACATCTGGATCTGCTATGGGCACTTTGCTGACTGGCATTTTGGGTTCATTTATATTGGAATATTTGGGATGGTCGTATGTGTTTCGTGTCATAGGCTTCATGGGTATTGCCTGGGCGTTGATCTTGCGATATTACACAATGGCTGGAGAACGTAATCGCATTATAAATGTGTCAGCGCCTTTACGTTTGTGTACGTCTGCTGGAAAACCGACAGAAGCAATTCCTTGGCTGCGGTATTTTAGTCGTTTGTCATTCTGGGCGTGTGTATTAACGCATGCTTGTGAAATGAACTGTTTCTTTGTATTGCTCTCATGGCTTCCTACCTATTTCCATGATGGCTTCCCAAATGCCAAAGGTTGGATTGTTAATATGATACCATGGCTGGCGCTGCCTCCTTGCACATTTCTAGCGAAATATTTGACTGGAGTTTTGCTTGAGCGAAAGTGGTCAACAACGTCTGTAAGAAAAATTATGCAAAGCTTTTGTTTTGCGGCGCAAAATTTGGCATTGTTTATCATGAGTCGAACCACCGATTTTCGTACGGCTCTGATTTGCATGACGGTAATTATTGGTAGGTTTATATTAAAGTTATTTTATCAGTTCCAAAGTTTAATTAATATTTTTTCAATCAATTATTTTCTAGGTGGCACCGGTTTTCACAACAACGCCGTTACGGTAAATCCTCAAGATTTGGCTCCTTCTCATTCGGGAAGTGTGTTTGGTATGATGAATACAGTCGGCGCTGTGCCGGGTTTCCTCGGTGTTTATCTGGCCGGTCATATTCTGGAGGTTACACAGAGCTGGCCAATGGTTTTTAGCGCGGCAGCCGGTATTAATTTAATTGGTTGGATCATTTTTGTATTTTTTGGCTCTGCGGAGGCAATTGTATAATGCTAAATTTAAGTAGCTTTGTAAATATTTTGAAGTATTGTGTGTAGCCTAGTTTTAAATTTGAAATTTATGATATAAAGTAGAATTGTATAAGTAGTCCGCATTTAAGTATAGAACTGTTATTACATATCGACTGTTCGAAAAGTGAATTGGTTTTTTTGTAACAGTAATTGCGTAATTTCTCCACAGTGTGGAATAAATACATCTAAGGCTCTTAAAGCGACACCTGTGTGTAAGAAATAGGAACAATAATTTTCGACGCATTTGAAATTTTCGTTAGTGCTTATAGAATGGGAATTCCGTTTAAACAAAAGAAGAAAATTAGTCGATACGTATGACGTACACGCATTGGTAGAAACTTGTTTGCAAAATTTCTTCCTAGTAATTTTGATACTCGAAATATCTTGAAAAGATGCGTGCGTGATTTGCATCATTCACTGACAAAAAAAGTGGTGTGAAGGTAATGATTTTCGCCGATATCGCATCTTCTTTATCGATATCGCATAACTTCTTTTTCCATTTATTAACATTAAATTGAGATCGAAATGAATCCTGAGTTTGTTGAGGTTAACTTTATTGTATATAAAAACGAAATAGCTTTCCGAACAAGTCAATAAACAGATCTTTTTAGAAAACAAATTAGTTTGGTTTGCATTCATAGAATTAGTTTATTCTAACATTTTAGACATATAAGGCCCATCTAATTCATAGCTCATTTTTCGATAGTAGTTACGTGTACCAACGCCAGATATAACGGCCATCTTTGTACTACCATGCTCTTTACGTGCTATGCGTTCAGCTTCTTCCATTAGAAGCATACCGAAGCCCTGTAAGATACATTCTTTATTAGTAATGGTAGATTTTTGTAACTCTGTAAGGTTGAAAAAATTAATTATTGCTCTAAAAATCGCAATTAAATTAAGATATATATAATATCTAGATTCAAAAATATTCACGAAATTCGTTTCTACCTGATGCTGAAATTTTGTAGGATCTCTTGAATTTACGGGTACTACCGAACCGTAGACATGTAGTTCCCGTATAATTGAACATTTGCCACCTTTCAATTCTGGTCGAAAAGTCTCCGGTGAACATTTTCGTAGACGCAGTAAACCCACAAGAATATCCTGTTGTGGATCCTCATAGGAAAGGAATGTTTCCCAGCCGCCATTGGCAACATAATCACGCCTGATCAGTTCGATCTCATAGGGTCGTACCTTGTTATGTATTTCTTGTATACCTACTTCACGTGTTCGAACATCACGACATTCTGTGCCAATATCCTTCATGCGTGCTAATGCCAATTCGCGCAAGTTTCCATGCTCAACACCAGAACTAATTGATGCATGTTATAAAACGATGGTAATTGAATTCGAATTTTATGTTTTTTAACGAAATTACCTTACGAGCGGCATTGGTATATCGCGCTGAACACGATATACTCGAGTCCATGGCGGTACCAAAGCTAGAATCTTTGCTATCAAATCTACTAATGTAGAAGGCGGATACGATTTGTATCGTCCTGTTTTCCAAAGTTCGTATAAACCTGTGCCACGTATAACAAGAGTAGGATAGATTTTTAAGCCATCCGAACGGAAGGCAGGATTCTCGAAATACTCCTGTTAATGAAGGGTCGTAAAAAATGTTATTCCAAAATGGATATAATAAACGAGTAAATATCGTAAATATAACCTACAATAAACTGTTCAAGATCCCTTTCAAAATCTACATTCGGTAAATCAGGCATCATATGCGCTACAATTTTATAGCCTGCATCTTTGCCCAGTTGAAAGCTTTCACACACAGCCTTTACTGTATGTCCACGGTTTGTGTCACGTGCCACATCTTCATAAACGGATTGTACCCCAATCTCTAAGCGCGTGCAACCGTAGGACAACATATCAGACAGGTGACGTTTAAGACAATAATCCGGACGTGTTTCAATTGTTATACCAATACATTTCGTATGTGCTCTCTCCGAATATCGTACTGCTTCCGCCACATTTGCACTCATATGTCCAGATAGTGCATCGTGTAGATTACGTATAAAATAATCCCGATATTCCTCTGGTAGACACATAAAGGTTCCACCCATTACAATGAATTCGACTTTATCCACCGAATGTCCCAACTGTTTGAGTTGTTCAATGCGATGACGAGTTTGAAGAAATGGATGATAACGCGCTCGTATGGCACGCATAGAGGTCGGTTCGTAACCGGTATAGCTTTGTGTGGAATATTCAAAATCGCTGTCCGGACCACCGGGACAATATACACAAATATTACCCGTCATATTGATGTGAGGACATCGATGAGGTTTGCACATAACCGCAACGACAGCAATCTGTAAGGATGGGAAGCGTGTGGGATGTGGTTATGCGGCAAGTGAATTAATAGAATTAAGATAAATATAATTAGATTGCCTTACACCGCTTGCTGTACGTATGGGTTTCGCTCGCAGTTTGGGCAATAGCGATTTCTTTGTATCTTGAGGTAAAGCTGCTATGATGTCGACCAAGCGGGGCGAATTCTCCAAACCATATTTAGAAGAAATTCGTGATTTCATCCGATTCAAGTTAACATCCTTATTGTCGGATTGAGCCTGCAAAAGCTCCTGTATAATCTCTCCAATAACAATCACTTTACGTTCCTCAGGGCTTAAGCCAACACCTAAAGACCGAGATATGGTAAATGGAAGGATATATTGATTTAACGTTTATTTTACCAAGTTTCTTTTTAGGTTTCATCTTAATCTGATGGATATTATTTGAAAAGGCCCTTCACAAATGTAAATCAGACACCTCTTCACAGTGACAATTGCTGACAATCCTACAGACTTCATATGTCAAAACTGTTTGAGAGATATAGAAATATGAATTTATAGTAACGAGGGATGGGATTATATACAGGAAGATAGAGTGCTCCTGAATATTCTTTCAACTTTGTTTAAGAACGGTAACGTACATTTTGGTTTTTGGGGATATTAAATTTTGGGTTAAATTGTTAAGATTCTTTTCATGCTTTTCACGCAAAGAAAATTCAAATCGATTATTTATACATATATATTAATACTTTTAAATTTAATTTTTCTTAAATTAATGAGTTTTTCTCTATATTACCATAGATAATCGGAACAGTCACTTTTAGCTCCGAAATCAATGTAGAAATTTAGCGTAATTTAAGGGCGTCATTACCGAAACCGAAACGAATGAAAAGATTTACATTTTTGTAGTATGTAAATTCCTCGCCAGCTTCCTGAGATGA
The DNA here is from genome assembly GCA_963966595.1 of Physocephala rufipes. Lineage (NCBI taxonomy): Eukaryota > Metazoa > Arthropoda > Insecta > Diptera > Conopidae > Physocephala > Physocephala rufipes. The sequence goes on along the minus strand of OZ016502.1, from coordinate 34,158,846 downwards.
AGTTCCCCGGGTGAAATGTCTCCTGCTGTCGTTTTCTCACTAGTTGCTTCGTTTCTAGTATTCGAAAATATTCGGCTTCTTCATTCGGGCTTCGGTTGGAATGCACTGATAAGCACTAATAATATTAGCTTATTTCGTGACAGTCGAATTTTTATACGCTGCTTATCTACCAGCTGTTAAAGTAGGAAAAAATTACGGAAAACACAAAGGGGAAACAAACGCCTCGTTTCTATTCGGTTTGTGTAATGAGGTTCTAAATTTTTTAAGCCAATTCCAATTCAGAATATTGGAATGGCTTTTTGCTATTCCAATGCCAATTTTTTCAGAAAATTTTAAATAATTATCATTTTTAAAGACGGTGAGCTGTTAAGATTAATTTTCATGGAATACTATAGAATTTAATGAAACGGTATTGTGAACGGTAGAATTGAAAAAATTCGCTTAAGATACATTCCAAACAATTCAATAATTGCACGTAGAAGCCTGAAATTATACCTACGTAATTTATAGAAATAATTTAGGATATTGAGTATAGAGATATTTCTTATCAACTGATATAAAGAAGTAATTTTAAAGGAAGGAAGGAAAATTGAGTAACACATGTCTAGACAGTGATGGCTGATTATATAGAAATACTTACTTCAATTATAGGCAATATTTAGTGAAGAGAGTAAATACAAATATTAAGGAGATATTGTAAAAGAAGTGTTTATGTTGTGACTGAAATATCAATCCTTATGAAATATGAAATTTTTGTGAATTTACTGAAATTTTCTAAATAGGTTAACTTTATTAGATTTTCAGATTTGGAAATCAAATGTTCGAATCCTGAGCAAAGATAAATGAAAAAGTATTTTTTGAAAAAAAAGGAAAATCCGTTTCAACTTCTGTTGAAAGACAACAGATCGTACTGAAATTCCTAAAACGACTGTTTTATAGCAGTAAAGTTGAAAATAAAATTGAAAAAAAATAAAATTATGTATTTCACTGCGATCATGAATGCTTGGCCATCACTGTGAGGAACACGTTGAGAAATAAGTACCTGTGTATCAGGCTTCTCTCTCAACGTGCGTTGGGGATGGTTGTATGTTTTTCATCATAAATTATTCTATATCACACTCCCCTCAACTCGTTCGAATATACGTAAAAAATCACCACACCTGCTGAGAGCAGCTGGTGAAAAAGTTCATTTGCACCTTTTATGGCTCCAACGTCAATGGATCGAAATACATTCAGACAGTTCGATTTTGTGCAAGGAAACGCGAAGTGAGATAAACGTTAAACAAAATTCCGCAACGTCGTGGGTCATAAAAAAATTTAGAAATTAAACAAATGTGAAAAATCCACATATTTGTGGTTATTCATTGATTTATTAATGAATTATAAATTGAAAAAATTGGGTCATAAACTTAATGCGTATAAGTAATAAAGTACATTTACAATTTTAGTGAAAAGTATAGACTATATTAAATTTAAATAATAAATAGATACGATAAAAAATAGAATGTATTAATATAAACCCAATTAATTTATGCTAAAGGTAGAAAAAAGTCATTAACTAAATTATATTTTCGATGATTTGTTTGTTCGTTCATTCGCTGGGTCGTATGAAAAGCTATCAGCTCGCATACATACAAATTTGTAAAATAATTTTCACCTATTCAACATACCGAGCAACAACGCGCACGCAACAGTGATGCGACCAGAGTGTAAGTAGCCGTGTACAGGAGAGAGTGCTTTTGTGTGTGGCTGTGTTTGGCATGATATTTATACTTGCTCTTTAGAGTGGAATAAGATGAAACTTCATTCAAGGATATTTGCGAAATTACACTCTATGAAATAAGCCGTTTAAAAAAAATTACTTTAATTTTATATTTAACTTTGTCGAAGTTTATTGCTTTCTCATCAATGAATTTTCCAAATGTTTTCGTTTTCTTTCATTTTTGTTTTGCTTTTGTAAATATTAATTGAATGAGAGTATTGCATTTCACGTATTAAAGGAAATATATCGTTGTGGTGAATTGTGGTGAATTTTTTTCTTCTGAAAGTTTGTTGTCCTGTAGCAGAGATCTCAAATCTGCAGAAGAACTTAGGTGAACTTAGCAAATATATCAAATAGATCTAGGACGAATAAGAGCACGAAAAACAACAATCGGAGTCGCGGATTGAAAACAGTTAGAGGATTAGAATGAAAGAAGGAATATATTGGCGTATGTGTGTTGGGGCGGTAGGGGGAGTGTTAGTAGTTATAATAGTTGAATAAGTTTAGTGGTAACTACGAGAAAAATTGTGTGCGCGACGGGTTGGAGGAAAACGGCAGAACAAATTAAGAAAGAAGGAAAAGAAAGGAAAAATACTAGAGCTTGCCAAAAAACTTGGAATAATAAAAAAAGGATGAAAGAATGCCACAAACGATGCTCTTTTAAGATTTTGGGGAATTATCTAGCTCTCCAATGGACCATTTTATATTAAAGAGTTTTAACAATTCATTGAATTATAACGCAGCTGAAATTGAAATATGTTAAAATTTTTTATGCAGAATAGACGTATCTTTCATTATTGTTGATTCTTTAGTCACTGCTCCTTTACTGCAACTTCCGGCGAATATTACAAAAACAACTTCTACATTTTTCCAGATTTCTATATACGTCTAACCACATGTATACGTCTAACCACTATATACGTCTAAATATATATATTATACATCTTGCGACATATTACATTTTTTCTGGTTTTCTCGAATTTGTTCTTCTCACCTTTGTCACGTTTTCACTAAAGTTGTTTTTGAAGAGCCCTCAAATAAGAAAACAAATTACAATGTGTCCAAAATATTTTAGTCATAGAATTATTCTTTTTTCATTCATTTACATTTTCTAGGAATAAAATAATCTGTTTACTCTAGAGAATTTCTGCTATCCATTTATTTGTTATTCTTTTGAGCATAAAATCTCTAAAGCTTGAATACTTTCATCTTGTTCCCACGAAATTAAGTCCATGAGTTGAAAAAACACTAGAATAACCTTTGCATAATTTAGATAGAGATTATTGTTGAATTTCTATCCTTAGTGACGGAAACGTAGGAGGGGGAGGGAGGAATTTATTTTCAACGAGCGATTGGAAAAAGTGTAATTGTTGAAATATTAGGTAGCTTTCGTTTGTAGATTTTATTTTTTCCTCTCGCTTTCCATACAACCAGACGTCATTGATACGAATTTCTTCAAGGGCAAAACAAACGCTTTGGTTATGTTTAAAATTTAAAAATTATAATCCAGTCTGATTTTCGATAATACGTCTGTGATGAAACACATATTGTCTATCCTTTGGAACATTCGAGGCAATTGGTGAATTTAGAAACGATTACCTATATCCTTCTTCATCGTCGAATGAATCCAGAAATATGGTCTTGAAAAATGGTTGATTTCAAGACCATATTTCTGGATTCATTCGACGATGAAGAAGGATATAGATAATTGCCTCGAATGTTCCAAAGGATAGACAATATTCAGCGACAGGGATATACATTTCCACTTGTCAAAAGTGTTCTACTTAATTCAAGATGGTTCTGATTGGGATGATTTTTCAAATAAAGGCCTTTAAGAATGATCAGGTTTCTAATTTATTGAATAGCATCGTCGTTTAGAGATTGTAGTTTTTTGGTGTTTTGATCGTCTCTTAGTGACGTATTCCAGAAGTGATGCTCATACAATTTTTGTATAAACAAAAGTATTCGTAAAGAAGACTTAATATATTTGAAAAATATAAATTATTTTTTTATTAAATTTTGATTTTACATTTAAAAATTTATTGCTTTTTGTTCCTCGGTTTCTTGAATTATTATTTATTGATTTTGTAGAATTAATTTTGTACTTTTATAATTTATAACAATTTGCTAGATATTCTAATTTTCATATTAAATTTGAAGGCAAAAAAATTTTAGTAAAATTCTATAGAAAAACAATTTAAAACTAATTTCTGAATATTAAGAAAAAGACGAAAAACATTATATTTCCTAAAAAAAATATTTAAAATAAGTAAAAGTGAAAATGGAGAAAGCTTTAATTAAAAAAGAAACAAGTTTTAATTAAAAAAGGATTAAAATGAAATCGACCGCAATTTTATTATAGAAAGAACGTTGAAAAAATATCAATGAACAAAATATTAATAAACTAAAATATTAATAATCACAAAGGAATTAATGGACAAGAAGGTGTTTCTTTGAGAGGGGGTGGATTTAAAAACAAGAAGTGTTTTTAAAAAAATAGTTAAAGAGAAATGGTAATAATTTCTTTTTTAAAAAAAAGATTAAAAGAAAATGTTGATAAGCAAAAATGTTAATTCACAGGAGGTAAAAAATGATAAAAAAGTGATTTTCAAAGTGGAGTAAATAAAGGCAAAAGTTTCTTAAGATAAAAAGTATTATTAGAAGAAAATATTAATATAGAAAAGTTTTTAAATTGGACCGAAAATATAAAAATATATGAGACAAGCTAATAATAAAAATATTTATATATACAAAAAAGTAAAAACACAAAGATCGATAAAAATTATAATATTAATAATAATAATAATAATAATAATAATAATAATAATAATAATAATAATAATAATAATAATAATAATAAAATTATTGGTAATAATAATTATAATAATATTAGTAATGCACATAAATGTAAGACACAGCATGTTTACGGTACGCTTCCTTAAATGATAACAAATATATAAAACGCAAATATACCAAAAACTAGTTGTCAATAATAAAAAATTGCTATAAAATATACCTAAACTCACGTGAAGCAACAAGAACGATATAAATTAAAATGCAGGTGTTGCCTGAAATGCGGTAAAACTTCATTTGTCGAAGGAAAATGTTTTGCGGAGGAAGTGGTGTTGTATGGTGTTTGTTGTTTTCGTTTGTTGTTGTTGCGGCACGAGTATTAAAATGATGTTGCAGTATTGCCAGTAGAGTTTTTCTTTATTACGTTTTTTGTTTGTTCAATTTTCTTTCATACGCAAGAAAAGTGTCAGTTTTAATAAAAAGTTTTTCATAATAAAATTGTATAATTCTTGTTGACGGCTGTTTTTAAGTGTTGAAGCAACAAAACGTAAAAGTTTTATCGCGTAAAGTCTAAATTGCAACAAAAATTTCAAATAAGAAGCAAAAGAAACAAAACATAACAATAGAAAAAAAAAACAAAAAAGAAAAAGTAAACAATAGAGAAATTATTTTAAAATAAAATAAATATTGCAGATATATTTTGATTGCAATCAGAAACATCTCCTTCTGTAGATGCTGGCAACTTCGTTGGTAAGTTTTGTTTTTCTGCAAAAAGATATTATTATTTCTTGTCTTTTTATTCTAGTTTTCACAAATTTAAGGAATGATTGAAGAAATGACGTGAGATTGATTGTATTTGGCTTAGTCTCTGTAGCCTTTATGTTTTTAACGATTTAAGACGGTTTCTTCTGTAAAATTCTAATAAAAGTAATAAGATTAGAAATTGTTATAAATTTTTATTTTATTTAGGAATATAAAATTTTATATTAATTGAGAATTGAAACATCTAAATAATTCTCTATTAAAATATCTATAAAAGTATCTAAACTTTATAAAAATATTTAATTAACAGAATAAATTATTGCTCAATTTTCCTCCAACCTTTTATTAAAGCTTCAATTGAAATGTCTTTAAACGAATTCTAATTCATGATATATCCATTATCCCTGCAAAAATATCAATATAATCATCTCATTCATTATGATATTTAATGGTCATTTAATGGTCATAATAAAATCTTATCTAATAAAATAAATTTTCATTGCTTAATTTTGTTTCCGAATTGTTTACTTCGAAATATTTTACGCCTTAATATAATTTTCAAAATTGAAATTTCTTTAAAAGTGCTTAAAAACCATGACGTCATTTCAATAATTATAGACAAAAGTTGTTTTATATAAACAAAAACTGAACTTTTTATGGACTCCAGTGAAGGTGAAGGTATTTAGGAAAAACCATACAAAAAGTAAAAGCACAAAAGCAAAAGTAGAAAAGCAAGAAAAAATAGGAGAAGATTTAAAAGAATTTTTAACTAAAAATTTCTGCAAATAGAAAAATTAATTATTAAAAGAGATTAAGCGCCAGACAGATGAGATGATCATCAGTAAATATTTCAGTTTCAACGAAACATTTTTTATAATAAAGTAGAAATTCTATTATTTGAATTTTTCAATATATTCCAGCTATTTTTATTTACTCATATTCTAAGATCGTTCCCCGCCAATTTTGTCGAATGATTGTTGTTGGTTTCGTTTTCGGAATGTTTTCTTGTTAATTTAAATTTATAAATTGAAATTTGTTTTCAGAAGGCTAAACTATTGAGAACAAAATGATCGAACTGGAAATTTTACTATAAAAAATTTATGGCGATCAAATGCTAAAATTTCTGGAAAAAATTTCGAATTGAATTCAAAAATTTAATTAGAAATTATTTGAAAATATAAATCGCAATTGAGTTAAATTCATCTTCAAACTTTAAATTATTTTACAGCTGTTTTAATTTAGGATTAAGTTCTTAAAAAGTCTAAATTTAGATCTGTCGGAAAGGCATTAAAAATCTAAAAATTTCACTTCAGTTAAATTTGCTTTCAAAGTCTGAATTTCTATTTTGCAACTGTTGAGATATTCCGAGCTCAATCCTGCAAAAAGTATTTATTTGGATACTTCGTTTTAATCTAAAATGAAACTTTAAAACAAAATCAAGGTTTCAAATCTAACTGAAATGCGTTTAAATTTATAAATATCGATTTAGTTAAATATGCTTTTCAACCTTGGATTATGTTGTAGTTTTCGAGATATTTGGACATGAATCTTACATTGCATGTATTTGTAGCTTTTGTGGCAATTTGAGGTAATTGTCTCTTACTTTTAATTGTAAATTAAATTTTCAAACTACTAAAATCTCTTAAACCATCCTTTTTTATTTACGAGTAATCATTTGTTATCTCGAAATTATTACTTTTATTATTAATTTGATTATTATCATAATCATCTGTCGATTTTTTTGCTGTGAATTTGAATGCTATCATTTAGAAGACCGCTACCCTACGACTGTTTGGCAAAAACTAGGAGTGTGTAATTTCGAGACTAAATTTTGGATGATGTTGAATCTGTTTAGTCCTTAGGCGGATATAAAGATATCGGAATCCTCTGGAAAACTTATGGATTGTTATAAATAAGACTATGAAAAGGTAATGCAATTCCAGAGAAACTCAAAATTATATAGAATTTAAAAGGCTTTTAAATGAAATATTCACCACCCCTAAACCTTTTTAGATTCGGATTAGGGTAAATACAGAGAATTCTAGGCAGGATCTAAAAGGCTCAGCATTTTGAACTCAGCATTTTGAATTGATTATCAAGTGTATCTTTTGTAAATATAGCCAGAGTTAATCAAGCTTGCTTCAAGATTATTTGAAATTGATATGGCTTTTATATTTTAATAGAGGCCGGATTAAAAATGTCTCAAAAAGATTTCAGACACTTTATTATTGATTTTTGTTTTTCAAAAAAAAAGAATATCCAAATGGACTTATTTTTGGTTTTAATATTTGACAAATCTGTAAAAAAATAAATCATAATAACTAATCACGGTCGTGCGCACAAAGATCGAAGTTCATTCGAGTTAATTCAGGCAGAGTCTATTAAATTATAAAAAGATTGTGCACGCTAAATTTAGAATGTTGCTTAAGGTTGCGTGTTTGGGGATGTGACTGTATATGCATGCGTGTATTTATAAACACACATATATATAAAGATGGATATAGCTGTTTGGGGTGCGTGTACGTGTTACTTGTGCGAGCGCGTGTGTGTATATCGGAGAGTGTGGGTTACTGTACCGGAGAGTGTGGGTTACTGTACCGGAGAGTGTGGGTTACTCTTTGTAACGAAATTTAGTTTTTTGTTATTTGTTATTGTTTTTATTTCTCCACATTTTCTATTAAGTTATTAAAAATGGGATTTCTTTGGTTTTCATAATCTTGCTTCTTCTCTTCTTCGCACTAATACTTTTTTGTTTTGCGCTTTTTCGGAAATTTTGCACTTTGGAATTAAGAAAAATCTTTTTCTAAAATTTTTGTTTTGAAAAGTAAAAAATAAGAAAAACAAATAATAAATAAAAGCTTTTTTCAATTAAGTTAAATTTCAAGTTTTCGTGAAGGCTTATAAAATTTTCTTTTAATTTTAAACTGTTTAAATTTCAATGATTTTCTTTGGCTTATCTTTTAGTGGCGCTTGACAGCTTTTATTTATTTTTGATAGCTTCAACGTTTGGAATTTTTCTTTAGGATATCCCATACTCGTCTACATTTCTGGATCTTCTCGGTTTTTGAAAAGTTAGAAAATTGAATAATTTTAGCAATGATAAAAGATAGTGCAAACATTTACGCAATCCTGATGTTTTTGAAATCATAAAAATTATTCGAAAAATCTAAAAACTTTCCATACATAAAAATTCTTGAAATAATTCTTTCAAGCAATTTGCGAACAAAAAATCTTCTTCGAAATTCTTCGAGAACGATCGAAACCGTTTGAAATATTGAAAACGATTTAATATGTCAAAATCTTTTCGTTCCTTATTCACGATATCGTTTCGTATACCATTATCGTATTGAGACAAAATATTCGAAAGAGATCTTGACACAAATGTACAGAATACAATTCTACTACTCGGATAACTTTGTTCGCATTTTTGTTATACATAAATTTAACAACAAATATAACGTTTTTGTTGTAATGTCTTATTAGCCTTGACATGTCATTCCTACTATTGTTATTGTTGCTTGGAGTTGTTATTATTGCTTCTCACTGAGATGAGAAATACGATGTGATTGTGTATGAAGTACATTCATTGCAAGTATTCAATAATAATAATGATTATAATAATAATAATAATGTTAATAATAATAATAAAATGAAGAATTGAGATGAAGATGATTTTTATGTGGCAGGCAGCAATGGCAATATCATGTTACCGGATGTTAAGATGATTTTATGTACGCATTGTGTAACGCATACGCTTGCAAGCACACGAATAAGTTCATCGGATATATGTCGTGATATCTGTCACAAACACTTACATGCCTCTACGTTCAGGCAGTTGTTATATTTTCATATTCGTAGAAACGAATGAAGGAATATTTGCAGAATGAAAATATTATAGATGTCAACAGATGTCAGTTTAAAAGTGTTCTTTATGGTTTATTTCATTTTCGCTTTTTAAAACTAAATTACAGAAGTTAAATTAGTTAAAGAGTTTAGAAATACATCAAACAGTAAAGAATGTTCAAATCGAAGGAAATGAGAAAATTAGAGACTTTTCTAATAATGTTCTTTTGAAGAATATTCATATTCTTTATTTAGACCATGGAAGAATCTTATTATATGACCATAAAGTATCATGAAAGGACCATGGAGACCTTATTATATAGGAGGCAATCTTTCTATTATAACTTTATATAAACGCTTTATAAAACAAATTATAATAATGTTCATTAGGAAGATTTTGGGGAATGAAATTTCTACTCCTGAATAAGAAAATACCAAACTCTTTCTCCTGATAAACGGAGAATTCGTTGTCGTAAACAGACTTAAGTTTAGAAAATCTTATTTAATATCAGTGGTAAATATATATTAAGCAAAATAAATTAAATTGAAGGTTGAATGGGATTCATGTCGAATAGAAATTCATTCAGCTCAGGAATAAAACTAGTATTGTTTAGAACAACATTAAGTCAGATTTGAAGATAAATTAGAGTTTGATATTTTCTTCTCTCAAGAGATGAAATCATTGACATGTCATATTCAGTGGTATAGCTCAGTTTGTTGTATAGACAAATCACGTCGACACTAAGATGTATTCAACAATTTAACTGAATTGAATTAAGCTAAATTCGCTGATAAATTCTAGATAATAACTTAATTACCTGAAGGAATGGTCCTAGCGTTAAAATTTCTTGGTAAAATAGGTTCAAGAGTTTAGGAGTTAATTTGAAAATGTAGTTCAGTCTGTTTTGTGGAACGGTTAAAAATGTTGTGGAAGGATGTATTCGCATGCATCCTCATTGGATAATTCGTTATTTGAAGAAATTACGTCAGTGCTAAACCACATTCTGTAGTTAAGCTGAATTGGCTGATAAAAATCATTTGATATTTTCTCACATGGTAGTGTCTTTTGAACGTAGTCATTTGTATTTTTCCGCTAAAAGTTCCTCCAAAAACGTTCGGCTCTAACGCAGATTGAATCAAGGATAACAATTGTTTTCGTCGCTTTCTTATAGTCGGCGATTGAAAATGTTTGCTGGGAAACGTAGAAGCATAACACATTCAACAGTGAAACATTATGATATTGTAAACGTATTCCATAAATTAAGTTGAACATGCTTCGAATTGAATACTTTAAAGAAAGCAAATTCGTTGTAGAAACGAATTCAGCCATAAAAAAACACATTCAGTACATAGACGAATCGGGGCTTATCTAAAGCAAACGAAACAGTAGTTTTAAAGCATAATTCCAATCGAATATTATCCATTATTTTAGAGAAAACCTAAAAAAATTCCACGGAAGAATTTGAAGTTTGACTTCAAATGACTTTAATTAGTGTGTTAGTATAGGACTCATACATACAATCCAAATATATCTCATACGTGTGTGCCGGTGCATGTTTATTTTCGAATGTATGATTTTATATCAATTTAATTGAATTAGTGTTCATTTCTAGAGTTGTCAGTGTAATGAAATAATCTGAGTAGCGAGAAAATCAAGCTAGCGTCAACAATTACGCAAATGAAGTGACGGCAGTAGATGACACACACATTCACACACACACACAAACAAACAAGCGTACTCAAACAAGGCAACATACATACGTACGTAAATTCATAGTATACCCAATGTGTCGTATTCAACTTATGAAGATATATTGTCATATGAACATGTCATTTGCGTGTGACATAAGTGTATGTATATGTGTATGCATTTATATAATCATGGCTATAATTCATATACCGTTATATTTGTTTATTTATTTATTTAGTTGTTCATCATGCAATCATTGCGGTAAACATGACCCAAAGTAGCTTTGATTTATTTGTCAAAATATTAAATTGAGTTCTTTATGAGAGTAGGTATTGTGTATGTGTGTGCAGATATACGTATATATGTATTGCATGCGAGGATTTGGTATATACCACCAAAGTAAAATTAACTGAGTGGTCGGTTTGTTTTACGGGATTTAATGTATTGTGTTAGAAGAAGAAGAAGAATAAGGAGATAACTAAACTAAAATATTGGTCTGTTGAAGCTAAATTTTTATGTTAAACTGAAAACATAGAATATAAAACACAGTTGACAACAATACCAAAGTATTTTATCAATGTAATTTAAATACTTCCAAAAGGAGTTTCCTGAAGTTTCTTTAATCCTGTCTCAATATTAATAATTTTATAGGAAAGTAGTAAATAAAATTCGTTCTAATTTACAAAAAAGTATTAAGTAAAAAGTCTTAAAAGTCTTTTATCACAATATTTGGAATATTTTTTTGAGAATTTAGAAATATAATTATTTTCAGACAGAGATTTTCTTTTTTTGTCTTAGAAAATTTTATTCTGTTTACGAATTCATTCAATACTTTACCAGCTCTTACTTAATATTATATAGATATGAGAGAGATAGAGGTATTGAATAAAACATATTTGCAATTCAAATATTTCTTCTCTCTAGCAATCTCTAGCTTCGCTCTAGAAATGTAACTGCTATCCTTTTCTCTGTTCGCAATATCATTAACATCTCTATCATCATTATTATCTTGAAAAATTAGTGCTTCACAACGAATAATGATGATGATTGTTGTATGGAATACAATAAATAAAATTTGCACAAACAAACATTTCCGCTGAACGAAAGAATGAAAAAAGAAGGTATAAAAAAATTGTAAAGGAAAAATTTCAACAGAATAATTGCATGAGATTTCATCAAAAGACTTAATTGAATTTAGATTAAAAAAGTTTTTTCAATTATTTGTAGTTTTTAAAATTTACATTCGAACAGAATAATTGATTGAAAAGCAATTTAAATTTAAAAACGTTGTGTGATTGGCTTCGCAGTAAACGAACAATTCATAATGGAAACATTCGCCAAATTAAGAAAAGAAAAAAACTGAATAAAACTGACGCAGTTTTTTACGAAAACAATTTTTTTTAAATAGTTGAAATAAACTCAGAGTAACCGAAAGTTATCACTTTTTCTCTTACTTTTTTCCCATTTTCTCTTACTAATAAACTACAAGGTTTGACCTTTAAGTTTTGACCTTTAAACTGTATAAAGGTCAACGTGTTCTCATAATGTAGTAAAATTTTCTGAAGGTATTTGTAGAAAGACAAAGATTTCACATCAATTAAGAAATGAGAAAATTTGCCCCGCACTTCTCTTCGTCATTTGGTTTCTTTAACTGTCTTGTCTTTAACTTTGCGATTCTGTTGAACTAGGAGATCTTTTGTCATCAAAAACAATTGTTTTTCACATAAATTTCATTTAATACTGAGATCTTATTATTTTTTCGTTTAATGCCAATTAAAAAACTTACATATAAAAGACTTGCTTTATTGATTTAAATCGTAGGAATTATTGTGTTTTTCATCGAAAACTTCTACCATAAAATTCTTTGTCACGTCAATGCGATTCTTTGATGGGATTTTTTCTGTTCGATTGCAAAATCTGGAAATGTCATGGTGTTTTTTCTATTACCAATAAACAGAGGTAGTCATTTTTCCATCACGGTAAATGCTATTTTACTCGAACTTCCTTCAAGAAGCCTCTTTAATGCCGTGAAATGGTGTGTAATACCAGAAACCTTTTACATTGTATTTCGTCCTTAATCCATGTCGTTTACCATGACATTCATTATGATATAAATTTTCTGATTAATGTTTAATCCTTCATCGATGTTTTTACGATGGAAATAATTTCGTCAAAAGTTCTAAAAGCCAGTCTTTTTACCAAAAACTATTATCTACTACCAAAAAAAACAGAAAATAAGAAATAAAGGCGGTGCTTTATTGAATGGTCACAAGAAAAACAAGGTAGGATAACAAAAAATTGGTCGTTAGACCGTTAGTTTTCGTGTTGTTAGAGAAATGTAATGATATGCTTATGCCCACGACGCAGAACGGTATTTTTTCCATTTTATTGCCTTTACTTTTTCTGTTTTTGGTTATCAAGCAGATCATTAAATTGTATTTCATATCAATAAAAGCCTTTTAAAGGTGTTTTCTTTTCGATGAATTCTTACGAGAGAAGTAGAAATGAAGAAGAGGAAGGGGAAAATTACAGGGAAATTATGTGTCAAGGTGATCATTTCGGCTTTAGGAAGTTTGAGCTAAGTCTAAGTTTATTTAATTTCTTTTCCTACGAATATTTCATTTCCTTTACGTCCTTAAAGTTATTTGGTTACTGACTCTCTTCGTAAATTTATTCATTTTGTAGTTAGTTTATTAGCGATTGCTTTTTCGCGAGCAATAAAAGGAATTTTCGTGATTTCATAGAAACATATTTTGAATATGAAATCAGTGGAAGTAATGAAAATATTGTGTTTATGTTAGAACTATTGTAATGAAGAGGAAGAAAACAAGAGAAAAATAAGAAAATTTACTTAAATCGATTTTTAGTGAATTTTCTTTTTTGTTTTTCGATCGTTTGTTCCTTTTTGTAACGAATAATTTGTATTCAACTAAGTTAAAAATGATAATAAGCAGAAGGCGACAATGATGGTGACGACGGTGATAATGGTGATGATGATAATGGTAATGTTAATAAACGATTCTTTTTCTGAAGAGTTTTTTGATGAGTTCTAGAAGGATATTGGTAGAAATACAAACGGTGTCAAAGGATGATAATGAAGCAAAAAAAAGAAGAAAATTGCAAAATGGGATAATAAATATAATGTCCATGCAAAAAGTTGACATGGTTGCAATAATCACAATGCCCTTGAAGATATTTCTTTTGGACGGATAGGGATTTCTTCTGGTGGTCAATGGAGAAATATCGAACTTCTTCAAAAGCATCCTAATCGTCAAGAACGTGTCAAGAGTAAAGCTGTAAAGATTTAATCTATTCAATAGTTGTTGAATATTTTTATAAAAGCTCAACGGAAAGCAAATTTTCTCAATTTTTTTCTTATGGAATTATTGGAGACCAGACACGGAAATTTTCTTCAAAAACAACTTTGTTTTTTTATTTTTAAGGAACACAATCATACTTTTTGATCACTTGGTTCAACATTAGCCACAATTGTATTATTTAACTCCGGTCTATCCGGGCAGATAAGTGTTCGTTTACAACAATCGGGAAACATTTCTGAAGGATTCACCCAATCGCCCATTATACAACCAACGGGGGGAGCACTATTTGTGCAACTATATAAAAACAATGATATTAATTAAATGAATACAACAAGAGAATACAAAAATTTTTACATTAATACTTTTCTTACCCGTGAACAAAAACCGTTCCATTTTCTTTACATAAAACACGAGCACATATGGAGAGTGCGTCAATAGATTCACCCGGTGATAGAATTGCGTCCTCTTTTATAACGCACTTCCCAGGATGATCTGCGAGACAAAATGAATGTTTAATATTATAATATTATAATAATGTGTTTTAAAAACTTAAGACAGTTTTGAATACTTACTGGGATTACTAAAATTATCTCTAAATAAAATAGCAAATGCATTATAAAATATCATTGATAAAAACACAAGAATTTTCATATTATTTTGTTTTGGAAAAACAATTGTAAATTTCGCTTTAAAATCAGCGTGCTAAAATTTTATAACGAATGCATTTAATTTCATTGATTTGAGGCTTTATAGTCGTTTCAATTGCTTAGGGTTGGAACGAACTGAAAATCAAACCATGACTCTCTAAAATAATAAACAATTTTAGCATAACAAATTCAATTAGGAAACGTCAAAATGTTTTTTAGGTTTAATGACTCTATTCAGTTTCATGATCTCATTCGAATTTCCATGGAGAACGATTTAGGAAAGATATATTCGCCTTCATTATGGTTCGATATGTTAGGTCTTTGATGTTTGACGAAAATTTTGAAAAACATACAAAACAGCAAATGAAAATATTTCGGTGGTAACCCTTTTTAAAGGTGTTAAAAATTTTCGTAAGATATTTTGCCGGTAGTGTCTGTCATCTGAAGGTTTGTAATTAATTTTCAGTTACTTTTTCAGAAATATTACGATCAATTTTAGGTTGAAATGTTTCAATCGTTTTTTGAATTATCAGTAAACTATCGGTTTCATCAATCTTTAACAGAATTCCGCATAAAGGAACTTATGCTCTTGAATCGTGTCATCAAAACGGCATAAATTTTAGAAAGAAAATTACTATCCGTACCATACTTTCCTCCCATCTTTTACAACTTACTTAGGAGAAAGAGGGGCTAGAAGAGCTTGTAAATCGAGGTAAAATATCAACCATATCCATTCTGAGATTATAACAAAAAGGTTCCCAAATAAAAGTTAGCATTTTTTTAAATAATTCCTAACCATCAGTTAGAACGTCAAAGCCTTCAATGAGCTTTCTAATTTTAATCTTAATTCCATATTTCAAAAAAGAAAATTACCACGAACGGCCATTCACGTCTCCGAAAACTGTTCCGTAATATACGAATTCATTCACTCATTTTAGGGTTAATAAATATTTATTTGGATTGGGCATCAATTTATTGAACAACCATTAAAATCGGAAACAAAAAGTAAAAAAAAATCATAGAATTTTATAAAATTTTTAATATTATGTTTAATTTATTTATTAAATATTTGCATATTATATCTCATTTGCTTGTTCTTCGGTCCTTCTTCATCAAATTTAAAAATTGTATCATTCAATTTTGGATCGTTCGGACAAATAAGTCTTCGTTGGCAACAATTAGGAAAATTTAGTGATCGATCAACCCACACACCAAAGATGCATCCAATTGGTGGAGTTACGTTATTACATCTACAAATATAATAATAATAATAATTAAAAAAAAAGAATCGAATGAGAACACAATTAAAAAAAGGAAGGGAATAATAATGATAAAAAACAAGTTTTTCTTACTTACAAATTCATTTCGGTCGAACCATTTTTTAAACAAATAATAATTCCGCAATCGATTAACATTTCTTTGGATTCATCTGGTGAAAGAATTACATTCTTTTTCACCACACATTTACCAGGCTGGTCTGGATATGAAAATGAAAACTAGTTAATTTTACTCCCATAACGACATTTTATAAAATCTTACCGAAACTAAGAAAATCATCGCGAACGCTAACGCTAAATGCAATGCAAAAAATCAAGGATAAACAAATAAAAACCTTCAGATTTTTTAACATTTTGATCTTAAGAGACTCGCAACGTCTTAACTCTTTAAAGTACTCTTGCAATTTAATACCGTGAACCTTTATTGTTACTAAAATTATTATAATAATACGTGAAACGAATCTAAAAATTAAACCGTAACGTTTTCATTAAATCATTTAATGAAATAGAGCGTAATAAAATTCAAAAAAAAATTCAATTTAAAAAAATCATATCGTAGCTTGCGTGGGAGTGACGCACGAGGCCTTATCTCTGAATTTGTGTGATATTAGCGATTTTTATAAGAAACACGCGCTTCTTCATAACAATTATGGCTAGACAAATATAAAAATTTTCAGAGATTAATATAATTCCCAAATTATTTGCTCAATCATGAAATGTTCTTGACATTTTCATAACCAAAAGTGATTATAAAACTTAAAAATATAGTCTTAATTAGAATTCGTCATATTTTGAAAATAGCAAAAAAAACTATTATTTGGTTTACACCACAGATAAAGAAATAAGACACTCGTTGCTCTAAATTTGAAGTTCGTCATAACAGCAATTTTTTTGTGTTCTGTTCAATTCACGCGCACAATGTGTGAGAAATCGTTCGCTGTTGTTTTGTTTGCTTCTTTTCTTTTATTATTTCTATATAATTCCTGAACAATATAATTATTATATAATTTTCATCAAACATAAGCAATGGCGCCGGACTTAAGTTTAAGCAAATCTGGGGGCGTCGCTACGGATGGATTAAGGACCCCAAAATTTATGCGAAATGAAAATGAGTACAGAATGAGTATAAATAATTTTTTAACATCCAGGCACCAAACAATTTGTTGCAGTGTAATACTTTTACCAGATCTTCGTTTTTTACCAAAGAACTATTTTGGAATTTTGGTTTCTCGTTTATTGGAATGAATTTTCGATTTTTAGTTGTAGGATTATATTTTTTTACTCATCAAATGATTAAAAAATGAGCAATAATAATTTTAAGACTCAATGAATTTGAATGAATTTACATCTTGTGATCGTATGCTAAAATTGCGCATGCAATAGTACAATCCTCCGATCACTTTATCGCGATTTTGTCAGGTTTACGCTGACATATAGTCAATATATAACGTCCATATTTCAAACTGAGCAAATACACAAACGAACGTGCAGTACACGTCTCTTTTACAATTACATCTTATGCTTAAATCTTGCGCTTAAATCAGACCCAAATTAAATATAACTTAAATTATCACTAATTTCGTAATAATATTTCCAATTAAAACAACTAAAGAATATTTTGGAAACTATTTCCTTTTTATTTTATTTAAATGTTCACGCCAATGAATTAAATATCTTTCTTCTGAATTGTACTTTATTCTTATTTGGGCATACTAAGTTTCGTTCACAGCAATCAGGATATTTACGATTAGGATCAACGTAGTTACCAAAAGAACAACCATCGATGTACAATGTATCGCATCTGATATAAAAATATAATTATTTAGTTTTTTCATCATGTAAAATAGCTTGGTTTATCACACCTCTCTATCATTCCAATTCCATCATCTAAACAAATGATACGCTGGCAAGGATGAAAAGGATCTCTAACAATATCACCAGAGGATACTATAAGTGTTGGTGCAATATAGCATTTTTCAGGGTAAACTGAAATTAGAAGTTTCAAATTATTAAGAAAAAATTTAACTAATAGTTTTTATATAATACGATGTGTGCATATTTAATCGATGTTTGTGACGCATGACGGTTATTTGATCACAATACACAGAATATACAGATTGTGATGACTTACGTGGATGATTGAAATTACGCGAACAACTAACTCCGCCCCATAACATTAATAACGATAATATTAGACAAACGAAGTTCATTTTGTTAAAGCTTTTTTAATAGTAAATGCGTAATAATGAAATGTGTTGAGATTTTATGCTTTTATACTAAAATGAATCTTAC
Source organism: Physocephala rufipes (assembly GCA_963966595.1). Taxonomy (NCBI): domain Eukaryota; kingdom Metazoa; phylum Arthropoda; class Insecta; order Diptera; family Conopidae; genus Physocephala; species Physocephala rufipes. The sequence continues at coordinate 34,140,460 of OZ016502.1, read as the reverse complement.
TTATCAGCACGAGTACGAGATAAATAATGAAAAGTAAATAAAAAGCAGTCGTGATGGAAACTTTTATGATAAATCTAATTTTTTTTCCAAAACACGCTTCTTTAAAACATTAACCTGATCTGAACTAAACTACTCGGCACAAAAGTACCCCGCAGGAAATTATTTCATATAGAATCTCTAAAATTTAAAAACAGAATTTAAAAGTTTCGAAAAATGCGTTCAAATTAATTCCTTGAATTCCTGAAGGAATTCATACTAATCCTAATTCAGAATTTATCCCACAATTAACATATATTGTATAATTTTTAAATATTTTTTTACATTTCTTCCGTTCATTAATCCTTGAGGTGCGTGTTATTTCCGCTATTCCTAAATTTCAGTTCTTCCACACTTATGAGCGTCAGGTATGTTTCCCCGGTATTAGTAGTTCTTCTTATTAAAGTTTAGTACTCTACTAGTACTCTACTAGGTTTAGTAGTATAAGTATGCAAACATTCCTCACACTTACATAGCCTTGGGATTCTTTTTATTTTTATTATTTTTGATTTTTATATGATTTGAAATAATCATCATCGGTTTCGAAAAAACTGTTATACCCTTCAGACGCATCTGCTAATATGGAGCTTTTACATATGAATTTTTATCATAAAAATATGATGAAAATTGCTTCGATTCATACCTTCGGAATCGTGTCGCCAATGAGTGAGATAGAATAGATGAAAATAAAAGTTCATTTTTCTAGCATTCATTTCAAAGTATTCCTGCTTTAAATTTAGATCTATAATTGTTTGATATTCTTCGGCTTTTATGCGATTCTTCTCAATTCCAACACGAAAAAAAAAAATAAATAAAATGAAAACTATTTATAAAGATTGATACTTTATTCCTGAAATATTTTATAACGGAGAGAATAGTTACTCCCCTACGGAGGAAATTTCAATGAGCAGATTGACAGAAGGACGTCTAAGGCGACCAATTCTGTCCCATTTTGAATCATTTTGGCTAAAACGGCCAAAACCACATTGAACGTATACTTTTTAAATTTTGCACATTTGAAACGGCTGGTAGAGAGAGAATGTGTTATCAACCTCATTATGATATTGTAGGGTGTTTAATAGCAAGAGTTTTTATCAATTATTTTGTCTGGAAATTTTATGAGTTTAGAAGATATTTTATAGATGGAAATGTTCTTAATTTTTTTATCTTATTAATGTCTCGTTAAGTTGTTTTAATCCAAATAAGATCTACACTAAAACAAATATTTCATCACCCAAAAGTTGCTTACACCTCTTCTACCTATACCTTCTTGATAAAGAACATCCGCAGTGAAAAAACGTCAACAGTGAAAAGTAATAAAATCCATGGTTTTTATTGGGCTCATAGTTTTTATCACAATCAAAAGAATAATCTGGTTTGTTAAAATTTTGTTTCTTTTTGGATTAATTTAGATGCGCAATTATTGTCGAGAGGTCGCTGTTCGAATTTAACCCTGAAAGCTTTAACCTCGAAAGGTCACAAACAAAGAGCTAATTCATTTCTTTTAAAACGTTTTCCATCGACTTTATTCAACTTTCAAATGAGAAGGAATTTCAATGTTTTTAAACGTAATTTGAAAAAGTTGAGTTTGTGGTAGTATCCTTGCAGTAGTCGGTTAGTGGCTTTCAGGCATGATTTCAACCGTCTTTGACAACATCCTTCGTATTTATTTTTCTTTGTGCACACACAAACTAAAACAAAAAAAAAAAAACAAAAAAATCCAATCCAAGAAAACATCTGCCTCCCTCTGCCTGCCTCTGGAGAAATTAAGGGCAAAAAAGATGGTAAATTTTCATTGCTGATAAAGAGAGTGTATGCGATGAGATACCAATTGGCGCCGTCGCACCAACTTGATGTTTGTAAATTTCTTTTCGTTCGTTATTTCTAAGATTCTAGAGTGTTTTAGTTTATCTCGCCCCCTCTAAACGCACAAATTCTTTAAAATCTGCATGACCTGGACCGAGGCCCATCCGTTTGTCTACAGGTTTTTTATAAATATATCAAAGTTAATTTAAGCAGAAGACGAATCTCAGTGAGAAGAATATTACTAGTCCTAAATTTGTCATATTCTGCATCTGTCGTATGACACACCCCCCCTCCGCCCCACACGGAGTAATTACAGCTAAATTTTATCTCTTGTACACATTTCTTCACGGTGTTATTCCTTAAAGGCCATCCTGAAAGATACACATTTTTATTGAAGGAAGGGATATTTTTTAAAGGAGTATTTATCTTTTCTGATAACTTTTTATTTGTAAAAATTATTTATCTATGTATTTATTATTATTATTACATATTAGGCAAGTTTTTATATCAATATTTGTAAACTCTTTTCGATTCTGACAAAAAACTGTTAGATAAAATTAGAGAGAGATATAAGTTTTAAAATCAACTACTTAATAGAAATTTTAATAATTTAAAGATTTCATTGATGCGAAGAGTCTTCTTTTCTCACCTCTTCCTCTTTTCCAAATCAATTAAAATTTAATTTAATTTAAATTCCAAATCAATTAAATCATCGAATAGGAATAATTCTCCAACTTTTATTTTAGTGATCATCGGATAAGAGATTGACAATATCAAACTGATTATGGACACCATTAATGCTTATTCTATTTGTTTTTCTGCCATTTGCCCAGGTCGTTTTATGTTGAAGCTTGGTCTGATAACGTAATATCTTTAGCTCTTATTTTTTGCTCTAAACTATAAGGTGAGGTCGTTCTAGTGGGTTTTCCGTAGATATAGTTTTGCGTTTTTTCTTTTCAATTCTAATTTTTTTTCTTTTTTCATTTAGATGTTGGATGGTCATTCTCCTTTGAAGATTTCAGCATGTACGTATAAAATTTAAATTGTAAATTTTCTTCCTTTTTGCACGTTATTTTCTTAATTTCTTTCATCTTCCGTCTCCCACCTTACGTTTCTGTTACTAAATAAAGCCTTAAGTTAAAAACCGGAAAGAAATTCAAAATCTCAAGATGTGCTTATAGTTTTTATATTTAATAGCTAAATTTTTGTTGGTATTGTCTTATATCCTTAAGACTACTTTGGTAATATATGGACGAACTTTTTTGCACCCTGCACCTAAAGAGAATATACAATATTAATTTTGTTCTTCCGTTTGTAACGCACTAAAGAAGGTGTGGTGAATATAGAATAAAGAAGGAGTGGTGAATAATGAATAATAAATATGTGGTGAATATAGAGAAATAGTTGCATTAATGCATTCCTCCATGGACTTCCATGGTATAATGCATTCCTCCTCAAAATTAGCCCCGATTCTCATTAGTACTGCGTGTCTGTGCACAGTATGGTAAATATGGGTACTGTATATAAATTCAGCACAGATTGTGGATAACCTTCTCGGTCGTTCTCATTTCTATTTTGTTTCAAAGGAATGAATATTTGCAACAATTTTTTTTAATGTCTTTTAATCAAAAATTTGGTTGCCTTAACATCGGAGCGAACATCACAAATTATTTTCAGTTTGTTAGTGATTGTCTGTTTTGTTTGTGCAACTTTTTTCTTCCGTAACAGATAATTTATTAGTTTTTAATAATGATAGAGAAAAGAAAAATAATCAACACAAAATTCTGAGAGAAGTTTTTCTCGTAAACTTTTTGCAGTTTGTTTGTGCTTTTGAGTTTTTTTTGGCTTGTTTATATTAAAATTCGTGAATCTTTTTTTTTTTGAAATTGTTGTTGATATTTACGCCCCTTAAGAGGCATAAACGAAGTTGGAGGTAGGTAAATTTTATTTTGGTTATAAATTTTCTACGCAAAACTTTGAAATTCAAAGAAGAAATTAATAAATTGCAAAAAAGTTGTTCCTGTATTTTAATTAATTTAATCGATAATTGATATAAAAAAGAAAAAAAAATCAAAATATTATTGTTAAATATTTAAGGAGAATTTATTTAGATTTCAGATAGGCTCGTGTATTTGGAATATTTTTATAAATATATCTTATTAATTGTTTCTTTGCAGATAAAATAATCAAATAATTTATCGAGATGGTGAGTTACAATCTGGAAAATTATATATTAAAATATTATTCTCTACGAATTTTTGATATATTTCTACTCTTTCCTACTGAGTAAAGGACGTATGTATTATTATCATTGTTTATTATTAATAATCAAGAATAAGGTGAAGGTTTATTGAATTTTTTTATTTATTATTTTTTTGAAATGTTTTCTTTTTTTTAATGTTAATTTGTTCATTAACTTTTACGCGTTTCATAACATCATATCATTAATGATATTATTTATAGAAATTCTGACTTTAATTCAACTCTTCTAGGGAAAAATCTGAATTTATTAAATAATTTAATATTTAATATTAAATAATTTAATGGCTTTTTAATTTCAGTTGGTTTAAGGATATCTCTATATTACACTCAAAAAACATAAAGTTCGTTTCTTTCTTACCGTTGGAACCTCTTAAATAATAATTAAATGCGATAATTTTTAAATCTGGTTTATAAACTGCCTAAAGGAATAACCTCTACATAGCAATGAAGACACGCACACACACACACACTGTCATTTATTCTAGTGTATAGATATGTACTCATAAATGGAAAGGTATAACCAATAGGAAAAGCCTTCCACAAGCAAAACTCCTTCCGGATTGATGAATATTGTGACTGTTCAATACAATCAAAAACCTTAAGGCATTTAATTTAAAGATTTTTATTTGAAATGATAGCGTAAATAGCGATACTTTTTCTTTAAAATTAATTTCTGGAGAAGTGCCTTTTCTTTAAAGATGCCTTTAAAGAAAATAACGAAGAATATTTCTTAATTCCTGTGCGAGAATATTTTAATATTTGGCAGAATAATTTTCTTATTAATGCACTTTACATTCAATGTCATACCCAATTGATATTACATTCGATTGCAGTTACACATGATCTATATTATTGTTAACTGATGTTACACGCAATCGGGGTTACATTCTATCGATGTTACAATCGACTGACCTTTTACTCTGATATAACTATAATAACTCAATAGATTACTAGTCATTGTCAAGTGACAGTTAATGTCAGTCAAATTTTAAATTTATACAAAATCTGTCAAAAAATACATTTTTTTCTACTTCGGCACAAATATTTTTCGGATTAATTTAAAAACAAAAAAAAAACTATGAAATATTTTCTTTACATTTACATTTTGCTAATCATAGCCTTATTTATGGTTACCATAACTGATGGCTATGCAATAGCTGGTTATTATAATAAACTGAGTAAGTACTTATCACATTATTTCTCCAGTGTTCTGTAGTCTCAGTGGCCGAAATTATTTTAGGCCACCCTAATCAATGGTCGATAAAACCTGATTTGATTTTACTTCCCGGCGACGTTGTTAAGGATCCGAATAGCAAATGTGAACGCATTTTAAACGAATACGCAGAACGTGTCGATATTCAAAAGTATATGAATTCATTCATAAAATATCTTAATTTGATTAATTTAAAACGAACATCGAATTTGATTTATTGCAGCTGCGGTAGTGAATCAACCTTGGTGTAGCATTGATGAACCTGAGTATATATCATACGATTTTTGTGATTGTTGTCAACGCAAAAATAAAATGAAATTATATTAATGAAAACGAATCAGAATAAAATATACCGATATAAATTATGATAATGTATTAGTAAAGATGTTGGAATTCAATAAATAAACTCGAATTAATGCGGCATTTTGTGTCCCTTTTTTCGTGAAAAAAGCTTTTTGTTTTTTGCAACGTAGTGAATTATTATTAAATCACTCTTATCAAAATCACTTTTATCATTATTTTTATATGTTGAAAAATAAAAATACTATTAACTGCCTTAATTTCTTGTCACACCGAGAGTACAATGAACGACCTTCATGTTTGGAATGAGGAGAAATCTTTTGATATTAGTTTATGTGCGGACAAATTAATTATATAGTGAGCTTATTCTTAGTATATTTTTCTATGGAAGAATAAATCTCTTTGAATATATGATTTTTGAAAAAAAAATTAGATATATTTTTTATCTGCGGTGCTTAGAGATAACAGTTTATTAATTTGCATCAATTAATCAATTAATGCAAACAAATTTTGGAAAAATTTTAGAAATAAATAAATGAAAAATTTATATATATATATATAAGAATTCGAATTTCTTTAAAGAATTAAATACCGTGAAGACAATAAATATTCTTGCAAGGAACAAAAAACGGCAGAACAGTAAAAAAAAGAAACATAAATAAATAAATAAAAAATACTTGAAAAAACAGACGATTTCCGCAACATTTTCTTTTCTCTCGCGTTCGCATCAAACAAAACCAACAAAAGCAAAATAAAAAAAGCATGTCAAAAAGAAAAACAAAAGAAAAATGCCAGTCAAAGTTGGTGCTTTTTTTACATTTCCATTTACTCGAAGTAAAGGTGAACAAAATTTGTTTATTTGCAAAAATTTTTTTCTCCTTTGTTTTTTTACTTTTTTGCGCGTACGTATTTTGCAGTCGTAAGGAAATGGAAAAATGTTAGCTGAATTGATGCTAGGAGTTTTTTTATGTCGTGATGATACGATGCAACATATTTCAGAATGGCCGTGAAGAAGACATTTCCGCCGGAAATACGGGTAATTGTGAATGATAACACGAAGATCACGAAGATGGCGTTGTTGCGTTTGTTTGATGGCGCGATGAATATTTTGGGCTGATGGATGATTCGGACTGATGCTTAAGCTTCTCTACGTAATTGTTGGTTTTTGTTGGTGTTTTGTTAGTTTTGTTAGGGAAGTTTTTTGTTGTTGTATTTGTTGTTTTTATCGATTCCTCCTACTACTACTACTATGACTGCTTTCAGTCAAATGCTATTGCTTTAGAATTCCAAGCACAAACAGTCACAATAGCAACAACGACAACAACAACAACAATAATAGTTTTGAAAATAAAAAAAATTGAAAGAACTCTAAACTAGAAATGTTCAATTTGCATGTTTTGGCAAAAAAATTGAGCTATCAAAAAAAAGACGAATACGATTTTCCACTCGAATATTCGGGAGAAGTGTTAAAATAGCGAGCGCTATATGAAAAACAATTTGCTTAATTTTCAATGACCTCGTGACCTTTCGTTAGTTTTTCGAAAATCGCTGAATTGCCGAGTTCAATTAATTTCACATTTTCACTATGAAAATCTGTGCAAGAAAAAAAACAACAGTGACCACGACGAATCAATGAAAAAGTTTCCATTAAAGCTTCGTAAATTGCTCACAAATTTGCTTTACAAGCTTTACAAAAGAGCAAATAAACACAAATTTGAGTTATGGAATATATGAGATATATCATATATATTAACTGAAATTTATAATAATTTTTTTTAATATTTCTGCGCTAATTTGTGCAAGAAATTATCATAAATTTGTTTTAATTGAATGGTATTCCAAATTATAAATTATTCATATTTTTTCAAACTGAAAAAAATAAATTAAAGTGGAATAAATTATGTTTGTAATTTTATAATACATTATTATCATTTTATGATATTCAGTGATTGAAGTTTACAATTTATAATTTCTATTAATTATCAATAAAATAAATATTATTTTTATTAATTATTAATAAATATAACACATCAGAGAAACGAGCTCTAGCCAGTCGAGCCACTAAAAGGAATTAATACTTTTCATTATTTTGATTAAAACTATTCCCACGAAATAATTAATTGCTGTCGATTATTTATCAATTACTCATATTAAATTAATCACTCTAGTCGAAGCTTGTGTGTCTTGCACACGTAGTATTAATTTATGTTTCAATTACTGAAATAAATTAAAATTAGTTTACTATAAGCCCTTTAATATTATCTTCAAATACTAAGGGCACTGTCACCCATTTAGACGTTCGAGTCGCGGATAGGTAACACACACTTTCATTTAAGGGCAATAAATTTAAATCATTCAGAGAATGAACTTGGATTTCACGACAATAGTTCCATTTTTCTTCTGTAATCTTGGATTTTGTCTGCACCAACCGCATCGTATCTATTTGCAGTAATGTACTTTAGGGTGACATAATTTTGATTTAAAAATCATGATATAAATTTCGCTTTAAATATGCTCCACAGCCTGAGAAATTCAGGTGTTAGCACAGATCAATTCACATTCGTTGTTAAAAAAGGCGCCGCTGATCCGATTTGGCACGGTTTCCTAACGTGTTGGGAAATTCTCTGGTTTGCAAACACATGCATGGTATACATTAAGAAGATTTTAACAGAGTAGAAACAATTAATCTTCAACTAAAATTTAACTTCTTTAGTAAGAAAAGAAGCTTCTTCTTATTCTTTATTTTCCTTTTGTTATCCCATCCGTTTTATTCTTAGCCCATTCTTTCTGTTTGAGGTGTAATTTTTCTCTTTTTATTTGGAAGAAAGAGAGCCCTCCCTCTTCGAGGGGAAGTTTTGAGGTACCTCTAGTTTGAAATTGCAAGAGCGGGGTTTTTTGTGTTACCGAGTATGATGAACGCTTTTCTCTCTTACTTTTTCAAGGGTTTTTATTTTTATGAAACTTTTTATACTTTTAGTAGCTTCTAATAATCCCCGCCGCAATACAACATCAACAACAACAATTACAACAACAACAACTGCAGCAATAATGTTTTAAGCAAACACTTTTAAACTCCATTATCATATTCTCTCAAATCCAGCGGCTTACTGAACACTTTAACTAAGCCACGTTTATGAAGTCAGTTAAAAGTTAAATAAAGGAAGAAAATAATAAAAAAAAATTAAAAAAATTAAAAAAAAATTCGGAAAAAATTTGTATTAGTAAAGATTATCAAAGATTTTTCTTTGTTCAAATAGCACTGCAATGAATGCGATGCTAAAGAAAGGGGAAGACTATGTAGAACGGAAGAAGAGAACAATAGAAAATTAATACAACTTAAATACTGGATGTTTTTTACAAAATGAATTAATAATAATTAATTGAATTAATTATTAACATTAATGTCATTTTTAATAAGAGTTCAATGAGAATAAAGAATTAGAAAACGGAAGTAACGGGAGTAAACGGTGTAGAAAATTAAAAAATTGTAACGGCGTTTCCTTTTTGTAAGCTTTAAAATTGAATGTGTGTTAAAAATCATTAAAAAGCTTATAAAAATATTCTACTTCGATTTAATTCATTAAATTCTCTTTTGCGTGATTTTTTCTGTTAATTTTTGTTGAAAAATGTTTCAAATTAAATTGTGCCGGAAGGTGAGTCCGGGACCACTACATAGTTCTGTGTTCTCGGAAAAGGTTAAAGAGTAAAGAGTAAAATTGTTTTCCTCTCTGACACAAACACACTTTTAAGTAGCACTCAAAAGTATCCGCATACTTGGCTGTGTGTGCCAATATGACTTTGTGTGTGCGTTCGTATGTATGTCCGTTTGTGTGCATGTGTGCGTGCGCATGTATGTGTGTCTTTTCATGGGTCCATCAAATGTTCAGTTCTTAACTGAAACCACCAGGGGCGGGCGATTTTTGTGGTCTTCTGAAAGAGCACCACCAACAATAATGCTTAGATGAGGGCAAAAACACACAATAATGGTGGCTTTATCTCTTTTGTCGCACGGTGTAAGTTCGAAGAGAATATATCAAACTGTGAATATAAATACAAGAGCAAAAGACAAAAGACCAGAAAATGATTGATGAACAAAATCGATAGAAGAAAAATAGGATAACATCTACACTGAGAGAAATGCTACAAATAAAATGTGAACATCATAAAACTAAGCGTGATGAAATCGCTCAACACGTCTAAATAAACGATCATATATATATATATATATATATATATATATATATATATATATATATATATATATATATATATATATATATATATATATATATATATATATATATATATATATATATATATATATATATATATATATATATATATATATATATATATATATATATATATATATATATATATATATATATATATATATATATATATATATATATATATATATATATATATATATATATATATATATATATATATATATATATATATATATATATATATATATATATATATATATATATATATATATATATATATATATATATATATATATATATATATATATATATATATATATATATATATATATATATATATATATATATATATATATATATATATATATATATATATATATATATATATATATATATATATATATATATATATATATATATATATATATATATATATATATATATATATATATATATATATATATATATATATATATATATATATATATATATATATATATATATATATATATATATATATATATATATATATATATATATATATATATATTATATATATATATATATATATATATATATATATATATATATATATATATATATATATATATATATATATATATATATATATATATATATATATATATATATATATATATATATATATATATATATATATATATATATATATATATATATATATATATATATATATATATATATATATATATATATATATATATATATATATATATATATATATATATATATATATATATATATATATATATATATATATATATATATATATATATATATATATATATATATATATATATATATATATATATATATATATATATATATATATATATATATATATATATATATATATATATATATATATATATATATATATATATATATATATATATATATATATATATATATATATATATATATATATATATATATATATATATATATATATATATATATATATATATATATATATATATATATATATATATATATATATATATATATATATATATATATATATATATATATATATATATATATATATATATTATATATATATATATATATATATATATATATATATATATATATATATATATATATATATATATATATATATATATATATATATATATATATATATATATATATATATATATATATATATATATATATATATATATATATATATATATATATATATATATATATATATATATATATATATATATATATATATAGTACATTAAAAAATTTAAATGTTTGAGTAATTCGTTTATTAAAGAGTAATTCGTTTTACTTTGATACGAATGTTTCTTTATCGGTCTGCTCTAGGTCTGAAGGTCTGATAGGACGTGTTCACTTACCTCTTCCATTTCCAACCCGTTAAAGAAGGGATGGCTAGTCTAGAAAAGTATATATGATCACTGCTGAGAATAACGTCCTCATTCCATTCGTCTGTCTGTCTGACCCAATGTTCCTTGGGAAATAGCGTCATAAAATTTGGCACGAATGTTCACCACAGGCTAAATCTGCTCATCACAGGCTATTTGCGATTAAAAATGGGAGAAATCGGACAAGTACCACGCCCACTTTTTATACGAAATCCTCTTTAATGACCGATTTCTCAGTTTCTACATAAAACCTCAAAATGGAATTTTATAGCCGAGATGATGGTTTAGATATTGTCACGGAGAGAGGCAAATAAGCGGGGCGTGCCCTTGCGTGAGATGTTTTCATGTGTGAGCCTTTTTGGGATAGGTTGTATTGAAGATGAATTAGTAGATATGAATTAACAAACAAGAGGAAATGTAACATTAAAAAAGTCGTGCACCGCCCACTGACTGTTGGGATGATATTATAAGTTTATATTATGAGTATAGGGCATATAAGGTTCGGTCAGACAGAAGTTAGTTTCCTTGTTTTATACATCAATTTTTTTCTTGTTCTTTCCTAGAGAAGATTTCATTGATTTTCAATTGAATGGATATAAAAAAGTATGTATTTTACATCCTTGGAAGGTATTACTACCACATAACCACGTGCACACACCCACACATGCACACACACTCAAATACACATATACACAAACACGTACAAACATAAACCATATGAAAATATAATCCATAAAATAAAATCAACAGTCAAGGTGAATTCGAGGTGAACACAAACGGGCTTATAGAAAACCGGTTACTTTTGTATCATTGTCAGAATTTGTGCTTTTGCTATCATTTAGCTTCAAAATTCCAAAAGAGACTGGACAAAAATTGGGCTATACAATTTTATTTCATTAGAAAGAAAGATATATCACGTGGTGCCAGAAACCACGTTTGGTGACAGAGAATATTCATACGAAGTTCGCAACGAGTATTCGTTCTTCCTGTAATCGTTATTTCTACAGACAATCATACTACGAGTATGTGGGAGACGGACACACGTATACACAGCCAGATATACGGACGGCTAAATCGGCTCAGAAGGTGATGCTGATCGAGAATGAACATATACTTTTATATATATTATCCACGTCTCCTTTACGAGTAATGCGTTACAAACGGAAGAATAAAGTTAATACACCCTCATCCCTTCGGGTGTAGGGTGTAAAAAATAGTCTGATACCAAACCGAATTGATTGGACCAATCAATATTATTGAGTGCATGAATGAATGATTCGAATGAATTGAAGCAAAAACGTATAATGAACTTTTTTGATCGAATGGGAATGAAACGGACGAAAAATGAATGAATGATTGAGTAGTGTTTGATTTGGGTTGAGACCCTCACAAGGGGGTGGAGTGGCTTAAGGATTATATTTCATAATATTTTATACCAACTGGTAAGTTTTCTTTTACTCTAAAATGAACAAAAAATTTATGAATATTCGTTAAGAATTCCAAATAATTTTTTTTCAAGAATTTATGCAAACAAATACCTTTACGTTTATTCTTTTGTGGGTTCAGATTTTAAAAATTTGTAATAAATATGGTAAGAATGTTTAACGTGTGGTCTTTTTAGATTTAAATAAAGATTAAACAAAAGCACTAGAAAATAGTTTTGAAATGTTCGTTGATGAAATCGATGAAAAATCGATGAAATTAACCGTCACCCATATTTCCTTACTATTAATCTTTATTTGTATTCTCTTCTTCTGCAAATGCTTTCGCACTGTATCCTTTTCAGGTGTCCTTTTCTGTTCTCTTTTATGAACTTGTGCCGTCAGATGAATAAAAAAAAATAATAATAGGAATGATAAAACAAATGAAAATCGATGAATGGAAATGAATAAATGAAAATGAATAAAGTTAAGCGTATTCAGTTCATTGAACAAAGTCTGTCGTTGACGTCTCCTCTTTGTTTTACTTCTTGTTCTTCCTCTTTCACAACTTAGATTATGGTGAGGGGAAAAAGGTATGGGAGTGGGTGCGTTACCTGAGAGGAATACATTTAAATATAATTTCTATCTGCCCGCCGACAATTCGAAAAAGTTCTCCGATGGTCGAAACAATTTATGGATGGAATTTATTTATGGGAAATTTTTCGACCATTTCTTATCATGCTTGTCTGTATTCATATCTTGATATTTGACCTCGCGAGGGTGTAATTTTATGACCCTATTTGTTAAATTAAATTTCGACATCCTGTCTTGGGTTATCTTTATTTATCCGAAGAGATTTTAATCAGAAGGAAATGAAAAAAAAATCGTAATTTCTTCTAAAGACTTTTAAATCATTCTTCCGACCATTCTAATTTTTTATTATTATTAATTTTTTATTATTTTTTTAGATCAAAATTTAACTTAAGTATAAATTTATGATGGCAAATGTTTCAAAGCTTTCATAGGTTTTTAGTAGCTTTATTAAAATCGTGTTATCACAACTCTTACACCCTGTATATTTAATTGTTACATTTACTAATGTAATCTTTATTTTTTAATCTCTTCTGCGCCATCGTATTGCTTTTATTGTTTTGAATTAAATTTAAGAGAAAGCGAAAGATGTAAAACAAACAAAGTATCTTTCTATTAAAAATTCACCAACTCCTGGGAAGGAAAAATGTGGCTTTATTGTCCATTTTATACGTTCTTTTACGCTATCTACTAAAATTATATTCTCCTTTTTTCTCCCCCTCGGTCTACCGCTCCCTTTCTCTCATTTTCGTTCCCAGCATTCCAATTTTTCATACTCATTTTACTGCTTACGCACGATTACTTTATGCGTTGGTGGTTTTAGTACATTGAGCTGATTTACAACGCGAGTAAAATTCTGTACGGAAAAATGTTTAACGTCGCGTAGAAGAAGGAGACGTTCATATTATGGCGAGCGATTGCTGGCGATTGTCATTGCCGTTGGTTTGTCAGTTTGCCATTTTGTCAGTTTGTTAATCTACAAAGCTTGTAATTGCTTTCGCTGGAGCGAATCATGTAAAATACTGACGTCGTTTACTGTAATTTAATGGAATGGAATTGCTGAAAGTGCTTTGTAAAATGCGGTGAAGGAGACGGTGAAGATGAGTTTAGTAAAAATGACTAGAACCATTTGGTGGTTAAAATTAAGACGGAGAAAGAGAAAATGGCAATAATTTTTCTTTGAGGAAAAGCATCTGTTTAGAGGAAGCTTTAATTGAAAATGAAAGGAAGTAAGGAAGGAAATTGATATTTGAAGGAATGTGAATTATTTTGAAGATTTTTAATTTTTTCCCTTAAGTTATTTGTATTAATGATTGTACTAAAATGTTCTAACAGGTTAAATTAAACTGCAAGAGCTTTGTAAACAGCACGGTATATTTAATTGTTTTGCTATTGAAATATTGCTACTTTAGCACTATTAAGCACTTAATTGTTCTTAGTATTTGATTACCATTTCGTATTGGTAATAGTAGTAAATAGTATTACACAGTAAGAAATTAATTTACTCCCTAAATATTTCACTTGGCATTATAGATTCCATCACTAAATATAATCTTCAATCAGTGAAAATTGTGATATTTTTAAAAGATATTATGAAAGAAGAAAAAATTACCAGAATGAAGTGTTACCAGGCATGAAATTCTAATGAGCACAAGTTTTACCAGAAAGAAATTTTATTAAAAAGGAGTATTGACAGAGACGAAGTGCTATTAGAAAGGAGTTTTACCATCAGGAATTATTTTGGATAGGAGTTCTACCAGAAAAGACAATTTATCAGAAATAAGTTTTACCAGGAAAAGGAATCAGAAGAAGAAGAGATTTTACAGGGGTAATTTTTCGTGGGAGGAAATTTTTTCAGGCACAACAATTTTGTCGCAGAAGCATTCCACCAGAAAGGAATGTTACCAGACATAAAGTTTAATTATGAAAAAGATCTAACGAGATGTTGCTCCCACGCAGAAGTTTTACCTAAAATAAGTTTTACCAAACAAAAATTTTTTGTGGTAGAACTTTAATCAGGCTGAAGTGACAACATCTATCACAATCTTTACAAGCTTTACTAGATATAAGTTCTGGCCTCACTTCAATTAAACTTTACAGAATCTACTGGCTTTAATGATTTTACTGATAATTATGTATGTATATATAATTATGTATATATTCAGGGTTTGCAAATAAATCAGAATTGAAAAAACACTCCTTTTTTAATGATGCTAAAGATTTATGAGATATCACTTGTTTACTCTACATTTGTTTTAGAAAGTAAATATAATATATAATCGATACGATATATGAACGTATATGTCTACATCTAGTGACCTTTCAAAAATATGTAAGGATAAACAGAGAAATAGAAATTTAACCAATTGACAAATTTAACAAATTGAATTCATGTTTCATAGTCTTGACTTTTTTTAAACGTGTTTATTAGGTTTCTCTCGATCATGTTTGGATTAAATTTTGAGGCGGATTTTAAACTAACTTCGAATTTGAATCATGACTCAGATTTCGATACAGGTTAATATACAGGTTAAAGCGTAACCTGGAAAACGCTGGAAATTCCAAAGTGAAATATTTCTGATTTTTTGATAATATTTTTTAAAATCAAATGAATATACTTCTCATTCATTTGATTTTAAAAATGTTTTTATAAAATACAAAATATGTGACTTAAAAATTTATCAAAAATATTAAAAAAAGGTGCTTAGTGGCTTTTAAATTTTACTCTTAAATGTCATTTGACATTTGTCAACGCGAAAACACTTTTAGCAAATACTTTTTGTATGATTCATAAATACCTATCATTTTAAAAATGTTTTATGTAAATTTTATATTGATATATAATATTATTATATTATTATAATATTATTATAAAATTATATAATATTATTATAAAATTATATAATATTATTATAAAATTATATAATAATTTTTTACTTGTCCTTTCCTTTGTTTCTTTGCTTCCTTCGTTTTCCCCTCCTTGATCTCCTCACCCGTCCTCTTCTTCTATGTATTTCTTGTTCTCTGCGCAGGTGGGGTATATTATTTGTTGTTTATTCAGTGACTCTTCTTTTATTTGGCTTCATCGATTGATCCCTGAAATGATTATAATCGTATATTTTGCACTTTTGTGTGTGTGTGTGTGTGGTAGTGTGTGCGTGGGTGTGTGTGCCTGCGTGTATGCGTATGTGGGCGTCGGTGTGCGCGTGTGTGAGACATTTGAATGATACTTCAATTTTGCAAAGATTTGTGATACAACAAATCGGGATTAACGTAAATTGACACAATTTTCTCAAGTACTTCTTTAATATTTTTCCATTTTCTTTGTCCTCTTAGTTATCGTTTTCTTTCTTAAATCTTAACCAAAGGATTAAGAATAATAATCCTTTAATTAAATTCGATTGAAACGATGATTGCTTTCGGTTATTGATTCAATGGTTTCCCTAAGGGTTTGACCAGCGATTTGCCTTCTTAACAATATTTAATATATTTTTACCAGACTTCATCAGATCTTCGAATTTATCGTCATCACGAAATTAGCACTTTATTTATTTTCCCGTAGTGATTTGTGAAAAATTTATTTCTTGATTTAAAGAAATAAATGTTTGTACCCCATATAAACAACTGAATCGTACCATATCACAGATATAGCACAAGTCGTCCTTTAAAACTATTATTCGTTCGAAAACATAGTAATAAGAAATGAATCTCTTAATTCGAACATTAATTGGATTGTAAGGTTTTCGAGTTATCGCCCTTCGTCCTCTGTTAAAGTTTCCAGTTCAAGGAATAAGAAAAGAACTATTTAAGCCAATCGCTCTTAACTCTAAACTCTTAAAGTTAATTCACTTTCGTTATTGAGAAATTATTTATCAGTGAACATTTTGTTTTTTATCTCTTACTTTTATATAAAAAAAGGCGGGTTATTGCTTTCAATCCACAAGAATGATTTTATAAAATATTCAAAGACTCGAAAAAACTGTTATAATCATTCAATTAAATTAATTGCCAGTAAAAAGCGTGAATGCATTATTTATAAAAATTTTTATCACATTGCCAGATACATTTTTATTTGTACATTACATTTTTTATTTGCCAAATAAAAACGAGCTTCACTTATAAACGCAAATAAATTCGATATTGGTACTACTATAATTTTATTGTTATTGTCACTATTTTGTTGCATTTTAAGACCCCTTTATAAAGCCCTTTGTTTATATTTTATTGTTTCTTTTGGTTGTTGTTTTATATATTTATTACTCACATACAAATTTTAACACCACCAAAATGCATTAAAGTGCATGAAGCAATTGAAACAATCTCTTTAGTGTGCCGTGAAAAAAAAACAATAGAGTTGAATTTCATCTCCTTGCACCTCCTTGCACCCTCCACCCCCTTGTAACAGCAGGCTCTCAAAGGATGATTAAGCTGCCACTATAGGTTTCTCCCCAAGGCCAAATTATTGCTCTTTTAAAATACGCTCTAAATTCCAAAGTCAGACATTTCGCAGCCATTGTTTTCGTGAATCGGTGCCACCATCTTTTAATCAGCCTTGCAACCCTCGGCAGCCTTGCAACAAGTGCTACAAAAAATTACTGATGATAATAATGCGAGCTCGTGATGAAGGGTTTGTGTAGCGGCTAAGTGAAGAGGAAGGAAGTAGGAGGCGGATTTTAATGAATGTACTCGAATGTTTTTTGTAATAGAAAGGAGAAATTTTAGAACATAGCATTCTTTAATTGCGGATTTATTTATTTTTTTTTTTGAAGAATTTTTGCCGTTATGTAGGTTAATCTAGATTTTCTTATTAAGTGTCTTTAAGAGCTGTAACTATTTTGTATTTCTTTGAATTTTCCTAATTTTTTTTGTCTTATATTTTATATTTTGCAGTTTATGTTCCTCTAGAGATGGCCAAATTATCACGACGTAGTTTAGCGTCTTCTTCTACAACTGCTTCTACTGCAACAGGGTCATCCTCTCCATCAACGCCTACGAATTTGCACTCTTCAGTCGCGACCTCAAAAAGTGCCAATAGTTCGAGAATTGCTCAAAATCAGAAAATCGCCCATGCATACGACCGTTCATCGAAACTGAATGCTGGCAATGTTAACGGTTTATCATTTTCTTCCTTACGAATGGACACATCTGTTTATCCTGATGCGATACAGCATGATTTTGATGCTGGTGCAGAATATACGACTCGTTATAATTATAATAATTATGCGCCATCAGTTACGAAGTTAGTAATGGAAGATTCTTTCAACAACTGCTTGATATCATTTCAGCGGATTAATTTTTTCATTTTCGTTAATAGTTTCTCTTCCCAGACCACATTCTCTAGTACTGCTCTACCAATTCCTACGACATTGGATTCCTCATCTTCGTCTTCGTCTGGGCCATCATTACTACCACCACTATTTCTACCAAATAAAACGAGCACGGTCCAAATTTTGGCTGCCGAACGCGCACGAATGCGTGCTGAATTCTTTGCCACTTACGATGTTATGACCGGTGTGAGAATAGCGGCAACCCTTAGCGGCTTTTTCGGTCTTATGGTGTTTTTAATTGTTTGGAAAAGTCGCAGTAGCTCGAATGAAACTTTAAAAGTCTTAAAGGTTTGTATTTCTCTCGTTTTATTCTTCTTTCCTTTTTTGAACGCTCGAATCCTTTTTTTAGTTCGTTTTATGTGCTTTTTTAATTTGTATTTTTAATTTTAAACGATTTTTGTATTTCCTGTTTTTTGCAGGATCCAAAAATGGCTGCAGTGGCTGCCGTTTGTATGCAAGAGGAAGAAGAGCGTAAAATACAAGAAGCCATGGTTGCCACCGGAATGTCAATTTATCCGGATGAATATGATGCTATACTATATCGTCGACAACGAATGCTTTCTTTGGGTAACGTTAGCGCGCCACCGATTTTACATCGTGGCTATCGTTTCTCGTCAGTTGGTAAGCAAGCTGAAAATGACACGCGAGTGGCATTGCCGGCAATTTGAAAGGATCTCTTTTGTATGTCGAATCTTTCAGGCGGTGGTGGTTATAGCAGTCTTCTGGAGCCACCACGCCGTTTTTCCTATTCGAACGGCGGCAAATCGGCTAGCAGTTTAATCATAAACACGGTGAACGGCGATGGTGGAGGAGCTGCTGGAGATGAGAATGGTGTTTGTCGTAAAAGCGGTTCTGATTCCTTGCGCATACTTAGCAATTATCCGGTGGGAAACAGTTTTACCGCGGACGATTATTTCATGGAAACCGAGGATGAATTCGAGTGTGTGGACTATGCGGGAGATAGCGGCAAACAGTTAATTAACTCAAACGATGATCATGATCATCACAAACGCAGCGATTCAAAGAAGAGCAATACATCGGGTTTCCTGGCAGTACCACAGGGTGTAAGTGAACAAATCACCGAAGAATCCGGTTTCGTTTTAATTGTTTTCGAATTTTCATTTATTTATTTTTCGTTATTAAAGGGTTACGATTCGCGTCGTAGCAGCGCTATGACTTGTTGCAGCACGGACAGTTCGTATTTGGAACGTCGTTGTTCGGCCTTCACTCTCGGCCTCGGCAATTTACCAGCATCGTTGCAACGAAAACTATCAACGACATCACGTACTTCCGGCACCGACAATTGGGATTATTATTATCCGGATATACAAATTATACAACCAACACCGAAAACTTCACCCTCCCCGTCGCAACGCAGTACCAGTCAGAATCAGATAGACGCGGAAGAGACAAAGCCGCCGCCGCCGCCGATTCAAACTCCAGACGTTACAACGGCGAAAACAGCTACAACTACTGCTACAACCCCAAGATCATCGCTTGTCGTTAAAACACGCGATTCAAAAGCAATTAAGACTGTCCCAAAGCCAAACACTGCTGCCAACATTGAACTATCTGCTGCCAATCAGCCAAAGTCATTTGTGCGCAAACATAGTATAGCGTATTACGATCCGGAGAGTGCTCAAATTGGGGGCCAACAACAAATACATTCGATTAGTTCCGATATTATCGATCTTTTTCCTTACAATCGAGACAACACGGCAACCCGAATAAATACGCGAACAAAACGGAGTATTTACTATAACGAATCGTCAGCGGCCGTTGCCGAATTACACGAATCACTAAATTCCGATATCGATCCCGCATCGACTTATCACGAGAGTAATAATAATTTCTTTAATAATGCGTCGACAGTGGCAACGACCTCGACGCCAGTCCAACATTCATCGGTTCAAGTAACCAACTCGAGCAGTCTTAGTATGGATAGTACTCCCGTTAGTATAGAGAAATTGAATGGCAGCGGTAGTCTTGGTACCGCAAAGATTCTCTTCAATTCCGAGAAGCGTGCACCGCTCGCCTCTTTAAGTTCCTTTAAAATCTCGTCACTTGAGTACCAGGATTCGGATATGCATTCGTTAGATGAGAATTCAGTATTCGGTGGGAGTATCGCCGACACCGATGAAGATATGCGTCAACTAAGCAGCGAAAGCGAAGAAGCCAGTTTGGATGAAGCAATGGCTGCTCCGAGTGCTGTTGAAACAATAGAAACTCTCAAAGAAATACCCTCAAGGCTAACGGTTCTCAGTGAGAATTTCCAAACGTATTCAGTCGATGAAACACGTTTGAGTGCGTTTAGCAGCAATCCGAGCGAACGATTAGGCAGTAGTGGCCGAGCAGCTAGGCGACCTTCTCTGCAGCGACATCGTACTATTAGTGCTTCCTCGAATAATCGGTCTCCTTTGATCGGCCAGCAGCTTAAGGAGTTTCCCGCGGCACCGAACCATGGTTATAGTAGCGTAGGCGTTGGAGGCGATGCGGGGACTTCGGATACACAGTCATGCAGTACTAAATTGGAACTGGCGGCATCGTCTCTGGAGACACATTTTGGCACGAATATAATAACAAATAGTCCGCCAGCAGTACAATCACGACGGGGCCAACTCCTTCAACAATTTAGTGATCCTCATAGCTTACCAACGACCACAACCACCACGGAAGATGAGACTTGTTCAACATTGAATACGGATGAAGGTACCGTTACAGCGCTAGCCTTCGATACGCTCACACCCCAAAGGCATTACCAGGACCAGAAAGCATTGCCACATCAAAATAGTGAATCGGATCGTTGCAGTCCACAGTCGGATATGTCTGGCAGAGTCCACGATATATCCGGCCAAGTCGCAAGGAAACAACGTTACTCACCACATTCACGCGTTGTCGATGAGACTTGTTGCAGGTCTTCCTCTTTAACGGACTCTGTGGTTGTTGCGATCACAAATCAAACCGCTCAAACTAATATTAATGTACCTTCGTCATTGAAAAATCTTATTCTGCGAGGCTCAACTGCGGCTGGCCAAACCTCAGAAAGGTCTACCCAAAAAGATAAAAATACCAAAAGCAATCTGAGCAGTAATTTAGAGGACGAGATGGAAAGTGGGACGTCGGTAATTTTAGAATTGCCTCTGATTAAATTACCGTCATCAAATGGCGAAAGCACTGAAAGTTCGTCAGCTGGGTCCAATGAGCTTGAGTGCAGTCGTAGCATTAGTGATGAGTCACGTGATCCGAGTTTACCGGGAACAGCGCGGAAATGGTCAAGAGAGACACTCTTTTAGCTAGAACAGCTTAATATAATGCAAAAGTTAGAGAATGATGAAGTGGATCGAAGTGTAAAAATTGAAGAGCAAATTTTTTATTCTCTTAAATTAATATCTACGAATTGTTTTATGTAATCGATTTAGGGGTTTGTGTTGTTTATCATTCATATGTGTTTATTCCATATTTCGGAACGTCTCATCCCGTCTCGCCACGTCAGTTACTTTTCAACAGTTTCACACAGCAATATTCTGTAAGACGACAACTGTCAAGGGACGTCAAGAGTCACCAAGTTTCACCAAAGTCACCAAAGCCGGTGTAGGGTGATCGAATACACGAAAGGAGACGGGACGTTCCGAAACGTGGAATAGACACAATAGTCAGTGATAATCCTAACTACACCAATTCAAAATATTTAAGTTTAGATAAGTTTAAAATGTTATGCCACCATTCCTTCGAACCAATTGGGAGTTACCACGTCGTTGCAATAATTACTCAAAGGGGGATTCCTCATCAATTTCCATTGACGATAATTACTTATTTATATTAATCTCACGAGTCATTTCTCACATTCTCTCTTCTTCTCCAGTAGCCTTTCGACTATTTAAGTGCAGCTGTATCGAGTGGTTGTCAAACAACTGTGAAAGTTGAAACGTGACGACAAGATGACTCGGAGTGAGCGCATTAATGCCAAAATCGAAAATGAAAAACTAGGAAAAATTATGCAAATTAGTATAAAAAAATTAATTTTTTGAAACGTATTACACAAATGGATATAAATTCGAATAATTAAAAAAAAAAAAACACAAGTATTTCCTCTATGAATAAAATTTTATATAGTTTTTAATATTCTCAAATTTCGCATAAATTTTTCTACCAATTACTAATTACAATTAATAATTATTTCTTACTCTTTGATTAAACCAAATTTTTATTTCAGTCTATTAATTCTTCTGAAGTAAAGCTTCAAATAAACTATTGAATGAGTTTTTATTTTGGAAAAAAATTATCTATGGCAGTTATAGAAATGTCACAAAAGGTGTTAAGGGCTAAGAAAAAGAAAAATGTTAAGAAAATTTTTTTTAATTGAATGGAGTAGATATAGCAGTTTATGCTTGCAAGACAGAGCGTTATGAAGCATTTCCTCTTTCCAAATAAGAGTGCAAACGAAAGTAAATATGTATATAATATAACTAATATTGCTTCGTGTTATAAAAACTAACGCAATTATAAAAAAAGTATTAAATTAGTAAATGGAAAAAAACGTTCAAACAAATTTACGATAAATTAAAGGTTCATTTAGCTTTCGTAAACCATTCATTTCGCAAAAAGTTCATTCATTACATTAAGTTTATTTTTTCATAAACCACTTTGAAACATACCTAAAATAATTTTGCAGGTTTTAGATTTTACAGAGTCTTAAAGTTTACGTCCTAATTCTTCGTTAATTCAGTCTTTTTTTATTATAATTATTTATTGTAGACGCAGACGTTAGCAATTGTCTTTTATAGAGTTTGTAATTTTTGCATTTGTCACGTATTTCATCAATCGAATTTGAAACGAAAAATTTCAATCTTGTGTAAGAAATCGAACTAATCACGTTACATTTGTTCCTATACTAATTGTCGCCTGACTTCAGCGACAGTGGTCAAGTAGTCGTCGTTATTGCGCTTTAAGAAGCCTATTCTGAAATAAATTTATTTATTTTAATTAATTAATTTAGTTTGTATATTTTGTGATTTTCGAAATCAGAAAGCGATTCTGAAGATCTCAATAAATTTCTGAAATTGAACTGTCGGCGTTTACCCACAATCGTCGTATCGAAACAACGGCTAAAATAAAAGTTTTCACTACAACGACTTTCCTCATTAAAGACGACAACTGGTGTAGGGCCAAATGTCACTTGATTATTGACAGTTAAGGAATCATTCGAATTTCAAAAGGACACATTTTCGGTACAAACAACTGTGTAAGGGTAAACGATTGTTTAATATTGATCAAAGAAATTCTAGTATTCTCGATAAGTTTTAGTAAATCGGAAAATTTAAGTAAAGAAAAATTTTTCAGTATTAAATGCATTTATGATTACAAGTAAATTCTTTTATTCAACAATTTTGTTTTCAATAAGGTTATCGGTTTTTTATGATCCATTATTTTTTAATTCTGATTTCAAAACTTTTTCTCCTAAAATGGTTTTTTGTTAAAATATTCGAAGTAATCGATATAAATTTCACAACGACCCACCAAAACCATCTAAATAAATTTCTCTCATCTAAAAATTCTGAAACAAGGACCCTCTTCAATAATTAGAATAAATCAAAATTATTATCAATTCTATAAGCTAAAAGTGTCAATTTGTTTATAAATTGTACCTTCTTGTAATTGTAGCTTATAAAACTAGATCAGGGTAAAAGGAAAAATTATAAATATTAAAGAAACTAGAAAACAGGAAAATAATTATAAATAATGTTTTAAAACATAATTAAGAGATATCCTTCTGGGTTAACCCACCTTTCTTCTATTTTTCTATGTAGACTGCAAATAAAACAAAAAATTAAACAAAACAAAAACCAAATGGAAAAACTCAAAATCTGTAACATAAGCAATCTAAAAATGAATATATGCATACATACAATATATAGAAATATATATCAAATTATATATGGTATGCAAATATATTTAA
This sequence comes from Physocephala rufipes, assembly GCA_963966595.1. Taxonomy (NCBI): domain Eukaryota; kingdom Metazoa; phylum Arthropoda; class Insecta; order Diptera; family Conopidae; genus Physocephala; species Physocephala rufipes. The sequence continues at coordinate 34,115,880 of OZ016502.1, read as the reverse complement.
ACCAATTAAAAATTTTATATACAAGCACTTTCATTAAAATAGAAGTATTAGGCATCTTAAAACCAATTATGGGGTTTATACATACATATATATAAGTGTGTGACTATATACCTGTAGTCCTCTCAAAAAAATTCCTAATTGCTTTTCTAAAGACTTTATTTCTAAATGCGCCGAAAAAATAATTCGTGAAAAGAATAAGACGAGAAATTCCAAAAAGGCTTTTATACAAAAGTAAAGAAAATTAAATAAATGAAAACAAATGAAAAAAGAACGAAAAATATGTTTGAATGAAATATTTGAACACTAAATAATATAAAAAAAATATTTGTAAATAAATTTATTTACGATCAATCGAAAACAAAATGTAAAATTTAATTAAAGAATTATGCTATAGAATAAATTCTATTTAAATATAATAAAAAGGAGTTATGAATTAAGTCAGCTTACCAATTCGTTTCATTAATTTGATATATTTGTAAAATTTTTAGTGTAAAAAACTAGAATTATAATTAAAATAGCTTAATTTCAAATTGTTATATTAATTTTTCTTTTGAAATAGCACTTGATTATCATATATAAATCACTTTTTTTAAAACAATTACTTTAATCAGTTATTAAATTACGTGGATATTTTATATTAATTTATAAATTTGGAGCAAATACAGTAGCGAAAGTTAATTTAAAAAAATATTAGATAAATATGAAATTAATATATTGAAAATATCTCGACTATCAAAGAGAAAAAAATCATAGAAATGCTTAAAAAAGAGAATTATCGAAATTAAACCTAGTATTTATAAAAATCATTATTGCAGAAAAGTACTGCAATAAAACTAAGGAAGATCTAATAATTACGAAAAAGTGAAAACTAAAATAAGTATAAATTATGTACGTGTTAGCGGAATTGAAAATGAAAAAAATTGAATTTTGAAATGAGAAACACATTAAATAATAAAAATATATGTATAAATAATAATTGAATTTCTTTTATTTGTTTATGGAATTTTGAGAGAAATTATTTAGCTCTCTTTACAAAAATGGAAAAAATTAACAAGGATCATTTTTTGCTTTCAATTAAAAGTTTGGCTTTCCAAACGATAATTTCCCATTAGTCTTGAGATTTTTCATGTTTCTAGCTTTCTCGAATAGTTGGATGATTGGCCAGACGGAAAAGTTAGATTTTTAGTTTATAGGATTTAGATTTATTAGATTTTTTTGTTTATAGGAATTACAAAATCCTGGCGTTGGATAGATTCTCTCATAGTCTTCTATTGTCATACTATAGATTCGCTAATAAGATAATTTTTTTAAGTTGAATAGATGAGAATTAGTAGTGTCTTGCCTATCAAATATGCAATAATTTACAAATGCATTATCTGAATGAAAGCATCACAATCTCAGTGACTTAGATTTGCTCTTAATATCTATATTTAGTTGAATAATCTTTCGGTGAGACCACAAGACCTCTTCCTTTACGCGCGCCACGATAAACTGTTTCCACAATATCGATCATTTCTTGTTTATCTTCTAGGGGCCAATTGATTTTATTGTTGTTGCCAGTACCCAGATCGATCATAATATGTTTGTTGCGAAAGAAAAACATCACCGTGCAGGGATCATACAATTCGTACATTTTGTTGAAATCCGGTACTTCGGTAATGTCTACCAAATAAATGACAGCGAAATTTTTCACTTTTTCAGCAATACTGTACATTACCTCATCCATTTTCATACAGGCAGGATCCCAATCGTGTCCAAAGCGTATTACCTATAAAAGTAAAGAAAACTTAAGCGTAATTCCTACATATGGACGACATAATACGATTGCACTTACCACAACGCGATCCTCTTCAGAGAGTATGGCCTGGTCAACCTGCCAGCCATTATGTAAATGTGGTAACATATACGACATTTTGACAGTGTGCAATAATGTCCTCCTCTGATGAATATACGGTTAATATTGGTTATAATTAATTTGTTACAAGCAAAATATTTTATTCATCCCTTCCTAAAATAATACCAGATATCCAAATCAGCGTCCACTTCTGCAATTTATGAAAAATCAGCTGTTTATCAAACAGCTGCTCAAAATAATTAGGATCGAGTCTCGATTGGAATCCGTCAACTTCAAGTTTCTTCTTGCCTTTCAGTCTGTATTAATGCCGTTGATACACAGAATATTTAGTATGAAAATTCGGGCAAACTGTCAAAATAAAAGGCTGTTAAAGGGTGACAAGAAAAAAAATCCACATGAGGTGCTGCTTGCTTCGACGGGTGCGAAAAAGTGCAAGTGTTCAATTTTCTTGCGCGTGTTGTTATTTTTCGTGTTTTAGTCATATAAATAATTTTTCTAATTTTAATTCAAAGCTCGAAACGGATAGTGGGTTGATTCCATTACTATTAAGAGCAAACAACCAGCAAAACAACAGTTTTTAAACTAGTTTTGTCAGATTTATTTTGTTTTTATTAAAGAAGTGATGGCAATCCTCGTAGTTGTTATTTTTGAACAAACTGTCATTATTTCGTAAAACTTCAATGACGTTTTGACACCGTGGATTCTTTTCACGGGGAACCAACACGTTGCGTTGGTGTCTGACTGGTTGTGTCCTTTGGAGTAATTGTTCTTTCTGCGAATTAATTGGCAGAAATCCTTACAAGAGGAACTAAAAAACATAATAATGGTAAGTAAAAAATAACAATTGCGTAAACGAATTCCTTTCAAACAGACAAACCGATAAATGTATATGTGGCTTTTTCTTGGGAAAGTTCTATGTTGCTGATGCAATTTTGAAGAAGTTGAGCTAAGATTTGAATAATTGAAATTGATAAATACTTTATTTAACTCATGTTTTCTATTCAGGCGAATGTGGAACGCAAGGGAACTTTCAAAGTTGAATACCTTCAACAGATTGAAAAAACAGTTCAACAGCGATGGGAAGAGGAAAAACTTTTTGAATCCGATGCTCCGCTGGAGCCGAAAAAGTCGCAGGCTGAGAAATTTTTTGTTACATTTCCATATCCATACATGAACGGGCGGCTGCATCTTGGACATACATTCTCATTCTCCAAAGCCGAATTTGCTGTACGTTATCAACGCCTTAAAGGACGTCGCGTGCTTTGGCCTTTTGGTTTGCATTGCACCGGAATGCCTATTAAAGCTTGCGCCGATAAGCTTAAGCGTGAAATGGAAGATTTTGGTTATCCGCCCAAATTTCCTGTTACAACAAATTCTGCAGTTGAAGCAATACCGGAAACGGCGCCGGTAAATGGACCTAAAGATAAATCGAAAAGTAAGAAAAGTAAGGCTGTTTCCAAAACTGGTGACGTCAAATACCAATGGCAAATAATGGAAAGTTTGGGACTTCAAAATGAAGAAATTAAAAAATTTGCTGATGCAAATTATTGGTTGGATTATTTTCCACCCTTGGCAGTGAAAGATCTAAAGCGCATTGGTCTACATGTAAGAAGATTAGGGGAATGATTATTCGTATTTTTCGGGTAAATTGTGAGTATTTTTTTAGATTGATTGGCGACGTACCTTCATTACAACCGATGCCAATCCTTTTTATGATTCATTTGTGAGATGGCAATTCTTGCATTTAAAAAACCTTGGAAAAGTTATGTATGGTAAACGTTATACCATCTATTCGCCCAAGGATGACCAGCCTTGCATGGATCATGATCGATCGTCTGGCGAAGGAGTTGGACCGCAAGAGTATACGTTAATAAAAATGCGTCTGTTGGTAAAACCTGCAAAACTCAGGTAGTCCATTTTGTTTGGCTGCAAGTATTTGATCTCAGTACAAAAAATTATTTTCTCAGTTCTGTCCAAGAATCCATCTACCTAGTGGCTGCTACATTACGCCCTGAAACCATGTACGGTCAGACGAATTGTTGGCTACATCCCGATATTAAATATATCGCCTGGAAAACGACACGTAAGAATGAGATATGGATTAGTACAAGGCGTGCTGCTCGTAATATGTCGTATCAGGAATTTACTACTGTCGTGGGTCAAACTGAGGAAATCGCTGAGTTTACGGGTTCGGAGTTATTAGGTTTACCGCTTTCGGCACCTCTAACTTCGTACAAAACGATTTATACCCTTCCTATGCTCTCCATAAAAGAGGATAAAGGTACTGGTGTTGTTACTTCTGTACCGTCCGACTCTCCAGATGATTATGCAGCACTTGTTGATCTGCAGAAGAAAGAAGCTTTCCGTCAGAAATACGATCTGAAGGATGACATGGTTTTGCCTTATACACCAATACCTATCATCGATGTTCCCTCGCTGGGTAAATTGTGTGCGGTGCATGCTTACGAGCAACTAAAAATACAATCACAAAATGATCGGGAAAAGTTGGCGGAAGCCAAAGAGTTGTGCTACCTGAAAGGTTGTTCAAAAGTTTTAATGATAAACAATTTGAATTTAATATGTTCGAATTATCTCAGGATTTTATGATGGCGTTTTATTAGTTGGTGAATACGCCGGCAAAAAGGTGCAGGATGTGAAAAAGATTCTTCAGAAGAAACTGGTTGAGTTCAATGAGGCTGATATATATTATGAGCCCGAAAAAACAATCATTTCTCGTTCGGGTGATGAGTGTGTGGTGTCGTTGTGCAATCAGTGGTTCTTAAATTATGGTGAACCTGAGTGGCGAGCTCAGGCTACCAAAATACTGCAAGATATGGAAACATATCACGAAGAGGCGCGCAATAATTTTGAAGCCACTTTAGAATGGCTGCACGAGCATGCTTGTGCACGTACTTATGGTTTGGGTACTAAATTGCCTTGGGATGAACAATGGCTAGTGGAATCTCTATCGGATTCCACTATTTATATGGCGTTTTATACTGTAGTTCATTTGCTGCAAGGTGGATCGTTTAGAGGCGAGAAAACCGGTCCATTGGGTAGGTATTTCCATTAATAATTAAATCGTCGTTGTATCGCTAATTGTTGGTTATGTATTATTTTATTTAGGCATCACTGCCAAAGAAATGACACCCGAAGTTTGGGATTACATCTTTTTCAAGGATACACCATTTCCCGTTAGTACATCTATAGCGAGGTCGGCTTTGGACCTATTAAGGCGTGAATTTGAGTATTGGTACCCTTTAGATTTACGTGTTTCTGGCAAGGATCTGATCCAAAATCATTTAACTTATATGCTTTATAATCACGCTGCCATATGGCCAAATGATGAGACTAAATGGCCAAAAGGTGTTCGAGTCAATGGTCTTTTACTACTCAACTCTGCTAAAATGTCCAAATCCGACGGTAATTTTCTTACCCTTAACGAAGCCGTGGATAAATTCTCAGCGGATGGGACGCGTCTCTGCTTGGCCGATGCCGGTGATAGTATAGAAGATGCTAATTTTGTGGTAAACACCGCTGACGCCGGCATTCTACGTCTTTATACTTTTATCGAATGGGTCAAAGAGATGCAAGCTTCGCGACCAGCAATGCGTAAAAGTACCACGAAAACATTTAACGACATGGTATTCCTGAGTGAAATGAGTCTGAAGACACAACAAACCGATGAGAATTACCATCGAATGCTCTTTAAAGAAGCTTTACGTTCGGGTTTTTACGAATTTCAATTAGCACGCGATAAATATCGAGAACTATGTGGTACCCAGGGCATGCATGAGGAACTTGTGTTTGAATTTATACGAAGGCAGGCATTGTTAATTGCTCCGATTTGTCCGCACGTGGCTGAGCATGTCTGGGAATTACTGGGTAACAAGAAATCAATATTTCATGCGTCTTGGCCGGTGGTGGGCGAGATAAATGAAGTTAATATCATGTGTTCCGAATATCTTATGGAAGCAGCTCATTCTTTCCGTTTGAGCTTGAGGAATTTGTTGCAAGTGAAGGGTAAGAGTGGCAAAGAGAAGGCAGTAGATGCAGCTGGTGTGAAGCTGAATCGTGCCACTGTTTGGGTTGCCAAAACCTATCCTCCTTGGCAGTGCTGCGTATTAGATATCATGCGGGATTTATACAATAAACACGGTAATGCGTTTCCTGAAAATAAAGTCATAGCGGTAACGTTGCAGACAAAACCCGAATTGAAGAAATATACGAAACGAATCATGCCATTCGCTCAGATGATGCGTGAAAAGGTAGAGGGAGGCAAAGGCATTGCAGCAATAGCGACCACTTTAGAATTTGATGAACGTCAAGTTCTTTTGAATAATTTGGAATACTTGAAAAATACTTTGGATGTAAGAGAAAATAATGAAATTAATAATAAGAAGAAAGATAAAATGTTGATTGTTCTCTTTCGTTGCAGATCGATCAATTGGAAATCAAATATACTGATGACCCACAAGCTCCCGAAAAGACCCGGGAGGAAGTCAGACCCGGTTCACCTTTCATCTCGTTCAGTATTGCTCCGAATGTATCTGTTGATTTAACGAATCCCATTGAAGGCTCTGGTCTGTTTTCGGTGCAGACATTTATTTCCGAGGGAGACACGGTCAAGACACTAAAAGAGAAATTGGCTAAAATTCTTAACTTAAGCGGTATTTGATGCGCTCAAGCTTTTAAATCCTCTTATTAAAATTATTATTAAAATTGCATAAATTTTCCAGTTGATTTATCAAGTTTAAAGATATGGCGTTATGATGAACCCGTGCTGGGACCACGCAAAATACCCGAATTTCAGAATTATCAATTGGGAAAAACTTTAATGACCGAAGGCATTTTCGTATTGGATGAGGAAACGAAGACATTGGCTATCAAAACAGATGGGAAGGTTATTGAAGTTGGCAGACATTTTATTTACGTTTTGGATTAGAATATTAATGAAAGCTTTATTTATTTATTTTCTAAATATTACCTCGTAAATATAATGAAGGAAAGAAAGAGTTAAGAAAGTCGTTTTTATAAAAATATTTTGTGTGGAATGTAGTTTCGTTATATCAGGACGAAACCGGTAACTAACTTCAAATAATAGACGTATATTTACAAGTGTTAAAATTGAATTTTAAACAAACAAAATTCACTTCGGAAAAGATTTGGGTTGTTTTCAGTGCGATTATTTCTTTTCAGCAAGTTTTTTCTTTCCATCGAAAAGTAGAACGAAATTACTTTCTAAACAAGTCATGCATTCTTATGTTGCGTGCTCTTTTGGGCAAAGATTAATACTGGCTTCAAAATGTGATCATGTGTTACACTTCCCAAATTGGGAAGGGGATTAAATTGATATGGTCTACCTTATACATTCGCATGTCGATAAAAAATTTTTATTAATAATATTCGTGATGAGGATTACGATGAGGATTATTGAAAGAATGTATAAATATATTTTTCTGATTAAAGTACACGAGTACACGATTTTGAATACGGCTCCAACTTTTAGTCCAATATAATTTAATCAATTTAACCAATTCAATTGCGTTTTAAATTTTGTAGTAAAATTTCCCCGTACGATGAGGTTTATGTTTATTGTGTCAGCTGCTGATTATTAGTACTCTAGGCAACACGAAGGATTAGGCGTCTTATGATAAGCTTGAAGTATCGTGCTGTGATGGCACTTTTGAAATACACTCAAGGGCACCGTCAATGATTGGCCGGTTGCTTGTAGGGGTAGATGATAACAATCTTCTACAATTGGTGGGTAACTATATAAACTTTAACAGTTGGTCAATTTTAACTATTTAGTTTTTCGTTACCATTAAACTGAGCGCGATCTATAGCCGCTTGCTACTTCGACGCGAAACTGAATGCGCCAAGTCGTACAGGAATGTAAAGAAAATTAATAAATTTTCAAAAAATATAATTTTCAAATTGTGAAAGTGTTTAAAAAGTAATTGTGAATAGAGATATGTCTTTTTTGTTAAAAATGTTTTCAGAAATTTCGGTGATATTTTTTGTTATTCAATTGTTTGAAATATCATCGGTTCAATCTGAAGGTTTGTTGTTTCTTCTTTTTTAATATTAAATACCAAACTCAAATTTATTTTACCAAACTAATTTTCATTTAAACTCTGCAGCTAGTCTTCTCCCGAAATTAATGAAAACAAGTTCTAATCCAGAGCCTCTACCATGGCAACGCCTCGATGGACGTATTGTAGGCGGCAAAAGAATCAATATAACCGATGCACCTTATCAAGTTTCTCTTCAAACTTCATATCATTTTTGTGGTGGTTCGATTATTTCCCCAAAATGGATTTTGACAGCAGCTCATTGCACGTAGTGAGTTGAAGATAATTTAATTAGTCTCTTTACCCCTCTTACCTCTATCCCTTCAAAATCAGAATAATTTCTTTACTTTCATTCGGCAGTGGTAAAACAGCTCGGTTTCTTCGAATACGTCTGGGCTCTTCGGAATTGACCAAGGGTGGCGAATTGGTAGAGGTTGCCAAAATTGTCCAACATAATGAATTTAATAACTACAATGCTGATTATGATTTCTCACTGTTGGAACTGGTGAACGAAATTATTTATGACGATACTAAACAAGCTGCACGCTTGCCCGATGAAAAGTCATTATTGAAGGATGGTGATCCTTCTTTTGTGTCTGGTTGGGGATATACGTTGAATTCGTCCGAATCACGTGAATGGTTGCGTCAAGTCGAGGTGCCTGTTTTCAATCAGAAACTCTGCTCCGAAAAGTACGAACACATTAGCGAGGTAACGGATCGTATGATTTGTGCTGGTTATTCAGAAGGTGGAAAGGATGCTTGCCAGGGTGATTCCGGTGGACCAATGGTGGATGAGAATGGTGTATTAATTGGAGTTGTATCATGGGGTTATGGTTGTGCTAAAGCAGGTTATCCGGGTGTTTATGCAAGAGTGTCATCGGTGAGAGAATGGATAAGAGAAAATTCCGGTGTTTAAGATGGTGCGGAAAATGAAGGAGAAGGAAAGCGATAACCGGAAGAAAGGGAAAAAGGTGGAGGGGGAGACAAAGGACTACTTAATGAATTAATTAATTTTTAATTAAAGGCAGAATAAATGAAATATAATCGTCAGAATATTAAAAGCGATTATTTGTATTAAATTTCAAGTGTCGTTGAGATTGCTTTTTTTCTAGAAAATGTTCTTTCATAGGCATTCGATAGGCCTTGGTAAAAAACTGTAATCTAGCAAAGTCTAAAATTAATGATGACGAATGTCTTCGTATTCAAAATAACAAATTTGGGTCTGAGGTGAACCGAATCCTGAGAGTATTCGAACTAGGACCGTCTCCTTATTGTTCTAGACCGCATTTTTACTTTCTTCTCTCTCTTTCATGCTCTCTCCCTATCTTTATTACCGATATAAAAAACATCTTTTGGTTTGAGTCTTTACTAAATGTTCTAAATACATCAAATATATATAATTTTTTTCGAAACTTCCCCTCGTGTCTTAATGTAATTTATTTAACTCTCAATTTCTTCAAATTCAGTTTTTTAAAATTATTTGAATCCATATCAAATTATCCAACGAAGTTTATTATCCTTCTATGAAGCGGACCATAAGCTGGTGCCTTTTTAAAATGCTTTAAGAAGCTTCTATAAAAATATGATCGATTTTTTAAAAATGTTATAAACAGGAGTTTATCTTTTGGATGAATTGGGAAATATAAATCCAATGAAATGACTGATTGGATGTATTTTATCTACAGTGGAACATCTACGTAGATGAAATTGTTAACGCATTTTCGATAGCTTCGTAAGTATTTTGGGACCGATTATATACTAAAGAGCCTGAAATATTTGTTCACCTCTTAGTATTGTCACTTCGATTCACTTCACTTTTAGTCACTTCGATGAAGTGAAAAAACACGCTACGGTACCCGTCCATATATTAACTTAATTTTCCAATAAAAATCCCATTTTTTATAAATAAACGATTGCCATAATAAAAATTCTGCACTAGATTTCCGAATAAATTCTTAATCGAGACTCATGAAATTCCAGGAAAGCACACACTATTTATTAAATATCGTCTTGTCGCTTGCAAAGTTCTCAACTTCTCAATACATTTAGGTAATCACGAAAGCTTGCTAAAATTAAAGAAATATATAATCGATTATTTTTATTGTAAATTGGTGTGAAATGAATTAGAATTGAAGCTTTATATGCGTGATATATAAATCTTAAAATGCAGGGAAACGCTTACATGCGGACACATATGCAAACATATGCCCTTCAGACTCTTGCAGTGGTTTCGAACAGTGAATCGTTGTTTGGCATCGTCAATACCGATTGTTAACGGCAGAGATAAAAAGATAGGACACTTCGCACTAATGCACATGCATTTGCTCTATACAATCACATAATGGTACAAATTTAGCTGGAATTTGGTACTTATTTACTAGGCCACGCGTACTGGTGTCAACAAAAATAAAAAAAACATGCGAATGTGGAACGCAAGGGAACTTTCAAAGTTGAATACCTTCAACAGATTGAAAAAACAGTTCAACAGCGATGGGAAGAGGAAAAACTTTTTGAATCCGATGCTCCGCTGGAGCCGAAAAAGTCGCAGGCTGAGAAATTTTTTGTTACATTTCCATATCCATACATGAACGGGCGGCTGCATCTTGGACATACATTCTCATTCTCCAAAGCCGAATTTGCTGTACGTTATCAACGCCTTAAAGGACGTCGCGTGCTTTGGCCTTTTGGTTTGCATTGCACCGGAATGCCTATTAAAGCTTGCGCCGATAAGCTTAAGCGTGAAATGGAAGATTTTGGTTATCCGCCCAAATTTCCTGTTACAACAAATTCTGCAGTTGAAGCAATACCGGAAACGGCGCCGGTAAATGGACCTAAAGATAAATCGAAAAGTAAGAAAAGTAAGGCTGTTTCCAAAACTGGTGACGTCAAATACCAATGGCAAATAATGGAAAGTTTGGGACTTCAAAATGAAGAAATTAAAAAATTTGCTGATGCAAATTATTGGTTGGATTATTTTCCGCCCTTGGCAGTGAAAGATCTAAAGCGCATTGGTCTACATGTAAGAAGATTAGGGGAATGATTATTCGTATTTTTCGGGTAAATTGTGAGTATTTTTTTAGATTGATTGGCGACGTACCTTCATTACAACCGATGCCAATCCTTTTTATGATTCATTTGTGAGATGGCAATTCTTGCATTTAAAAAACCTTGGAAAAGTTATGTATGGTAAACGTTATACCATCTATTCGCCCAAGGATGACCAGCCTTGCATGGATCATGATCGATCGTCTGGCGAAGGAGTTGGACCGCAAGAGTATACGTTAATAAAAATGCGTCTGTTGGTAAAACCTGCAAAACTCAGGTAGTCCATTTTGTTTGGCTGCAAGTATTTGATCTCAGTACAAAAAATTATTTTCTCAGTTCTGTCCAAGAATCCATCTACCTAGTGGCTGCTACATTACGCCCTGAAACCATGTACGGTCAGACGAATTGTTGGCTACATCCCGATATTAAATATATCGCCTGGAAAACGACACGTAAGAATGAGATATGGATTAGTACACGGCGTGCTGCTCGTAATATGTCGTATCAGGAATTTACTACTGTCGTGGGTCAAACTGAGGAAATCGCTGAGTTTACGGGTTCGGAGTTATTAGGTTTACCGCTTTCGACACCTCTAACTTCGTACAAAACGATTTATACCCTTCCTATGCTCTCCATAAAAGAGGATAAAGGTACTGGTGTTGTTACTTCTGTACCGTCCGACTCTCCAGATGATTATGCAGCACTTGTTGATCTGCAGAAGAAAGAAGCTTTCCGTCAGAAATACGATCTGAAGGATGACATGGTTTTGCCTTATACACCAATACCTATCATCGATGTTCCCTCGCTGGGTAAATTGTGTGCGGTGCATGCTTACGAGCAACTAAAAATACAATCACAAAATGATCGGGAAAAGTTGGCGGAAGCCAAAGAGTTGTGCTACCTGAAAGGTTGTTCAAAAGTTTTAATGATAAACAATTTGAATTTAATATGTTCGAATTATCTCAGGATTTTATGATGGCGTTTTATTAGTTGGTGAATACGCCGGCAAAAAGGTGCAGGATGTGAAAAAGATTCTTCAGAAGAAACTGGTTGAGTTCAATGAGGCTGATATATATTATGAGCCCGAAAAAACAATCATTTCTCGTTCGGGTGATGAGTGTGTGGTGTCGTTGTGCAATCAGTGGTTCTTAAATTATGGTGAACCTGAGTGGCGAGCTCAGGCTACCAAAATACTGCAAGATATGGAAACATATCACGAAGAGGCGCGCAATAATTTTGAAGCCACTTTAGAATGGCTGCACGAGCATGCTTGTGCACGTACTTATGGTTTGGGTACTAAATTGCCTTGGGATGAACAATGGCTAGTGGAATCTCTATCGGATTCCACTATTTATATGGCGTTTTATACTGTAGTTCATTTGCTGCAAGGTGGATCGTTTAGAGGCGAGAAAACCGGTCCATTGGGTAGGTATTTCCATTAATAATTAAATCGTCGTTGTATCGCTAATTGTTGGTTATGTATTATTTTATTTAGGCATCACTGCCAAAGAAATGACACCCGAAGTTTGGGATTACATCTTTTTCAAGGATACACCATTTCCCGTTAGTACATCTATAGCGAGGTCGGCTTTGGACCTATTAAGGCGTGAATTTGAGTATTGGTACCCTTTAGATTTACGTGTTTCTGGCAAGGATCTGATCCAAAATCATTTAACTTATATGCTTTATAATCACGCTGCCATATGGCCAAATGATGAGACTAAATGGCCAAAAGGTGTTCGAGTCAATGGTCTTTTACTACTCAACTCTGCTAAAATGTCCAAATCCGACGGTAATTTTCTTACCCTTAACGAAGCCGTGGATAAATTCTCAGCGGATGGGACGCGCCTCTGCTTGGCCGATGCCGGTGATAGTATAGAAGATGCTAATTTTGTGGTAAACACCGCTGACGCCGGCATTCTACGTCTTTATACTTTTATCGAATGGGTCAAAGAGATGCAAGCTTCGCGACCAGCAATGCGTAAAAGTACCACGAAAACATTTAACGACATGGTATTCCTGAGTGAAATGAGTCTGAAGACACAACAAACCGATGAGAATTACCATCGAATGCTCTTTAAAGAAGCTTTACGTTCGGGTTTTTACGAATTTCAATTAGCACGCGATAAATATCGAGAACTATGTGGTACCCAGGGCATGCATGAGGAACTTGTGTTTGAATTTATACGAAGGCAGGCATTGTTAATTGCTCCGATTTGTCCGCACGTGGCTGAGCATGTCTGGGAATTACTGGGTAACAAGAAATCAATATTTCATGCGTCTTGGCCGGTGGTGGGCGAGATAAATGAAGTTAATATCATGTGTTCCGAATATCTTATGGAAGCAGCTCATTCTTTCCGTTTGAGCTTGAGGAATTTGTTGCAAGTGAAGGGTAAGAGTGGCAAAGAGAAGGCAGTAGATGCAGCTGGTGTGAAGCTGAATCGTGCCACTGTTTGGGTTGCCAAAACCTATCCTCCTTGGCAGTGCTGCGTATTAGATATCATGCGGGATTTATACAATAAACACGGTAATGCGTTTCCTGAAAATAAAGTCATAGCGGTAACGTTGCAGACAAAACCCGAATTGAAGAAATATACGAAACGAATCATGCCATTCGCTCAGATGATGCGTGAAAAGGTAGAGGGAGGCAAAGGCATTGCAGCAATAGCGACCACTTTAGAATTTGATGAACGTCAAGTTCTTTTGAATAATTTGGAATACTTGAAAAATACTTTGGATGTAAGAGAAAATAATGAAATTAATAATAAGAAGAAAGATAAAATGTTGATTGTTCTCTTTCGTTGCAGATCGATCAATTGGAAATCAAATATACTGATGACCCACAAGCTCCCGAAAAGACCCGGGAGGAAGTCAGACCCGGTTCACCTTTCATCTCGTTCAGTATTGCTCCGAATGTATCTGTTGATTTAACGAATCCCATTGAAGGCTCTGGTCTGTTTTCGGTGCAGACATTTATTTCCGAGGGAGACACGGTCAAGTCACTAAAAGAGAAATTGGCTAAAATTCTTAACTTAAGCGGTATTTGATGCGCTCAAGCTTTTAAATCCTCTTATTAAAATTATTATTAAAATTGCATAAATTTTCCAGTTGATTTATCAAGTTTAAAGATATGGCGTTATGATGAACCCGTGCTGGGACCACGCAAAATACCCGAATTTCAGAATTATCAATTGGGAAAAACTTTAATGACCGAAGGCATTTTCGTATTGGATGAGGAAACGAAGACGTTGGCTATCAAAACAGATGGGAAGGTTATTGAAGTTGGCAGACATTTTATTTACGTTGTGGATTAGAATATTAATGAAAGCTTTATTTATTTATTTTCTAAATATTACCTCGTAAATATAATGAAGGAAAGAAAGAGTTAAGAAAGTCGTTTTTATAAAAATATTTTGTGTGGAATGTAGTTTCGTTATATCAGGACGAAACCGGTAACTAACTTCAAATAATAGACGTATATTTACAAGTGTTAAAATTGAATTTTAAACAAACAAAATTCACTTCGGAAAAGATTTGGGTTGTTTTCAGTGCGATTATTTCTTTTCAGCAAGTTTTTTCTTTCCATCGAAAAGTAGAACGAAATTACTTTCTAAACAAGTCATGCATTCTTATGTTGCGTGCTCTTTTGGGCAAAGATTAATACTGGCTTCAAAATGTGCTCATGTGCTACACTTCCCAAATTGGGAAGGGGATTAAATTGATATGGTCTACCTTATACATTCGCATGTCGTTAAAACATTTTTATTAATAATATTCGTGATGAGGATTACGATGAGGATTATTGAAAGAATGTATAAATATATATTTCTGATTAAAGTACACGAGTACACGATTTTGAATACGGCTCCAACTTTTAGTCCAATATAATTTAATCAATTTAACCAATTCAATTGCGTTTTAAATTTTGTAGTAAAATTTCCCCGTACGATGAGGTTTATGTTTATTGTGTCAGCTGCTGATTATTAGTACTCTAGGCAACACGAAGGATTAGGCGTCTTATGATAAGCTTGAAGTATCGTGCTGTGATGGCACTTTTGAAATACACTCAAGGGCACCGTCAATGATTGGCCGGTTGCTTGTAGGGGTAGATGATAACAATCTTCTACAATTGGTGGGTAACTATATAAACTTTAACAGTTGGTCAATTTTAACTATTTAGTTTTTCGTTACCATTAAACTGAGCGCGATCTATAGCCGCTTGCTACTTCGACGCGAAACTGAATGCGCCAAGTCGTACAGGAATGTAAAGAAAATTAATAAATTTTCAAAAAATATAATTTTCAAATTGTGAAAGTGTTTAAAAAGTAATTGTGAATAGAGATATGTCTTTTTTGTTAAAAATGTTTTCAGAAATTTCGGTGATATTTTTTGTTATTCAATTGTTTGAAATATCATCGGTTCAATCTGAAGGTTTGTTGTTTCTTCTTTTTTAATATTAAATACCAAACTCAAATTTATTTTACCAAACTAATTTTCATTTAAACTCTGCAGCTAGTCTTCTCCCGAAATTAATGAAAACAAGTTCTAATCCAGAGCCTCTACCATGGCTACGCCTCGATGGACGTATTGTAGGCGGCAAAAGAATCAATATAACCGATGCACCTTATCAAGTTTCTCTTCAAACTTCATATCATTTTTGTGGTGGTTCGATTATTTCCCCAAAATGGATTTTGACAGCAGCTCATTGCACGTAGTGAGTTGAAGATAATTTAATTAGTCTCTTTACCCCTCTTACCTCTATCCCTTCAAAATCAGAATAATTTCTTTACTTTCATTCGGCAGTGGTAAAACAGCTCGGTTTCTTCGAATACGTCTGGGCTCTTCGGAATTGACCAAGGGTGGCGAATTGGTAGAGGTTGCCAAAATTGTCCAACATAATGAATTTAATAACTACAATGCTGATTATGATTTCTCACTGTTGGAACTGGTGAACGAAATTATTTATGACGATACTAAACAAGCTGCACGCTTGCCCGATGAAAAGTCATTATTGAAGGATGGTGATCCTTCTTTTGTGTCTGGTTGGGGATATACGTTGAATTCGTCCGAATCACGTGAATGGTTGCGTCAAGTCGAGGTGCCTGTTTTCAATCAGAAACTCTGCTCCGAAAAGTACGAACACATTAGCGAGGTAACGGATCGTATGATTTGTGCTGGTTATTCAGAAGGTGGAAAGGATGCTTGCCAGTTTGATTCCGGTGGACCAATGGTGGATGAGAATGGTGTATTAATTGGAGTTGTATCATGGGGTTATGGTTGTGCTAAAGCAGGTTATCCGGGTGTTTATGCAAGAGTGTCATCGGTGAGAGAATGGATAAGAGAAAATTCTGGTGTTTAAGGTGGTGCGGAAAACGAAGGAGAAGGAAAGCGATAACTCGAAGAAAGGGAAAAAGGTGGAGGGGAAGGAGACAAAGGACTACTTAATGAATTAATTAATTTTTAATTAAAGGCAGAATAAGTGAAATATTATCGTCAGAATATTAAAAACGATTATTTGTATTAAATTTCAAATGCCGTTGAGATTGCTTTTTTTCTAGAAAATGTTCTTTCATAGGCATTTGATAGGCCTTGGTAAAAAACTGTAATCTAGCAAAGTCTAAAATTAATGATGATGAATGTCTTCGTATTCAAAATAACAAATTTGGGTCTGAGGTGAACCGAATCCTGAGAGTATTCGAACTAGGATCGTCTCCTTATTGTTTTAGACCGCATTTTTACTTTCTTCTCTCTCTTTCATGCCCTCTCTCTATCTTTATTACGGATATAAAAAACATCTTTTGGTTTGAGTCTTTACTAAATGTTCTAAATACATCAAATATATATAATTTTTTTCGAAACTTCCCCTCGTGTCTTAATGTAATTTATTTAACTCTCAATTTCTTCAAATTCAGTTTTTTAAAATTATTTGAATCCATATCAAATTATCCAACGAAGTTTATTATCCTTCTATGAAGCGGACCATAAGCTGGTGCCTTTTTAAAATGCTTTAAGAAGCTTCTATAAAAATATGATCAATTTTTTAAAAATGTTATAAACAGGAGTTTATCTTTTCGATGAATTGGGAAATATAAATCCAATGAAATGACTGATTGGATGTATTTTATCTACAGTAGAACATCTACGTAGATGAAATTGTTAACGCATTTTCGATAGCTTCGTAAGTATTTTGGGACCGATTATATACTAAAGAGCCTGAAATATTTGTTCACCTCTTAGTATTGTCACTTCGATTCACTTCACTTTTAGTCACTTCGATGAAGTGAAAAAACACGCTACGGTACCCGTCCATATATTACCTTAATTTTCCAATAAAAATCCCATTTTTTATAAATAAACGATTGCCATAATAAAAATTCTGCACTAGATTTCCGAATAAATTCTTAATCGAGACTCATGAAATTCCAGGAAAGCACACACTATTTATTAAATATCGTCTTGTCGCTTGCAAAGTTCTCAACTTCTCAATACATTTAGGTAATCACGAAAGCTTGCTAAAATTAAAGAAATATATAATCGATTAATTTTTATTGTAAATTGGTGTGATTTGAATTAGAATTGAAGCTTTATATGCGTGATATATAAATCTTAAAATGCAGGGAAACGCTTACATGCGGACACATATGCAAACATATGCCCTTCAGACTCTTGCAGTGGTTTCGAACAGTGAATCGTTGTTTGGCATCGTCAGTACCGATTGTTAACGGCAGAGATAAAAAGATAGGACACTTCGCACTAATGCACATGCATTTGCTCTATACAATCACATAATGGTACAAATTTAGCTGGAATTTGGTACTTATTTACTAGGCCACGCGTACTGGCGTTAACAAAAATAAAAAAACATGAGCTTTGAGTAGATGGTGTTTGAGTGTTAAGCGTCAAAGATTTGGTGAATGTGGTTGAGCCTTAAGTTTAAGCAGTTTACTGTAAAATACATTTTTGTCCATAAATTTGCCACAGAATTGCTTTTTACCGACCCATGGCGGCATAGCCGTTTTATACCTACGTCACATATTGATAGTTCACGAATGAATGATATTTACAATGAAAATAAATGCAAGAAATAAAATTCACAAGAATGAACAATGCGTTCAACACTTTTAAATGAATGAACGCACATGTGAATGTCAGAAATGTCAGAAGGAATAAAATAATCAACACCTTTTATAAATTTAATCGATTAATCCATTCAACTATAATCCGTTATACAATATTTCCTGCATAAAGGAAACCAAAAACGTCTAACATAAATCATTTAGAGAAAATCTTAATGGGAATGATTTGCTTTTTAAGGGAATAATAAATTTTTCACTATCTATATAAGTTTTCAAGGTAGAATTTTATTAGAGTCGAGATGTTGGTATTAAATATTTTCTGATTATCATTATCAACTGCCGATTGCCATGCACTCTAGGTAACACGAAGAATTAGGCGTCTTATGATAAGCTTCAAGTATCGTGCTGAGATGTTGGCACTTTTGAAATACACTCAAGGGCACCGCCATTGATTGGATGATTGCGGACAACTATATAAGCTTTAACAGTTGGCGAAATTTAACTATATAGTTCTTCCTTACCATTCAACCGAGCGACCTAAAGCCGGTTAAAATTAATGAATTTTCAAAAAATAATAATTTTCAAATTGTGAAAGTGTTTAAAAAGTAATTGTGAATAACGATGTCATTTTTGGTAAAAATGTTTTTAGAAATTTTGGTGATATTTTTTGTTGTTCAATTGTTTGAAATATCATCGGTTCAATCCGGAGGTTTGTTGTTTCTTCTTTTTGAATTTCAAATACAAAACCGAAATTTAATTTCCGTTACTTTTCATTTAAACTCTTCAGCTTGTCTTCTCCCAAAATTAATGAAAAGAAGTTATGATCTTGAGCCTCTACCGCGGCCACGCCTCGATGGACGTATTGTAGGCGGCAAAAAGATCAATATAACCGATGCGCCTCATCAAGTTTCCCTTCAAACTTCATATCATTTTTGTGGTGGTTCGATTATTTCCTCGAAATGGATTTTAACAGCAGCTCATTGCACGAAGTGAGTTGAAGATAATTTAATTAGTCTCTTTACCACCTTTTAACTCTCCCCCTCTGATTCTAATTCATTTCCTTACATTCTTTCGGCAGTGGTAGAACGGCTCAGTCTCTTCGAATACGTCTGGGCTCTTCGGAATCGGCGAAGGGTGGCGAATTGGTAGAGGTTGCCAAAATTGTCCAACATAATGAATTTAATAATTCCAACATCGATTATGATTTCTCATTGTTGGAACTGGTGAGCGAAATTAATTATGACGATACTAAACAAGCTGCACGCTTGCCCGATGAAAAGTCATTATTGAAGGATGGTGATCCTTCTTTTGTGTCTGGTTGGGGATATACGTTGAATTCGTCCGAATCACGTGAATGGTTGCGTCAAGTCGAGGTGCCTGTTTTCAATCAGAAACTCTGCTCCGAAAAGTACGAACACATTAGCGAGGTAACGGATCGTATGATTTGTGCTGGTTATTCAGAAGGTGGAAAGGATGCTTGCCAGGGTGATTCCGGTGGACCAATGGTGGATGAGAATGGTGTATTAATTGGAGTTGTATCATGGGGTTATGGTTGTGCTAAAGCGGGTTATCCGGGTGTTTATGCAAGAGTGTCATCGGTGAGAGGATGGATAAAGGAACATTCCGGTATTTGAGGTGGAAAACGAAGAAGAAGGTAAAGGATAAATGGTAACGGTTAGACGGAGAAAGAGGTGGAGGGGAAGTGGACAAAGGACGAGTTAACGAGTTAATTAATTAATTTTTAATTAAAGGCAGAATAAATGAAATAAAAGCGATTAATTGTATTAAATTTCAAGTGCCTTTTTTCTAGAAAATGTTCTTTCTTAGGCATTTGATAAAGGCATTAGATACGCCTTGGTAAAAATCAGTTATCTAGCAAAGTCTAAAATTAATGATGATGAATGTCTTCGTATCCAAAATGACAAATTCGGTTCTGAGGTAAACCAAATTCTGATGGTATTGCTACTGCGACCGTCTCCTTATTGTTCTCGGCCGCACTTTTACTTTCTTTTCTCTTTATCGCTCCCTCTCTCTCTCTCTTCATTACACATATACTGAATACCTTGTGGTTTGAGTCTTTATTAAATCTTGAAAATACGTCAGATATTATCAAATTTTTCGAAACTTCCCCTCGTATCTTAATTTAATTTATTCATTTGACAATTATTTCCAAATATAATTGTTTTAAATTCTCTGAATCGAAGCCCATCGAAGCTCATCGAAGTTTATTATCCTTCAACGAAGCGGACCATAAGTATTGTATAAGTATGTATTTTATCTACAGTAGAACATCTACGTAAATCAAATTGTTAACACATTTTCGCTAGCTTTGGTAAGTGTTTCGCGACCGATGTTGGATTAAAGGGCCTCAAATATTTATGCGCCTCTTAGTATGGAATAACAATTTTAATGCCACTTCGATGAAATGAGGAAAACACCATACGATACTCCTCCATATATTACCTAATTTTTCCAATAAAAAACAGTTTTTTATAAATAAATGAATAGATTTCCGAATAAGATCTTAATCGCGACTCATGAAATCCCAGGAAAGCACACGCTATTTATTAAGTATCGTCTTGTTGCTTGCAAAGTTCTCAACATCTCAATACAGTTAGATAACCATGAAAGCTTGCTAAAATTAAAGGAATATATAATAGATAATATTTATTGAAACTTGGTGTGGTTTGATTAGAATTTGATTAGAATTGAAGCTTTATATGTATGATATATAAATCTTCAAATGCAGGCAAACGCTCACATGCGGACACATATGCATGCACATGCCCTTCAGACTATTTCGAACAGTTTCGAACAGTGAATCGTTGTTTGGCATCGTCAGAACCGACTGTTAACAATTTTAGTTAATGGAATAATATATTACCAAATCAAGTGCTATTGTTGTTGTTGTTAATCTCTTTCTGAGAGTTATTCGTGTAAGTTTTAGTGGTGTGGTGGTGGGAAGTTCAAACTAGAAGTCTGTCGAGTTTTTATGATATATGTTCTGTAATATGTTTTCATTTCAAAAGAAAATTCATATAGCGTTAAAAGTTAGATGATTTAGATTTACTTTCAAACCATCGCGTCGTAAAGGGAGCAGTGAAAATGGGCGTGTGCATTCCAATAATAAGTATGGATATTGATTGTTACGATGATCAAATCCTTAACATAAAGCAAATACAATGCATTTTCGAACATATGATTAAACCACATGATTAAATTTATACTTAATTTTAAAAAATAAAAATATTAAGTATTCAATAATTCAGAAACTTTAGAGAGTTTGGATTTTTGTATGTTATTAAAAGAATAAATTTTGGGATTAAATGTAGATTATTTAAATTTTAGTTAGTTTTCATGAAAACGTGTTTGTATATTACGGTAAATTTCATTATTTCTAAAGAAGGTTTAGCAGTTTACTGTAAAAGACATTTTTGTCTATAAAATATACCACAAAATTGCTTTTTACCGACCAATGGCATCATAGCCGTTTTAATAATATTTACAATGAAAATAAATGAAAGAATATTATAAAATATTATACAATATTATTAATATTATACAATATTATATTATATTATACAATATTATTTAGAATTAATAATATTTACAATGAAAACAAATGCAAGAAATAAAATTGACAGGAATTAACAATGGGTTCAACACTTTAAAATGAATGTTGCAAAACAACATTTTGCAAAACAATTTAGTATTTTTGGTTCAGTTCCAGGATAAAATTTTGTCTTTAAATACGACCCACAAACGTTGAAACTGAGCTTCGTATCTGCATATATTCATATTAGTTATCAAAAGTAGGCGTGGTTTTCATCTGATTTTGTCCATTTTCGATTTCGTCAGCACTGTCAGCCTGTCTACAATAAGAGAGAATATTTGTGCCAAATTTCATGACCTTATCTCTTTTCGTTCTCTCGTAATCGTGATTTCAAGAGACATACAGACAGACAGTCGGACGTACAGACAGGGGTATATCAATTGGTATTAAATATTTTCTGATTATCATTATCAACTGCTGATTACCATGCACTCTAGCATGGTAATCAGCAGTTGACACGAAGAATTAGGCGTCTTATGATAAGTTTCAAGTATCGTGCTGAGATGTTGTCATGTTGGATGTCTAAAAATTAACTCAAGGGCACCGTCAATGAATGGTGCCCGCGATTGCTGGCAGCTATATAAGCTTTAACAATTGGCCAAATTTAATTATTTAGTTCTTCGTTACCATTAAACCGAGCGACCTATAGCCGGTTAAAATTAATAAATTTTCATAAAATAATAATTTTAAAATTGTGAAAGTATTTAAAAAGTAATTGTGAATAACGATGTCATTTTTGTTAAAAATGTTTTTAGAAATTTCAGTGATATTTTTTGTAATTCAATTGTTTGAAATATCATCGGTTCAATCTGAAGGTTTGTTGTTTCTTCTTTTTCAATTTTAAATACAAAACCAAAATGTAATTTCCATTTATTTTAAACTCTCCAGCTAGTCTTCTCCCAAAATTAATGAAAACAAGTTCTAATCTAGAGCCTCTACCGCGGCCACGTCTCGATGGACGTATTGTAGGTGGCAAAAAGATCAATATAACCGATGCGCCTCATCAAGTTTCTCTTCAAACTTCATATCATTTTTGTGGTGGTTCGATTATTTCATCGAAATGGATTTTAACAGCAGCTCATTGCACGGAGTGAGTTGAAGATAATTAATTAGTCCCTTTACCACCTTTTAACTCTCCCCCTCTGATTCTAATTTATTTCCTTACTTTCTTTCGGAAGTGGTAAGACGGCTCAGTCTATTCGAATACGTCTGGGCTCTTCGGAATCGGCGAAGGGTGGCGAATTGGTAGAGGTTGCCAAAATTGTCCAACATGAACAATATAATTATTTCAACATCGATTATGATTTCTCACTGTTGGAACTGGAGAACGAAATTATTTATGACGATACTAAACAAGCTGCAGGCTTGCCCGATGAAGACTCATTATTTGTTGATGGTGATCCTTCTTTTGTATCTGGTTGGGGAAATACGTTGAATTCATCCGAATCACGTGAATGGTTGCGTCAAGCCGAGGTGCCTCTTTTCAATCAGGAACTCTGTTCCGAAAAGTATGAACCCTTTGGCGGGGTAACGGAACGTATGATTTGTGCTGGTTATTTAGAAGGTGGAAAGGATGCTTGCCAGGGTGATTCCGGTGGACCATTGGTGAATGAGAATGGTGTATTGATTGGAGTTGTATCATGGGGTTATGGTTGTGCTAGACCAGGTTATCCGGGTGTTTATGCAAGAGTGTCATCGGTGAGAGGATGGATAAGGGAAAATTCCAGTGTTTGAGATGGTATGGAAAACGAAGAAGAAGGCGAAGGATAAAGGGTAATGGTTAGAAGGAGAAGGAGGTGGAGGATAAGTAGACAAAGGACGAGTTAACCAATTAATTAATTTTCAATTAAAGGCAGAATAAATTAAATGGAACGAGTAACGAAAGAATAAATGAAATAAAAGCGATTAATTGTATTAAATTTCAAGTGCCTTTTTTCTAGGAAATGTTCTTTCCTAGGCATTTGATAAAGGCATTTAATAGGCTTTGGAAAAAACAGTTATCTAGTTAAGTCTAAAATTTATGATGATGAATGTCTTCGTATCCAAAACAACATATTCGTGTCTAAGGTGGACTGAATCCTGAGAGTATTCCAACCGTCTCCTTATTGTTCTAGATCGTATTTTTACTTTCTTCTGTCTTTCTTGCTTTCTCTCTCTATCTTTATTACGGATATAAAGAACACATTCTGGTTTTAGTCTTTACTAAATGTACTAAATACATCAAATATATATCAATTTTTTTCGAAGCTTCCCCTGGTATCTTAATGTAATTCATTTATTTCTCAATTTTCTCAAATTCAGTTTTTTTTTAATTATTTGAATCCATATCAAATTATCCAACGAATTTTATTATCCTTCTATGAAGCGGACCATAAGCTGGTGCCTTTTTAAAATGCTTTAAGAAGCTTTGTTCTATAAAAATATGATCGATTTTTTAAAAATGTTATAAACAGGAGTTTATTTTTTCGATGAATTGGGAAATATAAATCCAATGAAATTACTGATTCGATGTATTTTATCTACAGTAGAGCATCTACGTAAATCAAATTGTTAAAATATTTTCGGTAGTTTCGGTAAGTATTTTGGGACCGATTATCTACTAAAGAGCCTGAAATATTTATTCGCGTCTTAATATCGAATAACCAGTTTTAATGTCACTTCGATGAAATGAAAAAACACCTTACGGTACCCTTCAAATATTATCTTATTTTTCCAATAGAAAACAGTCTTTTTATAAATAAATGATTGTCATAATAGACATTTTGCTTTAGATTCCCGAATAAGATCTTAATCGAGACTTATGAACATCCAGGAAAGCACACAGTATTTATTACGCATCGTCCTGTCGCTTGCAAAGTTCTCAACATCTCTGTAGGAGTTCAAATCCAATCAAAATTCTATTTGGATTTTTAAATTTTATTATTTTATTTATAAAAGGACATACGTATTTTAAGATCACACCTAAAATTCATAATGAAAATGTTCTACATTGATTGACAAAACAAAATGAAAATACCGATGTGAAATTAGTACTTTTTTTGAGTACACTTTTTTGGAGACTTTTAAAAATAGAGCTGCCCTATAATCTCGAGTAGGCTTTGCTATCAGAATGGAGACTAAAACCCTTGATACACAAGTATTAGGTCTTTGATATAATATTTTTTGATATAATATTGTCGTATATTGTTTCCTTGTGTAGACGTGGGATAGAGCGCTGTTTGCATTTTCCGGATTGATGAAACTAGTATTAAGCAAATTTTACATTTCACATTTGTAAACTTTAAACTTATATTTATAGTCTTTTTTTCTTATTACTAATGGAACTAAATATAAATTAGTTGCGGGAAATATAATGACTGTTTACTTCTTTTAAAACTATGAAACAAATCTAATTTAGGGTGTTCTGCCCTAAAGTAATTCTTCAAAAGCAATTGTGAAAATAATTTTTAGAAACGATGCTCCCTATGTATTTCAATAACAAATTTCGGAATCATAATAATGACCGTAAGAAATAGAAGATTTTAATGTATTTTACAGTGTATTTTATAAATTTTTCTAACATGTATTTTCTAGAAGTGCCCTATTGACAATATATAATATTTTCATTTGACAATTGTTTTGTTCATAAGGAGTAATTTAACAACCACTTCCTTTGATAATATTCTTGCTCTGGTTTATAACAGCAAGCCATGACATGAATCTGAATTGAATAACTGAGACGCTAGCCTCTATTTCATATATTTTGGAAGCTAAGAATAACTGTTGAGCTTCACATTTATGTCAGGTTACACTTCTCATTACAGGGTTACACAATATACATTGCTATTACTTATGAATTTGCTTGATACGAGTATTAAATTCTTTACTAATACGTGATTCTGTGCATGTAATTTAGTATACCGTACAGCTTTAGATTTCTTATTTTAACCCACAGCATTTCTACACCCATATACTAACTCTAAGCAGTGCATTTTCGCGGAATAGCGAAATAAAACAAAGTTAAAGGCGTTGAGTTGACTTTTTGTTCCTTCATTTTTCCAGGAATATATGAACTTGGTTCATTGCAGTTATCCATGTTGTGTTGTTCTATAATATTAAACAATTTTGCAGAATAATCATGACTATATAATGAGCAGTCGCAGGTAATATTTCACGGCGCCTTTATGTGCATTCCAAAGTCTACATTTTAAAAGTTAAAATAGCAGACCATTCAATTAATGTTAGGAAAATAGGCTCCGTTCCTGACTATAACTCAACTGCAGCATAGACAAGTGTACCATCCAAGTATAAAATATACTGCATACTTTTTGGCTGTTGTTTTTGGAGAAATGTGATTAAGTACCTATAGAATAAAATACTATGGTCCAGCATATTTTGAATTTGCAAAAAATTGTCCAGAGTTTTTCGAATGAAGTCTCTCCACAACATAGAGGAATGTCCCACGTAACACCCTGTGTTCACACTATTGACTGTCTACCAATGGTTTGCTAGATATACGTTTTTTTTCGGCGCTACGCCATTGAAGATATCGTCGTCCAGTGCACATTGAATTTGCAAAGAATTGTCCAGAGTTTTTCGGATGAAGTCTCTCCACAACATAGAGGAATGTCCCACCTAACACCCTGTATTCACACTATTGACTGCCTTCCAGATATAAATTTTGTTCTTCCGGCTTTACTAAAGCCATCATCGTCCAGTGCACATTCAATTTGCAAAAAATTGTCCAGAGTTTTTCGAATGAGATTTCTCCAAAGCATAGGGGAATGTCCCACCTAACACCCTGTATTCACAATATTGACTGCCTTTGGACGTTGGACGGTTTGCCAGATATAATTTTTTATTCTTCCGGCTTTACTAAAGCCATCATCGTCCAGTACACATTGAATTTGCAAAGAATTGTCCAGAGTTTTTCGGATGAAGTCTCTCCACAACATAGAGGAATATCCCACCTAACACCCTGTATTCACACTATTGACTGCCTTCCAACAGTTTGCTAGATATAAATTTTGTTCTTCCGGCTTTACTAAAGCCATCATCGTCCAGTGCACATTCAATTTGCAAAAAATTTTCCAGAGTTTTTCGAATGAAATTTCTCCGCGACATAGAGGAACATCCTACCTAACACCCCGTATTCACCCCGTATGATCAAGTCTTTGACGTAAAACAGATGCAATGTATTTTCGAACTTATGGTTAAACATATGGTTAAATTTGTATGTAATTTTATGAATAAAAGTAACAAGTATTGAATAATTCAGAAACTCTTGAAAGGGAGTTTGGATTTTTGTATGCTTTTAAAAGTATAAATTTTAGGATTAAATATATATGTTTTGAATTTTGGTAAGTATTCATAAAAACTTGTTTGTATATTACGTTAAATTTCATTATTTCTAAAGAAGGTTTAGCCGTTTACTGTAAAATATATTTTTGACTATGAAATTTACCACAAAATTGCTTTTTACCGACCAGTGAAGGCATAGCCGTTTTACACCTACGTCACAGATTGATAATTCACGAATGAATAACATTTGCAATGAAAATAAATGCAAGAAATAAAAAATTCACAGGAAATAATAATGGGTCCAACACTTTAAAATGAATGAACGCACATGTGAATGTCAAAAGGAATAAAAGAATCAATACCTTTTATAATTTTAATAGATTAATCCATACATTTAAATCGGTTATACAAAATCTCTTGCGTGAAGGAAACCATGAAAGTTAAGCAAAAATTATTCAGATGGGAATGATTTGGTTTTGACGGGAATAATAAATGTATATACGCTACACCCGTAATATAAATTTATAATCTGATTCTAATAATGCAAAGCAGATTTTTCGCTATCTATATAAGTTTTCAAGGTAGAATTTTATTAGAGCCGAAATGTTGGTATTAAATATTTTCTGATTATCATTATCAACTGCTGATTACCATGCACTCTAGCATGGTAATCAGCAGTTGACACGAAGAATTAGGCGTCTTATGATAAGTTTCAAGTATCGTGCTGAGATGTTGTCATGTTGGATGTCTAAAAATACACTCAAGGGCACCGTCAATGAATGGTGCCCGCGATTGCTGGCAGCTATATAAGCTTTAACAATTGGCCTAATTTAATTATTTAGTTCTCCGTTACCATTAAAATTAATGAATTTTCAAAAAATAATAATTTTAAAATTGTGAAAGTATTTAAAAAGTAATTGTGAATAACGATGTCATTTTTGTTAAAAATGTTTTTAGAAATTTCAGTAATATTCTTTGTAATTCAATTGTTTGAAATATCATCGGTTCAATCTGAAGGTTTGTTGTTTCTTCTTTTTTAATTTTAAATACAAAACCAAAATTTAATTTCCGTTTATTTTAAACTCTCCAGCTAGTCTTCTCCCAAAATTAATGAAAACAAGTTCTAATCTAGAGCCTCTACCGCGGCCACGTCTCGATGGACGTATTGTAGGCGGCAAAAAGATCAATATAACCGATGCGCCTCATCAAGTTTCTCTTCAAACTTCATATCATTTTTGTGGTGGTTCGATTATTTCCCCGAAATGGATTTTAACAGCAGCTCATTGCACGATGTGAGTTGAAGATAATTTAATTAGTCTCTTTACCACCTTTTAACTCTCCCCCTCTGATTCTAATTCATTTCCTTGCTTTCTTTCGGAAGTGGTAAAATGGCTCAGTCTCTTCGAATACGTCTGGGCTCTTCGGAATCGGCGAAGGGTGGCGAATTGGTAGAGGTTGCCAAAATTGTCCAACATGAACAATATAATTATTTCAACATCGATTATGATTTCTCACTGTTGGAACTGGCGAACGAAATTAATTATGACGATACTAAACAAGCTGCAGGCTTGCCCGATGAAAACTCATTATTTGTGGATGGTGATCCTTCTTTTGTATCTGGTTGGGGAAATACGTTGAATACATCCGATTCACGTGAATGGTTGCGTCAAGTCGAGGTGCCTCTTTTCAATCAGAAACTCTGCTCCGAAATGTACGAACACGTTGGCGAGGTAACGGATCGTATGATTTGTGCTGGTTATTCAGAAGGTGGAAAGGTTGCTTGCCAGGGTGATTCCGGTGGACCAATGGTGGATGAGAATGGTGTATTAATTGGAGTTGTATCATGGGGTTATGGTTGTGCTAGACCAGGTTATCCGGGTGTTTATGCAAGAGTGTCATCGGTGAGAGAATGGATAAGAGAACATTCCGGTATTTGAGATGGTATGGAAAACGAAGTAGAAGGAAAACGATAACGGGTAAGAAAGAGAAAAAGGTGAAGGGGAAGGAGACAAAGGACGACTTAATGAATTAATGAATTTTTAATTAAAGGCAGAATAAATGAAATATAATCGTCAGAATATTAAAAACGATTATTTGTATTAAATTTCAAATGCCGTTGAGATGGCTTTTTTCTAGAAAATGTTCTTTCTTAGGCATTTGATAGGTCTTGGTAAAAAACTGTAATCTAGCAAAGTCTAAAATTAATGATGATGAATGTCTTCGTATTCAAAATAACAAATTTGGGTCTGCGGTGAACCGAATCCTGAGAGTATTCCAGCTAGGACCGTCTCCTTATTGTTGTAGGCCGCATTTTTACTTTCTTCTCTCCCTTTCATGCTCTCTCTCTCTATCTTCATTACGGATATAAAGAACACTTTCTGGTTTGAGTTTTTACTAAAAGTTCTAAATACATCAAATATATATCAATTTTTTCGAAGCTTCCCCTGGTATCTTAATGTAATTTATTTATTTCTCAATTTTTTCAAATTCAGTTTTTTTAAAATTATTTGAATCCATATCAAATTATCCAACGAAGTTTATTATCCTTCTATGATGCGGACCATCAGCTGGTGCCTTTTTAAATTGCTTTAAGAAGCTTCGTTCTATAAAAATATGATCAATTTTTTAAAAATGTTATAAACAGGAGTCTATCTTTTCGATGAATTGGGAAATATAAATCCAATGAAATGACTGATTCAATGTATTTTATCTACAGTAGAACATCTACGACCGACTATGTACCAAAGAGCCTAAAATATGTATTCGCCTCTCAGTATCGAATACCTAGTTTTAATGTCACTTCGATGAAATGAAAAAACACCTTACGGTACCCCTCCAAATATTATCTTATTTTTCCAATAAAAACAGTCTTTTTATAAATAAATGATTGTCATAATAGACATTTTGCTTTAGATTTCCGAATAAGATCTTAATCGAGATTTACGAATATCCAGGAAGGCACACAGTATTTATTAAGTATCGTCTTGTCGCTTGCAAAGTTCTCAACATCTCAATGCAGTTAGATAATCACGAAAGCTTGCTAAAATTGAAAGAATATATAATAGATAATATTTATTAAAAATTGGTGTGATTTGAATTAGAATTGAAGCTTTATATGCGTGATATATAAATCTTCAAATACTGGCACACGCACACATGTGGACACATATCCATGCACATACCCTTCAGACTCTTGCAGTAGTTTCGAACAGTGAATCGTTGTTCGGCATCGTCAATACCGATTGTTAACAATTTTATTTATCGGAGTAATATATTACGAAATTAAGTGCTATTGTTGTTATTGTTAATCTTTTTCTGAGAGTTATTCGTGTAGGTTTTAGTGGTATGGTGGCGGAAAATTTAAACTAGAAGTCAGTCGGATTTTTATGATATATGTTCCGTAATATGTTTTCATTTCAAAAGAAAATTCATATAGCGTTAAAAGTTAGATGATTTAGATTTACTTTCAAACCATCGCGTCGTAAAGGGAGCAGTGAAAATGGGCGTGTGCGTTCCAATAATAAGTATGGATATTGATTGTTACGATGATCAAATCCTTAACATAAAGCAAATATAATGCATTTTCGAACATATGATTAAACCACATGATTAAATTTATACTTAATTTTAAAAAATAAAAATATTAAGTATTCAATAATTCAGAAACTTTAGAGAGTTTGGATTTTTGTATGTTATTAAAAGAATAAATTTTGGGATTAAATGTAGATTATTTAAATTTTAGTTAGTTTTCATGAAAGCAACGTGTTTGTGTATTACGGTGAAATTAATTATTTCTAAAGAAGTTTTAGCTGTTTACTATAAAATGTGTTTTTTACTGTAAAATTAACTATAAAATCGGTTTTAGCCGACCAGTGGCGTGATCGTTTAATACCTGCGTCACAGATTGATAATTTACGAATGAAATATATTTACAATGAAAATAAATGCAAGAAATTCACAAGAATTAACAATGGGTTCAACACTTTAAAATGAATGAACGCACACGTGAATGTCAAAAGGAATAAAAGAATCAATTCCTTTTATAAATATAATTAATTAATCCATTCAATTGTAGTCGGTTATAAAAAAATTTCTTGCGTGAAGGAAACCATGAAAGTTAAACAAAAACAAGTAAGGCTATCTTCGGCCTGGCCGAAGCTTAAATACCCCACCTTCACAGGGTATATATGTATTCATAGTAGAGATGCGGATGACGCCCTCGTCACGCCCACGCCACACTTTGCAAAATAATTTAGTATTTGTGGTTCAGTTCCTGGATAAAATTTTGTCTTCAAATACGATCCACAGACGTTGAAACTGAGCTTCGTATGTGAATGTATTCATACTTGTTATTAAAAGTAGGCGCGGTTTTCATCGGATTTCGTCCATTTTAAATTTCGTCGGCACCAGCCTGTCTACAATAAGAGAGAATATTTATGACAAAGTTCATGACCATATCTCTTTTCGCTCTCTTGTAATCGTGGTTTCAAGAGACAGACGGACAGACAGAAAGATAGACGGGCGGACAGGGCTAAATCGACTGAGGAGATTGTTCTGAGTCAGAATATATATACTTGCCCATACCTGACACACCTCCTTTAATGCGTTACAAACGGAGGAACAAACTTAATATAGCCTAAACCCTTCAGTTGTTGGGTATAATTATTTAGAGAAAATCTTAATGGGAATAATTTGCTTTCGATGGGTTTAATAAGCGTATATAGCCTATACCCATAATATAATTTATAGTCTGATCCTAATAACCAGTGGGCGACGCGTGCCCCCTTTAATATTGTATTTCCGTTTTGATGGTTTAAAAATCTCCTTTATCTCCTGTTGACTTTTTCGACAAAGGTTGTGTCTGTGGATCTAAAATAATTAAAAACAGATAAATGTGATATAAAAAGGAGCGTGAAGCGCCCACTAATTATTAGGATCCAACTATAGGTCTATATTGCGGATGTAGGGTCTATAAGCTTAGGCCTGACCGAAGTCTTCTTACTTACTTTTATTTGTATTCTCTTTATTAAAAGCTCGTTTCATAAGGCATGATTTTCATTAGGCATAAGGCTCATTTCGCATGGTTTGAGTCTCCGCAAAAAGTTTCAAAAACGGTCAAATAATTTTTAAGATTTTTCTCTATTCGATTAATTTATTTCAAATATATTCGTTTTTAATTAATATTATTTTTTTATTTTATTTTTATATTTCTACCGTATATTTCTACAGTGTAAAAAGAATGTATTGAAACGTAGTGTTTGCTTGTACTTTTTTTCGCAGTGTTTAGAATTAATCGGGCAATAGTCGAAACAAAGCAAAATAAAAACAATAAGAGCAACAATAGTATTACTTAACAACTAATCCAACGAAATAAAAATGAAAAGAATATTAAAAGAAAAAGAAATACATTTACAAAAGGATGTAGAAAATATATAAGAACTTGCGCAAATCGAAATAAATGCAAAATGAATGAAGAATAAATGCACAAACTAACCGGAATATTGAATAAACAATAACAGAAGTATGGACCGGTTCTGTTAACGGAGAAGCGAACAACGAAGCAGACCTCTCTTTCTTATTGCAAGAAAATAATCGATATTTTCCACGGCTCTTAACGTTAACAATCGCACGCACGTACATAGAAATCACACCGGCTCTAATAAATAAACACGTTGCACCGACACGTGACTTAATGTAACAGAAATTTTGTCTTCGTTAGAACGTGGGAGCTTCCAACGAACGTTTTCTATAACGTGCTATAAGCGGAAATGGAACAGAGTCAGGCGTGCTATTCTCTATGCACGCATAAAAGTGCTCTAAGGAGAATAATTCAGAGCTTTCAACACCTGTGATTAAACCTCGTGAGTAAAATTCAGAACAACAAAAGCACCAACGACTGCATTGAGGCAAAGCTTTCAAATGTAATGTGAACATTTTATTTGAGAGAAGAAATAGTTGATTTTGATCGAGTATGGAAGCATTAGTTAATTGGGAGTCAATTGAAGCGGTCGCGAAAATGCCCATATTCTCAGATACTAAATGAGAAGAATATTATTAAAGTATGAAAATATTTCTTGATAAATAATAAAATATTAAAGGAAGTTTTCTGAAAAATTTTTGTTTGTTAATAGAGGATTACAACAACAATAAAGAAAAGTGCTGAAAAAATTAAAATTGAAGTGCAAAAAAAATAATTAAAAGTTACTTGCAATAAATTTAATAATAATTAAATTGCAGTAGTAATAAGTACAAACAAAATACATCATAGTACTTTATTTTGCAATTAGCTACGCAATAACGAGTGTACTTAACGAGTTAGAACTACGTGAGTTCCATTCAAAGAGAGAAAACTGACTTTACAAAGTCACTGCTAAGCAAACGTGACTGATTATATTACGAAATTTATTGATTGTTTTGCCATTGCAGTGTGTAAATTTCCAAAAAAAAAATTTTAAAAAAATATTTTAATTTGAACTGAACTTAGAATATTCGAAAAGTTTTATTTTGGAACCGTCAATTATTCTATTTGGTCTTAAACAAAAGGATTAAGTCGGAACTACAACCAGAAAAAATGGTAAGTAATGGTTTTATTTTCATTTGGAATGTTATTATAATCTTAATGACCGGCTTTGTCGTTCTGAAATAAATTCTGAATACGATTCTCTATTTCCGGTTTCTCGGTTTTTTACAAGTTTATCATCCGGACGTTTGTGAAATAAAGTCATCAGCTGAAATATATATCTAACCATCGTCTCTATTAATGAAATAGATATTTCCAACAATTAGTTAAGACTTGTCATTATTTCTGTTTATGATCCGGACAATCAGACATAATTCCGAGCCCTAGAGCCCTAGAGCGTCGCAGAAAATTTAAGGCTATATAAAATTGTGAATACTATTCCTTAATATACTCTCAATATAAGAAGAATATTGACTTATTTTTTAAATTAATATCATTGTCACTAATTTGACTCTTAGTAATTTGCCAGAAAAATACTAAAATTAATAATAAACTATTTAAAAACAATTTCATGATCATTCGCCTATTACTGCGAATTCTACAAATTGTATTATAAAAAAATTACTATTCCTGACACTCCAAGGAAAAAGTCATTATTATGCGAAAGTCCGTTATATTACGGATTTTAGCATTAATATGAATGAAATGCATATTAATGAAAAAAACGATTGTTTCCAATCTTTTAAATCATTACAATAGTATTGCGAATTGGTAGGACGTGTTTTAAAAGGAAATAAAAATACATTTAAACTTACAAAATTTTTTTATTAAGAATTCGCACTATAATAT
This sequence comes from Physocephala rufipes, assembly GCA_963966595.1. Taxonomy (NCBI): domain Eukaryota; kingdom Metazoa; phylum Arthropoda; class Insecta; order Diptera; family Conopidae; genus Physocephala; species Physocephala rufipes. The sequence goes on along the minus strand of OZ016502.1, from coordinate 34,081,628 downwards.
TATTCAAAAAAAAAAAAAATTTCAAAAAAATTTTAGAATTCTAAAAAGTTGTGAATAACATAAGAATTAATCAATATTTATGCGAAGCGATTAAGAAAGCGAATTAAAATACAATTAGAAGGAAACGAACGAAAGTCAAATCAAATCCCGTTTACGCAATTTATCCTGGAATATATTTAACGTAGAAACTTTCAATATTTTATAAGAAAATTTTTTTATATTCTATAAAACGATAAAACGCTTCAACATAATATAGACGAAAATTCCGGCGATTTGAGATTTTGGTGGTCTGGGATTCTCAAAAAAGAAGAATCCATTATATTCCCAAATATATTTGCGACTAGCTCAATCTCTTGCGACTGAAAAAGTGGGTAATCATTTGGAACATTATATACGCTCGAGATTTTAAAATTTGTCTTACAAATTATTAAATTATCAGTCGAAAAATCATCATAGCCGCACACGGGGCAACGCCAATCCACACACGAAGTTCAAAACAAAATATCGTTATACCTTTCGTTATAGCTTGCTTTATTCAATTTCAACATCGACCCGTCTTATTGGAAAATCCTTTATAAAGACTTTAGATCTACACTTTTTTACGAATTTATTTTCGAGTTTTCGGATTGAAAGCCTTAGAATAGTGTTCAGTTTTTATCAATTTGGAATTTTACTTACTAATTAATAAGTTTCTTATTTCATAAAGCTAAAACAAACGCCATTGATTTCAAACGTATAACATTGAGATGGCATAAGCTTGAAGCTTGTCTATATTTATCTATTTCAATATATTCCTAATAGACTTCGCTCTAACAGTACTGCAGAATCTATGTTAGTGAATGGTGAAATTACATAATGTAGTTGAGAAGAGAATCTTAAAATAAGTCCATTATTAATGAAGTTCTCTTACGGAATTTGAGTTTTATGAATTACACTGAAGGTTTTATTAAACTATTATTAATATTATTAATCTAAAAGAAATTAAAGTCGTTTCATATCGGGGATACTTTACAATAGTAGCTCATATATGACGAAATATTTCGTCATATATGATATTTCGTCAAATATTACATCATTCCCCAGGGCACTAGTAGTTTAGGGGTGTCGATTTATTTCGTCATAGCTGGTTAGAAGATTTATTTTCGTCATAGCTGATTAAGATAAATAGTTAATTATATTATATAGAATGTTTTGTTCCTCAAATACTTCAGAATCTTGAGCATTTACTTTTTCGTTTCTTCACAACAACACCAAGAAAAGCCTATCTTCCGCCTCATTCTCGCATAATCTCATCAATCCTTGTTATGACATTAATTCTTACATAATAAACTTCTCTTTATAGGATGAAGCTGTTCGGTAAGAGCCGAACCGTGCTTCAGATTTGGGAAAACCACACCAAGTCACGTTGCGTTGTAAAGAGAGTAGAATAAAATCAGAATAAAATCAGAGATAAAAGATAAATATTAAAATATTAATATCAATAAAATCACGTTTTCATTATTGTTAAAAACTTGAAATGAAAATGACCCATAACAAAATAAACACATACATACACGGCTTTGTATTTCATTGGGGGAGCAAGTATCTTACTTTTGTCATTGCACAGAGTCCTTCTGATCTCATTCTACCCTTGCCTACTTTCAATTCAGATGACAGTCCGACAGAAAATACTTGAGGGATCTTCAGAGCTCTAATAAAGTGATAAATTAATTACTCATATCATTAGTAAATTTCTGACACACCGAGAAAACATTGAATATCCATTTTATTTGCAAAAACAATATGAATACTTGATTAGTTTTTTACATAATTTTTCGTTTATATTTATATTAAGTAGGGTAGTAAGAGATTCCGAATAAAATAGGCCTTTATCAGTGGTGGGCGGAACACGCCATTGCTTTAGTACATTATTTACTTAGGCGGTAAACTCCGATGCCAACTCTCCCAACTCGTTGAGAATTTGAGGTACAGACACAATTTAATTTATATTAAATTCAAAAAGTGGGAGTGACACTGGTGTGACTTTGTCCACTTCCAGTGCTAAAGGGTCTGGGAAGGCAGAGAATATTTATGCCAAATTTCACGGCAATAACTTTCAAATAACGGCTCAACCGTTGTAGATGTCATTTACACAGACGGACGGATGGACGTGCAGGTATAAATCGAATCGGGGCAGACTATGTGTCTGGATATATATGCGTCTTAACATGTCTCCTTTAATGCCTTACAAAGCGAAGCACAATATGAATATACACTTAGAGTTGATAACAATCAAAGCCGCGAAATGGTGACGCCTTCTGATTTTGCTCTTAAGGATTTAAAGTTTTTTTAATAATTATGATTTTGATTAATGCAAGAGGAGTGGGGAATAGGTATGGAATCAGCTACTTGTTGGTTGCCACACTGTCTGCAGCAAAGCTTTTATCGCAACGTCTTATTCATTAGATTACATAGCTGTAACGTATCGGAATAAAATGGTTGTAAGGGTTATTATTTTTATTTCTTGGTATATTTTTGAATTTATTACGGAATATATTATCATAATTTTCAATTTAAGTTAAGTTGCTGAAAAAGTTTAAAGTCCTCCCTTGATTGTGTATTATGTGAGTATTTATGGCTGACCCTGAGTTTACAACATCTTCTCGTTGTTCCCTGCAAATACATTTTTCTCAGATTGTGTGACATTATTTTAACCTTTCTAAAATAGTGAGATTGTGTGACCTCTCTCTCTCTCTTCCTAAACTATATCGATACTTTCTAAAAAATTCCCTTTTTCTACTTCTTTCTTCATTTGTCTCGTGGTGTGAGATGTTGAAGTACATCCGTGTGATGTGTGATGGATAACTTTCGTTTCATTTCATCCATCGTGAGACTTATGTTTATCAAGTGGAGATCACGTTGTCAAGAACAGGGTGCAAAATTTTCATTATGTTTCGATTTTCTAAGGTTTCTTAGAGAATTTTATTGAAATCATTATAACCCACACCCAAAAGGATTACGTAAATGTATGTCAAGTTTGTTTCTCTGCTTGTAGCGCATTACAGAGGGTGTGTCAGGTATAGAAAAGTATATATGTATATATGTATATATATATATATACATGTATATATATATATATATATATATATATATATATATATATATATATATATATATATATATATATATATATATATATATATATATATATATATATATATATATATATATATATATATATATATATATATATATATATATATATATATATATATATATATATATATATATATATATATATATATATATATATATATATATATATATATATATATATATATATATATATATATATATATATATATATATATATATATATATATATATATATATATATATATATATATATATATATATATATATATATATATATATATATATATATATATATATATATATATATATATATATATATATATATATATATATATATATATATATATATATATATATATATATATATATATATATATATATATATATATATATATATATATATATATATATATATATATATATATATATATATATATATATATATATATATATATATATATATATATATATATATATATATATATATATATATATATATATATATATATATATATATATATATATATATATATATATATATATATATATATATATATATATATATATATATATATATATATATATATATATATATATATTATATGTATATGATTTCTTGTTCAACTTATTCCTCAGGCAAGAATTTTAAATACTAATATTGTAATAATTACCTTAATTTGTTAAATTCTTAAATAACAAAAACATTGTGCAAAATTATTACTAAAAATTGAAGAAAGTGCTTACATGGGGTGATTGTCTTTCTTTGACACATTCGATTTAGCATTGCTGTCAATTTTCGACATCCGTGGGAGTGTGACGTACGTGTGCGTTTGAAGTACCTTCAAAGTTTTTGCAACCTTTTTCATTATCCTTTCTCCCCTCTCCCCTCTCTCATGTCGAGCGTAAGTTGCACTCACGTTGTCCACGTGGAGACGTGGCAATGATTTGGGAAGCATGAAAGCAATATGTTACAACCACCGACGCAACAGGCGTGCCTTCAACAGATGTACCCTAGAAAATGTGTATTTGTAAATCGTGTAAAATATTGCAAATATTTCGATTTAATCGTAAGGGTTAAAAGTTTTTGGTAGATAATACGACAAAGCCGAATTTAATAAGTAAGAAATTTTAATTTTTTTTATTAATAATTTTCAATTTTTTTACAAGATTACTTTCAACGCCAAACATCTGGATGGAACGTAATTAATTTGTATGGTGTTAAACGCTCTTTGAAAATTGTTTCCAATGAGTATCTACCACGAAGTTAATATTCTTCAAATCTAAATCGATTTGAAACCCATAAAGATAATTCAATAATACACGCCCATTTGCAATGGACTGGCTCCTGTTCGCGCCACAAATAAACAGTACATTCTCATCATTGGGCTGTGTAGATGGTGATACCTATACCATTAGCCCGAATGCAATAAGTAAGTCCTTACAAGTCGTAATACGTTTTAAGTGTTGATTTCCTTTTTTCTAATTTTACAAATTTTATCAAATTTTTTAATTATTTTCTTCTTGCTTTAATTGAAAAAAATTGAAAATCGTTTTAATAGAAGATTTGTTTTTGCTTTAATTTTGAAGTGACCTTGGAGGAAATCAATTATAAATTGTCTTGCGAAGATCAAACATTGCGTACATTTCGTCGAGCCATTGGTTTTGGACAGAATGTACGCTCAGACCTGATACCATTACTGAACAATGCCAAAGATGATAATGTTCTCGATTTGGTCATACGTATTTTGGTTAATTTAACCGTACCTGTTGAATGCCTTTTTTCGGTTGACGTTATGTATCGTACCGAGGTGGGCCGTCATACTATCTACGAGCTTAATAAATTATTATACACAAGCAAAGAGGCTTTCACAGATCCACGCAGCACAAAATCTGTTGTCGAGTATATGACACACATTTTGGAATCCGAATCGAAACTGACGCCACAAAAATGTGATAAAATCAATAACTGTCTCCTGCTGTTACGCAACATTCTGCACATTCCCGAGACGCATGCCGATTTCATAATGCAGCAACCAATCCACCGACAGGGTGGAAAAGCATTGGTTGTGTCAATGCAGAATGCCATCCTTTGGAATCTGTTCATACAAAGTATCGACAAGTTATTGATTTATTTGATGACTTGTCCGCATCGTACATTTTGGGGCGTTACCCTTGTACAGCTGATTGCTCTCATGTACAAGGATCAGCATGTTAGCATGCTACAGAAATTGCTAAATTTGTGGTTTGAAGCTTCGCTTTCCGAAAGTTCGGATGATAACGAGAGCAACACCTCGCCCTCTAAACAAGGCAGTGGTGAATCGAGTCCTATGCTAACTTCAGACCCGACGTCAGATTCATCAGATAACGGTAAGTCTGAAATATTTCGTAGTATTATCCGCGCAAGAATCGGGAGTGTTAACTGTTGTTTATACTTGCGTAGGTGGTGGAGGCCGCTGCAAAAATGAATGTTCTGAGGATAGGCGTCAAGCGTTACGCGAAGAAACGGAAGCCACATTGCAGGAGGTCAGTCGTAAAGGCCATGCATATCAGAATTCGATACTATGCCCACCGATACACAAAAGTGGCAGCTATCCAGCCGATGAAGAAATGGCGAAGGTACAAACAACGAATATTGTAGAGGATGAAGGTATTGAAGGTGCGGTTACAATGGACGACACCTCAAATGCGTCTACGGCATCAGTGTCGTTGCCACCATTGCCAACGTCGCCACTGTCACTGACGTCAACACCCCCGTCACCGCCATCGCCATTTCAAAAAGAAGATGACAATGAGAACGAAGAACACATACAACCAGATGATGATTCTCAAATAAAATCCGATGGTGTGACCGTATCTATGCCACCTCCTGCTATGTCCAGACGATTATCCACAGCATTACCGGTGACGGACACACCATTAGTTGGCATTTCCACATCTAGTAATGACATTGCCGGATCACCAACAACGACTGCATCCAAGAAGGTACCTCATTCGGGTCAATTAAAATTGATTAAAGGAAAATGCTGTCCGCAAAAGCGTGAATGTCCTTCCTCACAGTCAGAAATGTCCGATTGCGGTTATGCCACTCAAGCCGAAAGGGAAGCAATATCGACGTCGAGTAATGACGATGATGGACCTCAAGCTAAACCTCAACACCAGAAGCCTCCGTGTAATTCGAAGACGAGAAACAAACAACGTATTGTGCAAACGCTGGTGGAAAAGAATGAGCTGCGACGAAAGAAATTGGTGAAACGCGGAAAATGCAGTCTGTAAGTGTTAGAGTTAGGGCCGGGGGGGGTGAGGGTAGATGCATGCGTGGTGATGTGGGTTTCGTTGTTGGAATGAATGAAGTTGAATGAAGCTTTATATGTTTCCTTTTCTTTGCAGTATTAACATGAAAGGCTTGGTTCAGCACACGCCCACCGACGAGGATATATCGAATTTGTTGAAAGAATTTACGGTGGATTTTCTTCTGAAAGGTTACGGACATTTGGTGGAGGAGTTACATTCTCAACTACTAACTAATATTGTAAGTACTGAACGTATTTTTTAAGACGAGATGATTTAAATAATGTGAGGACTTGTTTTTTTTTGTCTTCTTAGAAAATCGTTATCGATAAGTCACACTTTTTCTGGTTGTTGACTTATTTTTTGCAATTTGCTACACAACTGGAATTGGATTTGGAACATGTAAACGCCATATTGAATTTCGATATTATCAGTTATCTCACCTACGAGGGTGTCACCCTATGCGAACAACTCGATTTGAATTCTCGTCAACGAGATGTTGGTGATGCGAAATCCTGTTTGCAACGCATTCATCTAGTTGTTACAGCCATACGAGAATTTCTACAAGCTACCGAAGCCTATAAGAAGGTGACACATCTAACCGAAGAGGATCGTGATCATTTACAACGTCTACAAATACAAATCAGTAGTACTGAAGATCTACGAAATCTATTCGTTCTACTATTGCGTCGTTTCAACCCGAATCTACATTCGAAACAATATTTACAAGACGTGATAGTAACGAATCATATTTTATTGGTGATACTTGACGGCGTTACGCAAACAAATAGTAGTATTCATATTAAAATGATCGATCATATTGCACAGTAAGATTTAGAAGAGTTTAATAACTGTTAGAAATTGTTGATAAAATTCACGGTTCTTTTAGATTTGCTAATTTGGAGGTGATGCGGTACTACGGTTTACTTCTGGAAGACTTTACTAGCAATGGCGAATTTGTTAACAACTGCATTTTTACAATGATGCATCACATTGGCGGTGATTTGGTAAATGCTTGTGCTCTATTTCAACCCGTGATATTGAAGACATTTTCGAGGATTTGGGAAGCTGATTATGAACTATGTGATGTATGTAATAATTGTTCAATTTATTATTACTCAAAAATGTAAATTGTCTAATCTTGTTATGTATCTTTTTATCACTTTTAGGATTGGTCTGATTTGATAGAGTATATTATGCATAAATTTATTAATACACCGCAAAAGAGTCCAGAAATATTGCCACCAATTTCTTTAACCGAATTAACGAAAGAGCATAATCTTGAGAATAAAGTTTGGTAAGCCCTTAAAGACAAACCGATGCTTTTCCTTTCAATGATTCTAATTGATTGTTATTTATTATCCATTAACAGTACTTGGACTCAAGAAGATATGGATACTTTATATTGGTATTATGTACGCAGTAAGAAAGCTGACGATGTTGTTGGCACAATTGTTAATTTATTTACAAATAATGGCAATAAGAAGAAATCACGAATTTCTATAATACAACAACTCTTGCAACAGGTAAAAATGTTGTGGTATTAAGAAAAATCCCACACGCTTGCTTACTCTGTTTCTGTTTCTCTCTCTCTTAAAGGACATAATTACATTGGTTGAATACGATGATTTAATGAAATTTGAAGATCTCGAATATCAACGTGCTTTATTGACCACACCTACGTCAAGTACCGCAGAATCCGGTATCGATATAAGAGATTCGTTGCAAAGTGGAAAACCTTTTGATGATATTCAAGTAAATATTAATAAACACTGATTGCACTACAGTCTAATTCTAATCACTAATTATTTCATTCTGCAGATTTTACTTGATCTTATTATTAAAGAGAAAAGTGAGAAACATTTACAATGGCTCCAAAAATTATTACTGGAATGCTGTTACGCTAAATTGACTCTGAAATCGAGTCCGCAACGGCGTATTCATCAGAATTTGGAATTGGTTATGGAACCTGTAGCCTATCATTGCCTTTGTATGTTTTCCATTGCTTTTTTCACTTTTGTTAAGATAATTTTTAATAAAAATTACCATCCTAATCATCATTACCTTCTTCTACCACTTGTTCTTCATTATTTATTTAGTAAAATGTGAATCAATACCAATCGTTCAATGGAATCACGATCAGGCTTCGATGATGCTATATCAACCTTTTGTCCTGCTCCTGCATAAGCTCGGTTTTCAATTGCCCGCCGATGCTGGTTCGATATTTGCACGTATTCCCAGCTTTTGGTCTGCCGAATTAATGTACGATATTGCTAAGAAACTCGGCCCATTGGATAAATGTGAGTTAATAACGAGGTGGGGTACATCGAAATATGTTAATTTTGACACTCTGAGCGCTTTGCCTTGTGCTTCTCTCTCGGTTCTTTTATTCTCTGAATACTTATAGTATTAATAAAATTCGATGTGAGCCTATTGGAGGATACGAATTCAACCACTTCGAGCGGTTTTAGTCACGTAAAATCGGCACGTGCTTCATTGAGTTCGATTTCGAGTTTGGAAATGGATTTCGGTGAGACGGAAGAATTCTGTAGAAATATGTCGGCTAGCCTGACACCGGTTTCCGAGGTTGATGTTCCTTTGGATGGTTATATGGCGCCAAAGACTGGCAGTAGCGAAGCGTTTGCTGTGCCAAAATTGAAACATAGTCATTCAATTATAAGGTATGTCCAATTTTATGATAATAATGAAATATTCTAAATTATTTTTAATTTTAAATTATTTTTAATTTCCAGATATACACCGGAACCATCACCGGCCATACCAAATTGGTTACAATTGGTTATGCGTAGTAAATGCAATTCAGGGGCAAATGAAAAGTAAATATATTTTTAAAAGATTTATATATTCAGTTGCAAAATATGGATTCGTTAAATTTTCGTTTAACCGACAAACAACCGTCTGACATTGACTGTTATTCCAGAAAAAGTAGCAGATACAAGTTGTATTCAATAAAGATTTCAGACTTAAGACTTATTTACTTCGATTGTAAATAACTTTAATTGAAACAGGGATATATTTTATGCTATTTATCAAATTCAGCGGGTTCCGTGGTGATGATTTTTTTGTTTGTATAAATCACTATATTCTAGATAAGTCGCCAAAAAAATTGCGATGCAATCACAAAGTCATTTGATCCGGGTTGGTTATAAATCTATTATTATTTGCTGACAACGACAGTGACAAAAAACTAAAACGAACTAAAATGAAACTCGATTCCGCTTCGCTATGAAGTACACGCTGCCAACAAACCGGTTGACTAACTAATCAAGCAACCAACTAGTAAACCCATTAACAACCAACCAACTAGTTAATCGAGCAATATAGCAACCAACTGATTAACCGACCAGCCAACCAACCCACCAACCAACAAACCAACCAACAAACCAACCAACAAACCAACCAACCAGCCAACCAACCAACAAACTGACCAAAGAATTAACCAACTATCCGAACCAACCAACCAACCAACCGTCCGAGCTAATCGACCAGCCTGTCCGGCTAACTTTTGACAAATTTAATAAGCAACGTGTTTAAGAGATTTCAGTTGTTAACATTAATAACGACAATAGCGATAACAATAACTACAAAGAAAAAGACCTAACAAAAATAATTACGATAACAATACAAATTACAACAAAACGACAATCATAACAATTGTAAAATCGCAACAAAATTTCTTTATTTAAAAAAATGAATTACTCAATTGCATAAATTTAATTGAAAGCTCTTAAAAAGAATGATTATTTCTGTATGACGTCAGTTGGAGAACACTGACGTATTAGTGACATAATTTGTTTAGCAACGTTGCCATACTAATTAAATGTTCACACAAATGCTTGAACAAATACAAATGAAAACAAAAATCAACTAAATAGAATTCGATACGATCTCGTATTTATTTTAGTGATGCCGCAATTTTAACGAAAACCTTAAGAATTATTGATTTTTTTGAACTTTAACATTTTAATACGTTACGATATCAAACGATAATCTTATACGGTTTTATTATGTGTAGTTTTCTATTGAATTTGATTTTAGAGCATTAAGCTTTTGTGATGCCGGTGCTTAAGTGATTGCACCGATCTGTATCAATAATTGATTTCTATCGATCTATAATATTGTCATTATCTATCTATTTACGATATCTATTTATACATTTGTTAGTGGTCAATCTATTTACGATATGTTTACGATGCTGTTTTAAATAATTAATTAGGCCGTTGGGAGACCTAAGACGACGATAATTACCTTTTTAATTTTAAATTTTTTTAACAGATAATTTTGCTTTAGTATATCCAGGAGTTTAACCACTTCCTCATACTCCTTTAATGGATTTCCTTTTATTGTTTTGCGTTTTGAGGTTTATTTTATTTGCATAAGGCGATCATGGGTTTTCGGTTCTTCATCCTACCCCGGACAACACAGGTTACCGAGAGAATTTCTAATTCTAGTTTTGAATAAAAGTTAGATTAGGTTTTATTTTTCATTAATTAAATGCTTCTTTATCCCGACCAATCCAAAGGACATTCCAATATTTGTTCACTATCGGTATCATTTATTGGTAAAATTATGAATCTTGTCTAATTTAAAGGGTCTCAATCGATGGTTAATTAATTTTTCAATTCTTCAATATTTTTATAAATTTATCAAATACAAAAATCAAACGATACCAAACGTAATACACGTTCATTTGGGGACCATTTCCGGGCTTGTCTTTTGCACGAATCAAATATTTTTTCAAAAAGAGCTAAAAAATCGGTAAATATTCACGTGACATTTAATCCTGAATCGAAGCAGCAAATCAAGGATTGACAAATATTTTTATTGGATTTTTTAAATTTTTTAAACGACTTGAGTTAACGGTTTTTTTATAAATATGATTTATAAACCAATGTGTTTGAGCCTTTCTACCAAATCATTCACGTAATTTCTTACAACTAATATATTGCGCGTTTGTTGTTGTTGTTGTTGTTGGTGTTGCTGCTGTTATTAATGGTGTTGCAGTTAACAAACACGATCATGATAAAATAAATCACTTTAATTATGAAGTTTATAAATGTTTTGAAGGCTGAATCGCTGTTGCATTCGGTTTCGGCGAAAATTACTTTTTCGAGGAAAGAAAAAAACATTTGTGTAAAAATAATTTGTTGATGAGTGTTTTTTATTGTTTTCTTTTAAGTTGAATCGGCTTGAAATGAGTTGAGTAAATACTAGTTTAAAATAATTTATTACTATTACTACAAGGAAAAAAATGATGTTCGGCATGGCGCAACAACAACACCAATAGAAGTAACAATAAAATGGTATAAGATTTTTGCAAAAAAAAAAAAATAAAAGAAGGTTGAAATAGTAAACGTGTCAAAATAAAGATTAAAATAATGTGGAGAAGGAAGAGGTAGCAGTGTTGGCAAAGTCATAAAAAGAGGAAGAGACATGTTTGTTGCAATGTTTGGGGATGTCACACACATACAAAAAAGCCTTCAAAAATTCCCATAGCAATTTTATTCTTTAACAATATTTATTATTTAATATACATATATATTTTCTATTTTTAATTCTTTTCTTTTTTACAATTTCATTGCATTTTTCAGTCGTCGTCTTAGCTTCGATATTTCAATGATGTCATCCGGCTTTAGCGATGCGTCGTCATCGAAAACAACAACAGCAGCGGCATCTCAGACAACATCAAGGGCTGATTTGCAACAATCCGCCACAACATCGCCGACAATACCAACACCAATAACAGCTACAACAACAGCAGTAGCAGCAACAGCAACCAGCTTTTGTGTCGGCGGGATGATTGGTTCACAAAGTAATAACAATAACGGCATTAGCAATAATATTTCGGCAAACAAAAGTCAGAAGAATAACAATTACGACAGCAATAATCAGAACAACAACAACAATAGCAACAGCAACAATTGCAACAATACTAGCAAAATCAAAAGAAGCAACAGCAGCAGCGATAGTCTATCCGTTTTCAACAATTCTATATTGACTATCAAACAACAACAAGAACAACAACAACAACAACAGGCGTTCAAACAGAATCCTACTGACGTTCATAGCGATAGTGATGATAATGTTGATGGTGATGGTGATGATGAAGATATTGATGATCAGGATGCTGATGATTATGATGATGATACAGCTATGAAATCATTCAATAAACACGATTGCGATCGTATTGATTCGAATTCCAGCCATCCTTCATTAAATCATCAAAGCAGTAGTGGCGTCAGCAGTAGTGGCAACGGGATTGACAGCATCAATTGCTTTGGCAGTGGAGGTGACAATTTGGAGAGTGCTTATAGCGCTATGATTGCCTCATTTTATGAGAGTGAAACCGTAAAGTAAGTTTTGGCGGTTGTTGGTTTTGTTTTTGTTTTTTCTTTTTTGTAGAGATTGTGATGACTTGAAAGAAAATGATAATAATGAATGATAAAAGAAATATTCGGTAATTTTCGTTTGTTAATTTTTATATTTCTTTTTGCAACTATAAATTCGAATCATTCGAATACATGAAAAGCTACATTGGCTGATTTTCAGTTATCGGTATTGCCACCGGTTTTTTATTATCAAAAATTTTTCACGTTTTTAGCGTTGCTTTTACTGTTTTATTAAATTATTAAAATTATTAAAATCTTTTTGAAAACTCGGTTTTTGGTCTTGGTTAATTGGTTTATCGGTTAATCGGTTTTATGGTAGTCGGTTTTCTGGTAATCGTTTCTGTCACGTTGTCGGTAATGAATTCTTTTATTCCCCCAATTCTTTAACAGTGGTTTCTGCTGAGTAATTAGGTTTAAAGTAATCGGTATTCCGATATATCGATATATCGATAATTATTTCTGGTATTTCTAGGAACAGATTTTTGTTTCTTGGTAAAAATTGTCTTCTTGCTAAACGATATTTTGGGATTTATCGGTAATGTGTTTTTCTAATAATAACCATTTTTTATTAATCCTTATTATTATTACTCAACTTTAACTAATCGTTTCATTACCATCATTTTTGGTAATCGGTATTAGCTTCTAACGTCTGTGTTTGGTAATCACCGATAACGATCGATAACGGTTGTTTGCATGTAATTGGTTTTTACAATTTTCAAATGATTAGTCTTTTAATTAATGCATTAATGAGGTTTTCGATAATCGAGGCTTGTTTAAAATTGTTTTTCTTTCAATCAATTTCTTACAATTTACATGCTTTTTAATGATTATTTTGTTATTCCTTCATTTTAATCGATCTTTAATCATTTGTTACTTGTTATCGATTGCAGAGCATTGACTTTGAGATGATTACATTCTTGTAACTTGTTTGGTAGAGTCTTTTTTTCCATCAAACGAAATCGGTTTTTTGTTTATTATTTCTTTCAATTTCGAATTCGAATTTGAGTCGTATTTCATCATATTTGTGAGTCAAAATATATATGGATTTCTTTAATTCCATGCACTAATTTTGTTTGTGTGTAGTGGAAGTGACTTTGATCGAATTCTTTTGTTATTCAAGATAATTTCTGTTTTTGGTGTGATATATTTTCATAATCAAAATTTATTAATTGTCGTTCAGATTTTGATAAACACGACGTGATTAGCAAAAACTTTAATTAAAACAGTGATAGATAAATTAGAAGATAATTATTATATATATTTTTAAAATGTTTTTAATGAATTATTAAACGCGCTTTAGACTAAATCAGATAGATCCGGTCTTTGTAAGTAGTTTAGAAATTTTTGAGCGATGTAAACGTTTCTGTTAGAAATTAGATTCCAGAAGAAATCTCTAGACGGCTCTGTTGAATGTATTGCCGGGTTTTTTCTTCCCAAAATTTTACAAGTCTTTCTTGCATTGTTTGCGTCCATGATTTTTACAAAAGTCGAACACTTTCGAAATGTTTTTGATATTGTTCAATACCTCTGTCAAAGACCATTTATGGCAAATTGCGGCCAAATCTATTTTCATTTTTCGGAGCGTTCGTAATTCAACGTTGCCATCTGATAGAATATAATAGGAAGAGAAAAAGAAAATATTGCCGATAAACGATGAATAAACATGAAAGTAAATTTTATAGGTTTTGTTATTTAAGAAAAACCTAATAGGCAATCAAAAATTAACATTAAATATTCAATGATTTTTACAGGAAATCTAACAGAAAATAAAATGAATTAATCAAGCCCAATAATTTCAAAAAATCACTATAATTTTTTTTCTGAAAATTTAAAAATCTCTCAAGCCATAGAAACTATCATAAAAAGTATACAAAAAAATTACTGATTTATTTCATTGCTAATTACAAATACTCAGTTTTATAAATTATAAATGAGTTTTGTTAAAGGAATTTTTTATATAATTTTTTTTGGAATTTTATGATTTTGTCATTAAAATTTTGTCATTAAAATTTCGTTGTTAACAAAGAGCTTGGATTCTTTTACCAACTTTTTTATTATTCGTCTAAGAAAGTCTATAAAAACCACCTTAAAAATTATGAAAAATTATATAGGATTTATTAGAAAAAACGAAATTTATTCTTAATTGAAAGTTTTCAACAATTTTATTCAATGTAATTTTATTCAATGTAAAATATTTTTTCAATAAATTTTGTATAATTTCAGAAGTGAAACGGCCAGTGTAATTTCCGATTTGACACGAATGTATGTCAGTGACGATGAAGAAGGCGAAGATCTCGGACACTAAAAATTGAAGGAGAGAAATTTGTCATGTTGTCATTTGCAAAATTACCGAGAATTCCAAAATTTTCCCGAGGTATTAGCATTGAAGGAGAATACTAACGCATAACACAGTATAAAGAATGGGAATGAAGAATGAAAAATTGGACAGAAAATATTCTCGTAATGCAAATTTATCGATAAAAAAGTGTTAATATCGTAATGGAAAAATATGCTTCAGAATTGTATTTACAAAGGCGAAAATTCTACAAAGAGGAAGGAGAACAAAATTAAGGAGAAGGGAAGAGGAAAGAAAGCTCGAGAAGTTTACTTGGCCAACAATTTTTGGAGGACTTGAAAAAGGAGAATTTCTGAACTCTGAAAACTTTTCAAGAGGACGAATAAAATTCAGCAATAGAGAAGAAAACTTAAAAAAGCAAATCGTAAGGAAATATGTCCAATGAGGGAAAAAAGAAAACACACGCACACACACACGCCCACACACACATACACCCACCCACACACACACACACAAACATCCACCCACACACACATACATACACACACATTTAAAGCTATTCAACATAAAACAAGTAGAATGAGAACAAAACAAATCCCACAAATTTTATAAGCAAAATATTTCCTAAATAAAACTTCAAAACGAAAAAAAAAATTAAAACAATTATTAAAATTAAATTAATTATTAAAATTAAAATTAAATTAAATTAAATTATTGAATTATTAAAATTAAATTTTTATTACCGAGAAATATTGAAAAAATATGGTTTTTGAATTAATTATGTGTTTGTATCGTATTTATGTTTGTAATGGTCATAAATTAATATTTATTAAAAAACAGCTAATACGAAAATAAATTCATATTCCCGAAATTGTATGTATTACAAATTTAATAAGAAAAACTTCGAATTCGCATTATCATAAAAGTTAAAACAAAATTATTTTAAAAATTTAAGAAACAAAAAAATTCTGTGAGAATTCTATTCGAAAATTTTATTGTTTTTTAATTAAATTTTATTATAAACGAGTTTATATTATATATGTAAGATCCAATAAAATAAAATATTATGGTTAATAAAAACAATATTGGGTTTTTTGTAAAAGATTGAGATTAATTGAATGCTCAACGACTTAATCAATAAGATGTGAATCATTGTCATCTTAAGAATAAATTTGTTCCATCAGATTTAGTCATCGACAAGATAACACCATTTAATCATCATCAATCAAGACATCTTTATCGACGTAAGTATGACAATTAATTATAATAAAATATAAAATCGTTTCATATAAATCCACGAATAATGTTATGGCTTTATCATTATTTTGATAGAAATATGTGTACATAATTAAAGTAAACATATTTTTTCACATCTATAATTTTATTATTTTTAAAAGAGTAAGACTAAATAATATAATGCATATATTTTATTTAGCACACGTATGAGAACAAAAATATATTTAAAAATTTGATATAAAATATATGCAATATTTTATTTCATATTATTAAAACGAACTTTATTTAAAACAAATGAGAAAATTATATAAAAAATATAAAAGAAAACTAATTTAGAAATCTCTTTAATAGAAAACTATTTAGGACAAGAAGGCAAAAAAAGATAAGTAATTTGATTGAATAATAAAAAAATATTTAAAATGAAAAACGTATATATTTGAATATATAAAAATTTGTAATTAAAAAGGATAAAAATGACATAACAAAATTATTTAAGGTAAATAAAAAAAAATTATGGAATGAAAAAAAATAAAAGAAAGAGAAAAATTAAAAGAAACGAAACTAAGCAACGTGAAAAAATAATTATAAAAATTTTATAAAATTAATTTATCTAAAAATTAATTAATCTAAAAATAAAGAAATTTTGAAAAGCGTAAAAAGTATAAAGAAATATAACAAAGATAGTATAAAGAAAAATATTAATTCAAATGTACATAAATTATATAAAAAATTATTTAAATAAAAATTATTTGAAGCTTACGAGAAAGTTCATAAAAAATATAAAAAAAATGCCTCACTTAAAGTAAATAAGAATTTGTATAAAAAATATTTGAAAAAGTTTATTCAAAATAAATAGAAATTGTGCAAAAAAAAATTTATTTAAAACACACCAAAAATTTATTAAAAACTTTAACAAATTTTTAAATATAATAAAAATTCTCTTCATCTGCTTAAGACATTTTCCAAGAAGATTGTTTATTGTGTCTAAATTTTTTGCAATAAAACAACAACAACGAAATAGTAACAGCGGAAGAAACATTGCCGTTGTGTAAAATCCCTTTTTTGGTCAATTGCCATTCCCTTTCAGCTGCTACGTCATAAATAGTTATGTATTATTGCCGTTGTAGTTGTTGTTGTTCTTTAGTTAAGATTGCTTGTTGTTCGTCTCGTTTGGTCTACTTTGACCATAACCATCTATGAACTGGTCTTAATTTGTAACAGCACCAACATCAGCACCACCAACAGTAGCAAATTATTGCTGCATTACCTCTGTTATTCGATTATAATGTCGCATTTTCGATAAGTTTTCTATTGAATGTAAAATTTGTTCTGATTTTCCATAAAATTTTGGTAATAATGACAATATATGGACTTATAAATACGAGACCATACATCCATATTTATCGTACTTTCAATACGCAATAGTGTGAACGTAATCGCATACGATCCGAGTTTATTTTATTTGCATAATTTGTTGTTGTTCGCCTCTGTCTTTTTTTGGTCAGGTTGTTAGTCTTCGCGTTTAAGAGTTGTTGCTAAGTTGTTATTGTTGTTGTTGAAGTTGTCGTCATCGATTGTGTTTTTTTTTTTAAAAAAATTGAACTAATTTTGCAATTTTTTTCATTCACAATAACAAGCAATAGATTTTTTGAAAAAATAAGAAATTTTTTTTGTCGAGAATAAAAATATATTTTATAAAGTTATCGTTATTAAATCCCGGTAGCAAAATGCTGCGCAACACCCTTTTGGTTGGTTCTTCGATAATTTATTTTTTATGAGAAAAAATATTTCTGTTAAATTTGAAATTAGAAAATTTTTTTCTCATTGTTTTTTTAGTTTTATTGAAAACTTTTAGATTTTCACATATAATTTCAATTTTTTTAAAAAAATGCAAAAAGAAAAAATAAGAAAAATGATTTTCGAAAAAACAAAATTAAATATTTTTTAAAAAAAGAAGCCTCTGAATGTCACGTTCGTGTGGTTACCATTCGTTCCAAATTAACCTCAATTTTCAATCTTCTTTAAAATAAAGAAAAAATATATATAAATTCTATTAAAAAACTGTAATAAATTCAATTAAAAAAATATATATCTGAAAATATAATAAAATTGGCTTCAGAAAATATATTTATAAAACATTTTATTATATTCGGCATTTTATTATATTAAGTGCCACCCATCGATAAGTTTATTATAAAAAAACAAATCAAAATTAAAAAAGAAAATTAATATAAAATCGTAATAAAACACAACAAAATCATATGCAAATGTGTGTCAAGAAAAACTTGAAAAAATTATTGCAAAGCATAAAAAAAAACAACAACAAATAAAGCAATAACATCGTGTCAGTAAAAATCTTACGAAAAGAAGAAGAGGATTTATATCAGGCGGGAAGTACAATAAAAAGGAGATGCTAACATAAATAACGAGAATCTCGACAGCAAAAGGAAACCATCACAACCGCACCTTCAATATCGAAAGCACCAACAACAACTGCAACCGTATATCTTGCTGAAATGGCAAAGGGTGTCAAGAATTATGAATTTTTCACGAAGTATCGAAATGACGACCGATGACGATATTGTGATACTGTCACAGTGGAGTCGCTTCACTTATTGATGCGGTCGAAAAAATTTACACCAAATAATCCCATAAGTTACATGCATAAATGCCCTTATGCGATGGATGTTCAATGTATTCTTGATGTTGGGGTTATAAGCGAATATTAAATTGTGTGTATGGTTTCAAACACTTTAATGAATTTATTGTCTGAAGCTATTGAGAGATAATTTCATATGAGTCTAATCATTCATTTGCGACTTAGTTTTAGTTAACCACGTTAGATTTGTTGACGCGATACTGTTGAAGGAAAGTGGTGGGGGTCTGTGTCGAAGCTGTATGTAGTATTTGCAATCGAGCTGTTACCGAAGCTGAAACTCTCATTTGTGAAATGACTCTGAAATTAGAAAGTGTCTATTCGGTGGCATAAGAGGGGCATTAGCCCCAGTAAGGGATCCAGAGTGATGCTTTGACTCATTGAATATTGGGATGAGAGGCGATGAAGGCATTGTTAACGATGGATTTCGCAAAAATATCTCAGACTCTCAAAGCGAAATACAATCAAAGGAAAAAGGATGCCATAAAATCACCTCCGGCTCTTGATTCTTTATGACTTTTCACCGTTGTTACAGGGTGCTTCAGGGAAATTAATCATCCATTCTAGAGTCTAGATCTATCTTCATATTTTTATCAAATATGTGTTAAATAAAAGTATTTAAAAAACCAATAATTTTAAATTTGCTTTAAAATTTTGAGTCATGAAAAAACTCCGTACTAACGTATTTTTCTTTTTTATGGAATCCGATTGAGTGGATTAAGACTTTAATTACAACATCTATGACCTTGAAATCGCTTGGTTTTAAAGGAATGATCTACAGTTTTTTCATCAGTTTTGTCAACACAAATGAATTCAACGTTTTTCGTTTATTACGGACTTCAATTTGAAAAAATAATTAAATTTACAATAATCTAAATTTAAACCGAAAATTAAATTATATATAAATTTCTCTAAATTTTATTAATATATAAAAGCATTTTGCATCGATTTTACAAAAACTAAAATTACAAAAATCATGAAAAGAATTTTAGAAAACAATTAAAAAAAAGAAAAAAGAAAATTTTAGAAGACAATTTAAAACCTTTTAAAAAGGTTGTGTGAGCACCCTGTACGAAGGTCAAGTAAATCCAACGACCAATCGAAGAAATGAGCGCCCATCCGTTTTAATTTTGTGGTTACGAATAAAAGCGAAAGTGATGTCTTGTTAATGGCGTTGTTTTCGTTGTTTGTGATGTTATTGTTATTGCACGATCGAAAAAAATTTAAAAGGTGTGTTTTTTTAAGTGGAAGTCTATAATTTTCGTTGGCGGATTGAGTAACCCCGATGCAGAGGAAGAATGTTTATTTTATTGATGTTGTTGTATTGCCGATGTTGTTGTTGCCGTTGTTGTTGTCATCGTCACCGAAGTCATCATCGTCATCATCGCCGTCGTCGTTATTGCCGTTGTTCATTGTTGTTGTTGTTTTTGTTACTCATTCATAGTCTTTGTCTGAATGGAAACATTTAAAGGTTTGATTTTTTCTGTTTTTTTGTTGCAATACAACCAAATCATATCAAGATCAAGAGCGTAAAAGGTTTACTACTTAAAAACAAAACAATATATACCAGTCTTTTAAATTCACATCGAAATAATTTGATAAAACAATGATGGCAATAACAATATTCGTGTAAACGATATTGTAATGAAAAATTTATTAGAAATTTAATAAAATGTCAGTTTTGATAATCTAGTAGTGTTTGTTGGGCAAGTGTGAAATATTGCACGTTGTCAAATAACTGATAATTGAACAATCGATAAATATCGGTTCCAAACGAAGAATCGAAAAGTGAACGGGAAGCTCTTACAACATGTATTGCTTGGCATCAGCTCACGTTCTGTCAATTGTTTCGACCTGTTAGGTTAAAGATTTATAAAAACAAATGAAAAAAAAGACATAAACGACATAGAAGGATTAAAAAAATCTTAAATTACAATGAGAATAGCAATGATCATAACAACAACAACAACAGCAACAACAACACGTTGTTGTTGTCATGCCCCACAAACCAACCAATTTGTTATAAAGCAACATTTTTCGGTTGCTGCTTCTTGGCGATCTTGTTTTTTTGTTTCTGTTGTTGTTGTTGTCGATGATGATGATGATGTTATTGATAATCGCGTCCTGGGTAGGCATTGCCTTTGTCCTATGTGGTGACGGTCACTAAAGCAAAGGCTTTTGTTTAGTTTTCTATTAGTTTTCATGTATACGTTCATGTATACGTTTAATGCATACGTTCACCCTATTTTCCCCGATCCGTCCTTTCTTCAGTCCGTCTCATCTTGCTAACCTAAAATTTGTTTTGACCGAGCTTTATTTTAGTTTAAAAATTTCCAAAGTCGATTGGTCTTATCTTTTTTACAGCATGTTCGACTACTAAAAAAACAGTAGCTGTCAGCAGTGTTGTTGTTATTGTCAATTGTTGTTCTTGTGAAATGAAAACGTGATTAATGTTGGGGCTGATTAGTATTGTTGTAAGCGATTACTTGATCATCTTAAGGCTCGTTGTAAGTTCATTCGGTCGTCCGTTAGCACGTTCAGCTTACCCGTCTACCCCCGTGCTCTAGCAGACCCTCTAGTTAGACGACAATTTATTAGTCGAGCATAAGAATTTTTGATAATTGTTGGCTTTTTATTTCTTTTCTTAATTTATTGTATCGAGTGAATGTAAAGAGAAGAATTACAATTAATAAATTTAACTCGTTGTGAATAATAAGAAAAAAATGAATAAAGTAGAAAAACGTTCGTTTTTTTGTAAATGTTCAAAAATGCTTCGATGCATTTATTCGACTAAAACACCAAACATACTGATAAAAACAGAAAATGGGTCATCTCATTAAAATGAACGTAGCCTACGTGAGTTAGTTAGGCAACTTCTTCTTCAGCTTCTACTTATTTTTATTTACCCACTTGTTCTTGTCATTTTTTTCTTATTCTAGTTCTTTGCGTTTTAACAACAATTTACGTAAGTTTTCTTACTTTTATTGTGTTTTAACGATTTTAAGTTCATTTGTCATCTACCGATGAAAAAATTTACTACCTACTACTAATTCTCTACCTACTACTAAATCTACTGAGCTAAATCTACTACTAATTCTAGACATTCTTTGCTAACGATTTTTTTTGCAAAATAAGAAAAAATTAAAACTAAAATAAAGTAAATAATGTATTAGTAGCAATTTTTAAGTCAAGCCCTTTTTATTGAAAACGATAAGTAAATATTGTCAAATCGAATCGATAACAGACGTTATATTTGACACCAAGTCACAAGAACACCTCAAAATTCCAAAAAAAGGCAGGCGTGTTTTTATTATTTTTTTATTGTCATTAAAGCAAAATAAGACGAACCAAGGAATGGCAATGAGTTTCACATTAATCGCGGTTTATTGCGGGCGTTAAAGAATTATCAAACTATTATTGGATATTTATTGGTAATCGACAAAACAAAAACAAAAACCAATAAACTTTATGACGATCAGTGTTGTCAACCATGTTCAATGATCAGAATGACCAATTCCGTGAAGAGATTGAAGGCAATGTTGGCTGGTAGCTTGAACTTAAAGCAATCGATTTTTAGAGATCTGAAATTATAAAGGAATACAATAATATCGATCGCTGGAGGTGTTAGTCAATGAAACAGCGCAAGTTTTTTTCCAAAAATTTTTATAAAAATATTTTAATTTTTTTATTTTTTTCATTTTATTAATTTTTAGCAATTTTCCAAAAAATATTAATAATTATTTGATCAATTTATTGAGGAAAATTTCATGAGAATTGCGAGTTATCGAAATAAACCCTTTATACCAGTATTCAATATTATTGATATGAATTATTGATAATTGATAATTGATTATCGATTATTGATAGAAAATTTATTGATTTTCCTTAACCCAAAATAAATGACCACATTTTTATCGTTAGCGTGGTGGGAGCAGGTATCGCGAACTCCCACCAGATTGTGGAGCGCATTTTGAATCGTTTGCGTTGTAAAGTTTTTTATTTAGAAGTTTTTCTTAAATTTTATCATTAATCATATTATTGATGACTTATTTAGTATTCAAGCTTTTTATTCAATGATTTATGACAGAATCGTATATCAAAATATCACTCATTCTGTCAGAGACGCTGTGATTTTTTGCAGGTTAAAAAAATTAAAAAATTAAAAAAAAATACAAATAATAAAAAAATAAGGATCACGTAGACAGTGAAGTATTTTGAAATGATGGTGCACATTACTCTGCAATTTGTATACTTGTATACAAAATTCAAAATTCGTATACAACAAAATACAAATTCAAAAATTTTGAATTTTTATGATTGATAAAGCTTTGAAATATTCTGCAAATATAACTCATTAATTAATGATTAATGATTAATTCTAAACAATTACTATTTTCTCTATTTTTTTTGCCTATTACTAAATTAGTCTATCGTAATAAAATAAGAAAAATTACAGACTGAATTTTTATCGGAAAAATTTTAATAACTATAAACCATACCGTTAAGCTAACATTAGTGAAATATTTAAACTCATAACATTTTTTAATAATTCTCTAGTTCTCACTGTAAATCCTCATAGATTTTATAATTGAAGTAGTTTCATTTGATTTAATTTAACAGCCTTTTCCTCCCAAACACCTATCGCAATTCATTGTACAAAACAAGCTCAGCCTTTCAGTCATTCAATGCACCAATAATTTCAATACTGAGTTCTAACCAATTATGATATTCCCCTGTCAATTTTAATTGATAATGCCCGAGGCATCAAAACAACAAAATAATCATAAAATCATAAAGAACGGAACAATAACAACAACTAATCAAGCGTATTGAAATTGTAGTCAAATCAAAGAAACATTTTAAAACACAAAAATCGACAAACAAGAACAAAATTATGAAAAACCATCGTAAAATATTAGATTATAATACCGTTTAGATCCCATGCGAAACATGATTTATTTAAAAAGCATAACGATCAAGGCGTTGCCAGAGGTTCTCAACTAAAATAAATCGTGACTTTTAGCAGAAGCTGTCAATAAATGCAATTAATGAATGCCGGCTTCAATCAAAACAAAACAAATATCAAAGTTAAACAAATAATAATAATAAAAATTATAATAATAATAAAATTAATAATAATATATTCTTATAAAAAAAATTAAAAAAAAATTAACAAATCATCATAAAAAAGAAGCAGAACCAATTAAATTTTGGAAAAAAGTAGTAAATTTTTTTCAAGTAGGAAAATAAAAATATTTTCTTGAAAGGTTAAGCAAAAAAATTTTTTTCGTATTGTAATTAAAACAAACAAAAATGAAACCGTAATGAAGTGAAATGAAAAAAATCTTAATCGAAATCGTATCATAGGAGAACATTATTGAAGTAATCGATGAAGTTATTTTTGTAATGATTTACATACGTTATGCACAAAAAACTTGTATGATTTTACAATTTTTTTATTGTAGGTCTGTAATGAATTTTTTTGGTAATTTTTTGCATAATTTTCTCGTTTGTTATTGTTATTGTTTTTTTTTTGTTTAAATAATTGTTGCCTAAATGGCTACTGTTTTTAGCAACGATTATGATCCGGCATTGTAAATATTTGTATAAGAGAAATCCTTTTTTTAAATATTTATCTATAATCGTGTTACGATCCGCTCGAAAAGTACCCGATCAAGTTTTCTAGGTTTATCGATATATATAAGAAATTGTAATGCGATGAAATGAATCAAGATTTATGACAGTACTGTGGAAAGGATTCTGTTGGAGCAGAACATTTCTTAAAGTATGGACAATTCCTTTGATATTAATTACAAGATAAATTATCAAAAGATACCAATTAGAAATGAAAATAGTTTCTTTGTGTTAAACAGAAAATACATTGTTGATTGTTGTTGTCAAAAATTTATCACAGCCATATCACGAGGTAGCATAAATAAATTGTCGAATACTTTACGGACAATCAAAATTTATCATCATAAATATTAATAAAAACGCTTTTAATTGGCGAGAGTAATATTATTTTCTTCCGGCGAAATGTTCATTATCTTTTGAACTCCTTTCGGTGAATGAATGTAAATAGTTATTCCACCAATATTTTATGCACTATTTCTTATTACACTCGTAAGTAATAAGAAATTCAGAATTTACTTTAACAGCAAATTTTTGTGAGGCCAAAACTTTCCATTTTTAATTGAAATTCCTTTTTTCTTTCAAACATATATGGAGTTATGAAATTTAATTTGATAACATGGGATCATAATAATTTCTTAATTTACTCTCGCGCTTTCCTCCAAAAGTTGAGGAATGAAGAATTTAAAAATTTTTAATTGTCCTCTCATAAAGCAATTTTAATTTTTCCCTTCTTTTCCTTATACTTTTCTGGGATCGCTTTTCAATTACAAAAAAATATCAAAGCCTTCGAACTAATTCGTTCATTCATTCTGTCGCGCATTTCATTCGTTAGTTTATTCGTTCGTTAATTCGTTTGGGTCATGCATTCGTGTAATAAATCCGTTCGTTCGTTTATGCATGCATTCATTCAAACGTTTGTTCGTCGTCGTTCGTTCGTTGCTTCACGTATTTGCTCGTTAGTTTGTGCGACAAAACTAAAAATTCTCCTTTGCTCTATTTCTGATATTTTTGCAACAGAAAAGAAAACAAAGCAAAGAAAGATATAAATACATGAATTTAATAAATAGTAAACAACAACTGAAACAACAAAACAAAAACAAATCATTCCTTATACGAATACTTTGTTTTTTATAAATTAAGTGCTTTGCGACGATTCCCGGTTCAGTTAAAATCTGTAACTTGTTCGATATTGTTCGTGAGCGAAACGCTGCTCTTGCTATCACTGCTATTACTATTACGGCTATAGCTGTTGCTGCTGCTGCTACTGCTGACGCTGACGTGGACGCGCAAAACCGCTCGATGCAGAGCAACGTGCATTAGAAAAGTTCAAGCAAGCGCAAAACTGAAGTCAAACAAATCAAATCAAATCGTCTCATGACTTCAACGCGTTGAGTTTCTTTTATCGCACGTCGCATAACGGAACGCATTTGTTGATTATTAGTTTTATGTAGCGAAAGCGATTTTGATTTCTAATTTTCGTTACTTCGCTCCAACTATTTTAATAAAAATATTAAATAAATTCAAGAAATAAACGTTTTTTCGCCCGTGTCTTTCGTGTGACTTTTACTAAAAAAGTAATCAAAGACAAAATTGAAAACTGTTATAAAAAAGAATTTAATTGAAAAAAGGACTTTTCAATTGTTCAATTACATTGACAGTGTTCACAGCATCATCAGCATATTCATATAATTGAGGATAATAATTCGGTTATTAAAAACTTGTATTCATTCGAACCGACAAACATTTTCATATTTAAAGTAAGTAGTTAGTGATAATCGTAAAAGTATCCTCAGTGTTTTTGATATATAATATTTTTCCCCAATATTCGATATTTTACAAAATATTTCATCAATTTAATTTCTGTTGAAATTTAAAAGTAAAAAACAAAAATATATCTTTCAATATAAAAATTTAAAGTTTTTCTATTATTTTTAATTTTATTGAAATTAATAAAATCGCCAATATTTAAAATTTAACTTTCCTACTTAAAAAAAGTTTTATTATATTTTTTTTTAAAAATAAAACCAAAAAAATAGCCATTAGTATTTTTTCGAAATATTTTTTGAAATGAAGCAAACTCTGAAGCGTAATCGATCTTGTTTTGAAATACAATAATTTTAAATTAAAAAGATTTGACTAAAATTTTTTTTCTTCACAAAAATAAACAGGTTTCTAAAATTTGAGCCGTAAATTTCATTTATTTTAATACAAAATGATTTTAATACATAAAGTCTTCATGAAGTTTTAATGGAAATGCATTGATTAAGAAACTTGTTAATATAATTCCAATCTTGTCTTAATTAAGCTTGAAACATTTCAAAAGAGCGTTTTTTTTGAATAAATTTATTTCGTTATTATTTTTGAAAAATTCAACACTTAATTATTAAATATTTTGAAATTAAGTTGCGAATGAAATTTTTGTTATTATTTAGATAAAAAATATTTTTCTATTGCTTCATTAAAGCTAAATAGAAAAAAGCTAATAAAATCATATTTTACATAGTTTCATGCTTTTAAGTGAAGAATTATTTTGAAAATAATTTAGTTAAAATAAATAAAATTGAAAATACTAAGTAAAATCATTTCTTTAAATCGTTGTTTTTTCAAATAATTTCAAATTTAAGTTATAAAATTTTTAAATTTGAATGTTTTTTTTAGATTTTCAAATGCTATTCGCTAAACGAATCTTTAGTGGAAAAAATATTTCACTTCTATGAAAAATATTTCCAATGCTTAAAGTTTTTACGTAAATGCAAATAAACAACTGAATTGACTTCCTTAAGACAATTTTATCATATGTTGCAAATTAAAAACGATTTACAATTTTCTGCATATTTATTCTTATTTCTTTTTGCATTAATTTTCAAAGAATTCAATGGCAAAACATAAAAGGCTCGATCCCGGAAAATCCGTGTTATAAACTCTATTCGTGTTCTATTAAAAACAATAGTAATAATGAATAAAATAATAAAAATGAGATTAATAATCAACGTCATCAAACAAATTTACATACAATGTAATTGCAAACGTGACACATTGTTTTACATGAACAGAGACGTCGCGACGTCGTGGATTTGTTGTCGTTAGACAAACACTTCAAGCGATGATTTGCGATCCCACCCTCACCCCTTACCCCTTCTTTTGGTTTATTACGATCGTTCAATGCGTTGGTGGCGGCGCGTTGCAACGTTCACAGCCTTTGTTAAGCAATGAGCTTAAGCTCGATAGAAAATGTAAAGACCGGTAAGAGCGGGTGTAGAGTGATCAGAGGGGGGGGTAAATATTTGCATGAGTACATTATTCCTACTAATCGAAATTTACAGAAGCAAAACGCAGCCAGCGCAAGCTGCGCGCGTATAAATATTTTGTCACCATTGATTTGGTATTTTTCTGCAGCAGTTTACTTTGTTTGAAATTGCGTTGAAAATGGATTTTCTTTGTTTTCACAAATAAAACTACCCAGCTATATTTGATCTAACGTGAATGTTCGGTAATTGTTTTTGCCTCAGCTGCAACTGTAAATCCTGCTGCTGCGCAGCTTTTAGAATTTCAAAGTTATTCCTGCAGAAATCGTCCAATTATTTGAAGTGTTGAGGTTGAATGATTGTCTTGTCCCTGTCGCTGTCTGTTTGTTCGTCTTATCTATCCATCTATCTGTTCGTATATTTGTCGTTCATCTATTCCTTCATCTCATTCAAATTCGTTCGTTTATCCAATGAATCGATCGGATCGTTTCTGCATGTTTTAAAAGTTTCAGCAATGCTTCTCAATTGAATTATTTATGAATTGATATGCATAACACGATCATTGTTGTCATTCTTGCTTTTATTCTTGCTTTTACATTTGACTGAATTTATTGTTGTTGTTGTTGTTGTTGTTATTACTGTTTGTTATTGTCATTGTTGGTTTTTGTTATATAGTGTCATTGTAACGACTCCAACTAACAAGTTGGTAAATCAGTTATTCAGCTACTCAGTGTCAGTCCGTTTGTTAGTTTGTCAATCAGTCTGACAATTGAGCAACTATGTTGATCCATTTTAAATCTCTTTGAAATCATTGCAGGAAATTTTGTTTATTAATCAATCACGACAACATTTTAAATTTAAATTTGATACGAACTCAACGATTTTGATATGTTTTATTTTTTTGATTGACTAACGTACGCATTCAGAAACACCGTTAAAATATGAATAACTTTGGATATATTCTCGCCTATGAGAGTGATTTACAAATAATTAAAGTGATTGTTTTTTTTTGAAGTCACAACCTGAGGACGTAAATATTATCACTAGTTTGCCTTGTAACTATTAGTTAACTATTGTTAGTTAGAATTTGGACGGCTTAATATTTTTAGTATTCCTAAAAAAGTTTCTATTTCCTACGAGTCAACTTTCAGGTTTGCATTTTCCCTAAAGGTTCGTTTTCTTTGCTTTTTTAGTCGTCAAAGATTGCTTTACTTTGATGAATAATTTACTTTCGAAAATTTCTTTCTTCGACATAAAAGTTTCCTTTTCGAAACTCTTTGTTTCTTTAGGTTACTCCAAGTCATAAAAAATTAATTTCTTCCAAGGCTCCATCATTTTTCCTCGACCCCTGCCTAGTAATGAGTAACTGCCCGCTTTAGTGCGTATTCTTATTTCTTCTTTCTTTTTTCTAGAAGTCCGATTCTATACGAATTGTTTTCTTCTTTGTATGATTTCTTCTCGGTTAACTGCTTGAACAAATAATATTATCGCTTATTTCTCATCGCTTTCCTTCGCATCATCATTTTCTCATAAAAATTAAAAAGGTCACAAAGACAATATCATGATCTAGATGTGTTGATGAAAAATAATTCGGACGTAAAAGATGTATTTGGGAAAAAATATCACATAATTAAAAGCCGAAATTTTGGCAATAAATTCTTTCTACTCCTACTGGAGGCCTTGATTTTTGTTTGGTAGTCTTTGGAAACCACGGAAATTAAAAAAAAAACCTGTGAAGACTCGGTGTGAAATGAATTTATTTAAATAAGAATATTTTCCTTTGTGTTTTTGTATGCAAATTTTGCTTCGAACAAAACGATTTTAAATTGATTTTTATTTCACCTTCCTGTTCAAAAGCCATAAAAGTGCGAAAATATAAACTCAAAAAGCCATAAATATCCCATCCAGCAAAAAGCCAATGAAAAATGTTTGAAAACAAATACCATAAAAACATTTAATCAGTAATTTTAGATCTAGTTAATTGCAGTTTTGGAAGCGCTTCAAAAATTATCGCTGTTTTCTACCTCTCTTCTTTATTATATTTGCGAAACAAAACTATTGCTAATGAATGATTATCAAGGTCGCCCCTGCGATTATTTTAAAGCGAATCAATTGATAAATTTACATTTTTAATAAACCGCTTTTTCAAAAAAATAAAGTCAATTTAGTCGGGGCGATTCTGCAGCGTCATTACCGACGTGGTTCGTGCCGCCAAAGGTTTCTTTGAATCAAGAAAAATTAATTCAATTTATTTCTATTTGCTCTAAAAATTAATAAATCCGCCATCCGGTATTTGAATCGAAAGCAAAAACGAAAAAGCAGTTATTGTTTCATCTTTTTAAAATACACGTTCATAGATATTTACACACAGAGACTATACCAATTCACGCTCTCGTGTGTTTAATCATGGACGTCATTTATAGATTCGATCAAAAAATGTGAGGCATTTCTTGTTTTCCATTTTAGGATGTGCCAGAAAAATTCCTCTCCCATAGAAACAATCATTCAGAGAAGAATAATTTAGAGAAATATTTTTACACAATAATTCAAGCAAATGACTTAGGAATAACTAAGAAATAGCTCAGAAAGCATTGAAATTTTGAAAATTGAAATTCATTGAAAAATTAACAAATACCACAAATAAAATAACTATGAAGAAATATTTCTATAATATACTTTCCTAAACCATCTTGAGAGATTCACAATAAAATTAATTCTGATAAAGTATTTAGATAAAACAAAAGCCTTCTAATTTCAATGGTTTTCCCAGTACTTTTTGGTCGGACCTGAATGTGTAAAAATTGCATGCATTAAAATTTGTATTAATTTATTTTAAAAATACAAGAATTTCAAGTTAAATAATACGTTGTCTAGCAGATGGTTCACCTTTGATAAATTTATCGAAATTATTTGGATCCGGTTCTTTGTTCTGAGTTTATTTCCCAGAGTAATAAATTTTCTTTTATGTGTTAAAAATATATTATATAAGAAATTATTTGAAAATGTGCGTCATTTTCTTTATATAAATTTTTAATTTTCTTTATATAAATAATATTTTACTAAGTGCAGTCAATTGTTCTTCACTTTAAATGAAAGTTTTTTAATTAAATTGATTTTATATAACTAAAATATCCTTTTTCAGATTATTTATAATTTTTGTACTTTTGCCATTTTCTTCTTATCTTCATTTCTCCTTATCCCATTCCTGGCCTTTTTTGAGATTTTGGCATATTTTCGTTGGTTTTAAACGATTTCCTAGAGTACAGGCAAAAATATTAAAATTAAATTGAAGGGTAAATTAAGAAAAAAATCAGGAATTGTGGAAGCACGCTAAATAAAGTAGAAGCGCGCTTTAGTTTAATCGAATAACAACTGAATAAATCCGCTTTTGATTTTTCGATAAGGTCGTATACAAAAGACTTAAGGAACGAACTCTTAGGGTGAAATCTTTCTCAGCCACGCTAACCTAAAAAATACCTGGATAAATATTTAAAAAACAAATTAATTTGTAAATTATGAACTTTTATTTGGTGGACATAATCTCGGTACACTTCTCAATATTGAAAACGACAAGAAAGGAAAGGAATCAAAGAAATGTTAACCGATTTAATAAAAAGCAAAGATAACGCAACGCCGGGGTGTATGTCATAGATAACATCGCCATAACATCGTTGTTTGGTCAGATCGTTTCCAAACATTTTTTGCACTTTTACTTTTCAGATTGCATGGGGATTAGTTGCGATTGATGTTGGCAAAATATAAAATAAAAAAATTGTAAATGCAACTTTTACTCTTGTAAAAACAACTAGCAGTAAATGCAAGCAAAAGAAAAAAAAGAACAACCACAAACACAAAACGTGGCCTATCACGAAGTTGAATGTTACTGTTACTGCGAGTGTTGGTGTTGTTGTTGCCGCTATTATTATTATAAACGTTGCTCCTTTTATAGCTATTTTTTTAAGTACTTAATGGTGTTGCTTCGGTGGTTGTTGTTTTATTTTAGTGCTTGTTAATTTTGCTAAAGTTGAACCTAATGAAGACGAAGACCATCGTCTTGTTGGCGATGACAACGATACAAATAATGGTGGTGATGATTCCATTATTGCTTTTTGTAGTTATATTTGTCAATTATTTTTATTAATTTGATATTTGTCAAATCCTGCACCATTACATTTTTTGCGAAAGTAAAATTATTTTCTTACCTTTTGTTTTCTTTTTTTGCTTTAAACGATAACTTTGGCCCTCGTAAACCTATTTATAAATCGTAGACAAGAAAAAAATTGTTACTTTCTATTACAGAAAGTGTCTTCTGAATGGAATTTTGCCAAAATTAATCGGAAACAAATTTTAAAAAAGTTAATTTTTCTTTCATAAAAATGGCAATCCCTTTTTTTAAAATTTCAAAGTAATAAAAAGAAATTTTCATTCAGAATTCGAAATTTTAAATTGAATTTTTTAATGTTAAACAAAAATTATTATTAAAGTTTTAGTGCATTTGACGCCAATCGAATGAACAATCTTTTATATATTTCCTTTTTCTTAGTTTTTTTTTTATTTTTAGTTTTATTAATTGATTTTTTTTGTTCTTTCACAACGCTTTGACCCTGACACGCACACTTGGTTTGTTATTGCGATTAAGAAATTCTTTAAATTTACCTCGACAGCGAAGTAATTAGTTTTTATTTACAAATGCGAACAAATAAATTAAAAATTATTGCAAGAAAGATTACTGGAATTAATCATTGAGGCGTTGAAGGTAGCGGCATTGGTTTTAAAAGCCCGAAAGGTTGCACGGTAAAGGGAAAAAAAGACAAAAATGATTACTTTACAAAGTAAATTTGTTATTTTTTACCCTTAGTCACGTTGCATTGGTTGAAATCTTTTTTCTGACTTATCTAATGCCGCCACGTATTCGAGAGAGTAAAGTACTTGAGACCTAATAGTTAAAGGAATATTTAATTGCTTACTAAGTAACCGTTTTAATAGTGGCTGACTACTACGACGAGTCACTTAGATTTTCGAATAACTGAACCACTAGATAGAGAATGACCTTTAATAAATATTGATTAGTTGACGGTATTATTGAGTAACTGTCTAACAAACCTTGTAACCGTTTAAATAAGTGAGTAATCAGTAAAATGAATTAGAAATGAAGAACTTCATAATTGATGAAATGTTTCAAAATTCGAATAATGAATAAACGAGGCGTTAAATATAATGACTGACTGAATGAGAAAAGTTGAACCAATTGCTTAAAAGTTTAAATCAGAAAAAAATTTCTATGAAAAACCTATGATTATATTGATTACTTAACAAAATTAAAATGATGTCGGCTGTTAACTTTTATTAATATACCCATAACCGACTATTACCGAAGAAAAATCTGTTAAACGAAGTAACCTAAAGTAACTAAAAAAATCAACCAGATTAAAAAACATTGGAGGATATAGTAATCGTATAATCGGGAACATAATGGAGGAGCAATATAAAAAGTAATATAAATAACCATGATCCTTGATGGAAGATTCGAGTAGATGAATTACATTTAAGCAAACTTTGAACAGAAAGCAATCAAAGAGTTGCAATGGTTTAATCGAATCTGACGAATAACCGATCACGACGCATAAAATGCAATGAAGGAGAGTCCCTTTAGAAGAACTGCCGACTACAATAAGTGACCCTTCAATAAGATAACCAAATTTTTAAACCGAGTCTAGAGTTCATTTACCAAATAAATGAAAAAGTGAAAGGGACAACATGAAAAGGATTACCGGATATTTGTAAGAATAATTACAATTACAATTACAAGCGAATTAGTTAAGCAGCCAATCCATGTTTTAAATTGCTAAATATTTGCAAGATTAATTGACTAAATGAACGCAATACCAAGTATTTAGAGGAGTAATCGGATAAATAAACTGGGTATAAAGCTATTTGCAGGAGTAGTCAAATAAATAGCAGAATATATGGATTATATAACCGATAAAAATTATTGAATTTATTGGATTTTACTGTTAATTAATCGGCAATTTGAAGAAACAAAAAAAACCGGTTTTGTAGAAAAGTAATCAAATTATTAAGAGAACGAAATGTTTGGAGAGTAATCGGATTTATGGTTTATATAACCGATTATAACTGACTAATTGATTAAACAATAACGACATAAGGATGATTGACTGATTTAGCCGAAAGGAAAATCAATCGGTTGAGCAGAATAATCGAGTGTTTGGAAATGTAATTGAATTAATAAATTTCATAAAATATTATTTTCAAGAGTAATCGAATGCGTTGTGTACCCGACGCAACGTTATAAAATCGACTAAATAAAATACTGAAAAATATAATCGACTAAATGTCCTAACTAAATGCCGATCAATGAATTAACTGACAAAATATATTGACTAATTAACAACTCTGAGTAAGCGTTTTGGTAACAATGCATCGAAACCTTTTAATCGCGTATTAAATTTGCTTGAAGTGAAACCGTTTCGACCAGGTCATGACCATTTTTAGTTATTGTATGTCATGTCATTTTAGGCCAAATTTTTACGATCTCTTTTCATTTTTTTTTGTTTTCAATTTTTTTTGAAGTCAATGCAGTTGCATTATTTTATTTCTATCTTTATTATTTTGTGTTTTTTCGTTACGTTTTTCGTTACCATTTATGTGCTCAATCCGTTAATCCCACAAACAATCACAAGTTGCTTAGCGTGAACTTGTATTGCTCAAACAAAGTGTGACATTAATTCAGTACAAAACGAAGAAAAAAAAATTATCTAACAAAGATGATAACAACGCACACCCTGTAAAACTAAAACGGAGGAAAGGAGAAAAAATTTGAACAAAATAAATAGATCAAACAGAGACCCGGTTATCGACTGACTAATCAATGACGACTGAAACAATGGTGGGAGCAACAATAACAACAACAACAGCACCACTGATCACTATCGACAGTTAGCACTTCTCAACATTTTTCCATTTCAATCGCCGTGACGTTACGTGACATTACGTGAAAAATAACTCACTGACATGATCTCAGATATTTAAATGATCTTTTAAATGATCTTAAACAGTTCTTTGTTGGAGTGGTTCGTGTTGTTGAAGATCATTGTTTTCTTATCGATTGTGCAAAATCAAATCAGTTTAAAGAAGAAGAAAAGGGAAAGGTCAAAAAGAGTTAATTCCATCAAATTCAAAATCAATTTTTTATTTATTCATTTATATATTTATTTTTTTTATTTTCTGCATTTATTTATTTATCTATTTGTATATTTATTTATTTATTTTTTTATTTATTTATTTATTTATTCATTTATTTAATTATTTATTCTTTTATATATTTGTATTTATTTATTTATTTATTCATTTATTTTTTTATTTATTTATTTATTTATTCATGTATTTATTTTATTTATTTATTTATTTATGCATTTATTTATTTATTTATTTATTTTATTCATGTTTTCAATTTTTCAATTCAATTCAATTTTATTTGTTTATTTATTTGTTTATTTATTTAATTTTTATTATTTATTTTACTTTATGATATTTATTTTATTTATTTATTTATTTATTTATTTATTTGCAATTATTAATTTTTTATTTATCTATTTATTCATGTGCTCATTTATTATTTTATGTGATAATATTTTTATAACCTCAAGCGTGTATTAATTAAAAATTTTCTTTCTACAAAAACTCAGGAGTTCTTCATCATTGAATTCAAGTGGAATACCGTAAGGAATTACGTCTTTCTTTACTTTTATTACAAAAATAAAATAAAAGAAAATAATATAAAAAATAAAAAAAAATTAATAAAGAAAAGAATGCCTACCAGGAAATGTAACATAATCCATAAAATTGATTACAAAATAGAAAACTAAATCATTAGCTCGTAGAAAAAAATGGTCAATTAATTAAAAAGAATTGAAAAATCATACCAAACTCACGCATAAGCGATTTACGTAAATCTGAACCCCTGTGTGTGTGTATGCGTGTGTGTGTGCGTGTGTTTGTCTCGATGTCTATCTCTTCGTACGAGTAAATTTCGCAAACCCTGCAAAAACCCAACATCAGCATCACCATCACCAAAAACAACAACGGCAGCAGCAGCAACAACAACAAAGTAAATTTTTACTTAACTGCCAGTGTCCATCGTCGGCGTGAAGGCGTCGCTGGTCGCACCAAACTATTTTTAATTATCAACTAGTTCACCAACTGACGAAATCAATAACGTTCCGAAACTAGTTTTAATTGCGAAAAAGCGTAGAAAAAGCGTAGAAGCGTAGAAATCACAGACGCATTAAAAAACCTCCTTTTACTTCTTGAGACCGTTTGAGCCAATTTCGGCGCGCTCAATTTTTTCTTCTTTAATTTTTGTTGCTCGATTTGGAGCGGGCTGAACGCACTCTTTACGTAATGGAATTTACGTTTTTAATTATAACAACAACAACAACCAAAACAAACAGAAAATTTGAAAATCTGAAAAATTGACAAAGCTCCACGATCACCATCAACAACAACAACAATCACGTATACAAAAGTGATATTAAGAAAAAATGCCAACAACGTCAAGGAGAACAACAACTTCACCATCACCACCACCACTAACAACAGCAACAACAACAAGAACAACGAGAGAGCAAGAATATTGACTAAAAGTTGACTAAACTTCGACTGAAAACAATTCGGCACGCATAACTAATCAACAATAGCAATCACAACAACAACAACAACAACAACAACAATATTAATAGGAACAGAAACAGATTGTCTGCAAAACTTTAAACCATTGTAGTAAAAGGTGTGGCAAGTATTCAAGAAAATTGCATGTGCGTAAAATGTTAAAAGGCGTTTGCTGCAAACTGTTAGTTTTGTTAGTGTTAGTGATGTTGCGATTACTCTTGTGGTGTTTCGCGTTGTTGTTGGTGTTGTTGTTGCCAACAAATATGTGGAAAACAGAAAAAATCAATATCGTTCACAAACTTTTTCAAATCTAAATGAAAATAGAAGCAATATTTTAAATAAGTGATAGGTAAAGTGAGATGGAGAGAGGGTTAGAGTTAAGGGGGTAGGGTCGGAGACACCCAGCAATAAAGACAATTTCAAGAAGTGGGAAGAGGAAGGCAATTTGTTTAGAAGGGAGAGGAAAATCAATGAGTGTAATTTTTTTGTCTTGTTGTTTGTTTACATCAAACGACAGCGATTGTTATCGTACCCGGCGATCGATCGATCTATCCATCTCTCCCCCGGGCTTGATTGTAAATACGATCGATTTTACAACATAACTGGTGGTACCTCGCGGTGGTACCACCAAAAATATGCGTACGCATTATGATAAAATAATATTTTCTAGTTTTCGCGATAGAAATAAAAACAGAAAATCACATGTGACACATTTTTGTTCGTATTTTTTTGTTTTTTCAATTTATGCGTACCAGACTTTCGCCATCGACTCGACTTGTGCTACGGACCACATAACGGATTTTGGTTTAGCCTAAGGCGCTGAATGGACGAGTTCCTTTACGTGCAAAATGTTACGCCAGCAAACATTAATGGATGAATAAATAAATGAATTGCGTAAATGGATGAATTTACAGAATTATGCAAATTAATTAATTTGTGAATACGTTACAAATTTGGATCACTACGACTTCGTTCGTCCACGTTTAACATAAATGCTCTATAAGGAAATGTTCAGTGCGATAGTATGGGAGTTACCGATCTCGTTATGTCCATAATGCGCCAGATGTCGCGAAATGAGTGACAATTTGAAAGTAGAAAAGTGTGAATGTTGATGTTTTTCACAATCGATATTGATATATTTGAAAAAAAAAGGATGACTGATATTATTTTGAAAATATAAAAGCGTTGGATAATTTAGCACCGAGTAAAAAGGCTGACACATTTTAAAGCGTTCATTAAATTAGATTGCTGTAAGGCCATAAATAATACTATATTGACACCAAACCAGCTTCGGGATTATTGAGTTGAAATAATGTATTCAATAATATAAAAAATCGGTTTTTGAAATTAAGACCATCGTCTATAGAGTTTCCAGAGAAAATTACATAATCTTGAGTCAAGAATTTCAAATTTTGGATAACAGATTATGTATTATCGTGATTTATATTATATAATGTAAGAAGTTAAATAGTTTAGAGCACGAGATACTGACTACTGGATTGCCTAACTGCTATAAAAGTATATCGAACATCATTGATAAAGTTCGGATAAAGGTTTATAATCCATGGCTTTTAAGGTATACGTCATGGATTTTAAAGAGTGGAGCGTAAGGTTTAGAGAATATGGTATAGCCTTTGCAGAGAATGACTGTTTAATTTAGGTCTCGTATCATAGAGTTTAAGACACTGATTACATATTTCAGATGACTAATTTTAAAGCTTTGAGTTTAATGAGGTTAGAGGATATAGGTGTAGAAGGAATATATCAAAATTTCCTTTTTCTGCTGCCGCAGAAATAATAATTCCCAGTATTTTTGCTTAAAATTAGATTGAAATATTTTTCAAATTTTGTTATTATTTTTTGTAATTTTTTCTAAAAGAATTTATACCACGTGCAGGTAAGTCTATACCACGGACAATGTTAAGAAATACTTTAGATTGCAGACTAGATTTCCGAAAGTATTTACAAATAATAAAGCTAATCCTACTACGTGGACAAAACTTTGGAGTAAATGTGGTAATTTTTCTACCCTCTGCATTAACTGCATTTTACTTCCCTATAAGTGCGTGTATCATTTAACGATGATCTAATGATCCAATTGTAAAATCATTATCTAAAATATTACTTAACTTTTCTCCTTCCAATTAATGGCATAGTTCGGTAATACCATCGGACTTAATACCATCAAAGAGAATACCATGACATGGCATGCCACGGTACGATATGGTTCACTTTAACATCTCTTACATCTCATTGCATTTATTTGGTTATAATTAAGTCTTATTTATATTTACTTATTAGTTTATCCATTCATCAGTGCGCACGACTCGAAATGTTTCAACCACATTTTTGAGATTGTTTTTACCATTTTTAGAAGCGAAAAAAAAAAGAATTGTTCAGTATTCAGTTTCTCGTCGGTATATTTTATTTCTCTAATTTATTATTTTGTTTTTTTCGAAAAATATGAATGAACTGTTTTGGATTTGAAAAATATTTTTTCGATATAATTTTTCCCATACTGTTTGTGTTTTGCTCTTTGTATTTGCGGTCGATTGTTGTTAATTCTGTTTATTGTGTTGCGTTGCCTTCTATTGCTTCTTTCAATTAGAGTTAATCAATGCTGCTTCTGCTGACGCTGCTAAAACACGAGCGGTAGTGTAAAGCTATTAAATGTTATGATGCAGTGCCTGGGAAACGCCAACACATCGTTGTTATGATTGCAGTTTTTTTTCTTGTTCGTTATTTTCATTTTGGTTGTTGTGGTTTTTGGTTTTTGGTTTTGTTTGTCGTGTGTTGATTATTTTCTTTAATTTGATTTTGTTGATGTTTGATCGTTTTGGGTTTTATTCAACTTAATTAAGAGTCAATTAAATCATTTAAAATGATCGACGATATTGATGACTGTGAAAATAATCATACATTTTATTGCAAGTAAATGTTGACCTTTAAAGGGTTTCTGTCTTAAGTCTTTCGTAAGTCTCATTACATTTCAAATATTTTTGTCTCCTCTTCGATGTAAAAACCCAAAATTTAATTTAAAAAATTAAAAGTTTTTCCTCTATATCGATGTAAAATATATAAATAATAACATTCACCTTCCTACCAATTATCTTATGCTTTTTCCATGAATGTTAATATCCTTGAAATTTATGTTTTACAAAGCTTTGCACCAAAACAAACTCATTTAATTGAAACTTTTTCTCAAAAACATTGGTGGTTTCGTAATTGATAATCGTTTAGTTTTATGTAATTTTTGCCTCTGATCGCGATAAACTTTTGTTTTTCTTATTTTAAGTCATTGAAAAAAAAACATACACGCACGTTGGTGCAAAGTAAACGTTAGACACGAAGGCGTAAACGCTTATCAATTATTGATATGTATGATTATTTGAGTTAGCATTTTTTGCCAATCCTTTAACTAACGTTTTTTACTTTAAAGCGTGCACAGTGAGTCACCTCGAATGGAGTGAATGCATGCACGCATGCCATAAAGCATTGCACGTGCGTAATTCTCCTTATTTGAGTTTCTCATAATATTTTTTAATCATTAACGTCTTTACGATTATCATCATCGTCATAAAAACTTATTGTCAACATTAATTTCACCATCATCATTGCCTTCGTGTGATTAATTACGAGTATGTTTGATGTATTGCAGACTAAAATAACTTGAAAATGCTTTCGTAATTATTTTCCAAATACTTATTTTTTAATTTTTGCGATTTTAGTTTTTCTAAGGATGTGTTGAAGGCAAAGTAAGACATTCTAATTGCTTTAAACAACGACAATAATGCTTTATAACGCCAATGACGAAGTTGTTTAGTTAGACCGATGACAGATATTTGTTAGATTGCCAATGAGTATGACCATAATTATGTGAGAATGTTTGTGATGATGGTGGTAGAAATTGTTCACAAAATAAATATTGCTGAAAATGAAGATAAAGCCGGAGAGCTTGAGAGATGACTAACAATTTCAATACTTGGTCTAATAGAAATGACGATAAGGATAATAATTATGGTGGAAAGTAGTAATTAAAATAGAAAATATAATCGACTCATAATGAATAATAACGACTTCGTTGATGGAAAGCAATACTTGATAGTTATTAAATGTATATGCAGTACAACGTAAAATTAAGCATAAATACAATGAAATATTGGAATCATAATAATTATGATGCTAATCACAAAGACAGAGATATTTGAACATAATAACGATGACAAATTTTTTATGGAAAATCCAACGAGTGAAGAAAATGAAAAAACTTGTTTAGCAATAAATTTTAATCAATGAAAGATCAGTCGATACAGTTTTGCCTCTGGGTTTCAGTGAATGAAGAAATGCATGCAGTAAATGAATGAATGATTTATTGAATGGCAAATATACACTTAACAAAATTGATTATTTTATCATTTAATGCATATACTGAGTCAATTTTAAATACTACAGAATAATTTTGTTTTGCTATTTATTTAACAGTTTTTTAATTAGCGGTTTTTTGTCAAAACTGCATTATGTATGCTGCATAACAGCAAGTGATAAGCGGTATTAGTCTTATGAGTGCGCTATCGCGCAATAAATCGCGATTTATTAAAACAACCTTTAAAGGATTTTCACTTAAATTCATTATTCTTTTCTTAATTTTTTTTCGAATCGGAGCATTCATCCCTCAAAAAATTTCGAGATTTTCATAGAAAGATAAAGCCAATTATTAAGAAAAAGAATATTTTAGGAAAGGAGTTGTTTTAACAAAGGAATACACATTTTTAAATTTTTATTTCGCAAAAGAATTTTTTTTTAATTTATTATTATCGGAATATTTAGGGTATGCGAAATAGGTAGAAGCATAGTAAAATAGGGAAACCAAAAGTTTAATTATAGAATAAATTGTTTTAAACATACTTTTAATTTGCTTTTATGATAAAAATAACCGAGTCTTTTAATGATTGCAATTAACTTTTTAGGCTTTTCGAAGCGATTCAAAACTTATTGCCTTCAAATTTGTTCACCCATTTGAAAATATTGCCTGAAAACGACTGAACTGCAGCTGCAGCAGAGTTGCAACTTTAAATAACTCTAAAAAATATTAGACGAAAAAACTGTTAAAATATTCTAAATAGAATGTGCGTTTTTCTGAATGAACGTTATTTCCTTCGTGACACGCGAGTTCAATTTAGTCTTTTGACAGTTAGCGCCCGTGGGCAAAACGTTCAAATACACGCACTAACTTATGTGCCGGTTTACGTAAATATGTATGTGTGTGCGTCTGAGCGCTTAAATGCGTGCACGCCTTTGTGCGCTTGATCGATGGTTTTTGCTTGTGAAGTTGATTGTTTTTATTATATTTTATAAACCATAATTTAGACGAGGAAAAAAACTTTGAGACATTTAAATGTGCATCGAATTCCTAGAAGAAAAACCTCAAACCGGACTTAAATTTAGAAAATGCTAAAAATATGCAATAAATAAAAATAAATTAAATATTTTCGAGTTCTTGCAATAAAACTGTTGAAGTCATTAAGTTATTGTTGGCATTTGAGAACGTAAAGGCTCCGAGTATCAATTTTTCACTGCACAGATTTAATTACTGTTTAACTTAAATTCTTTTCTCAATTTTACTTCAGAGTTTCGTCTTACTAATTATTGTCAAGGAATTATTTTACAACCAGATTTATTGTATCTTCTCTTATTGGTTTTATTCTTAGTTTTTACCTTCACTTTCACTCTCAACTTCATTATCAGTTTAATTGCCAAGTTTATTCAGAATTCAATCGTCAATATATCAATTAATTGCCAGTTTTGTTGTCAGTTGTTAATTTAACTGTCAGTTATTTTACCACTGACTTGTCACATTTTGGTTTTACTTTTGATTTTGTTGCCAATTTAATTGTCAATTTTACCCTTTTTTCAGTTTATTACCGATTTTATTATCAGTTAATTAAATTTAGTATCAATTTGACTATCAATTCTATTTCGAATTTAATTGTCAACTGCTTCTTATGTTTTACATTTTTGTTATTATTATAATACTCTCTCTTTGTCAATCTCCATTGTCAATTCAACCGTCAACATTTTATTAATTGAACTTTCAGTTTTTCACTCAATATTACTGTCAATTCCGTTGGCAATCTCACCTTTAATATATGTCAGCCTTAACAATTATTTATCTATTAATTTAACTATTAGTTTTAGCACTAATTTAACTGACAATTTTGGCTGGGTTTCAG
Source organism: Physocephala rufipes (assembly GCA_963966595.1). NCBI lineage: Eukaryota > Metazoa > Arthropoda > Insecta > Diptera > Conopidae > Physocephala > Physocephala rufipes. Next base: position 34,038,810 of record OZ016502.1, on the reverse strand, counting down.
CCTTACTTCTAATGCTAATCGAGCTTTTAATTTTAATAGCCAATTTAACTACAAGTTTTGTTGGTTTCATTTTCGTTTTGATTGTAAACTCTGTGTTAGTTTGGCTTCCAGTTTTATTATCAATTAAATTGTCAATTAAATTTACTTTGCGTTTTTTTGCAGTTTTATTCTTCATTTTTTCCGTCATTATAATTATGTTATTCTAGTATTTATTAACCACGAATTTTATTAAGAGAGAATCTTCGATATCATCATTAGTGCTAAGGGAATGAAATCGAAATCGACAATAAAATTACAATTTGTAACTAATGCCCAAATTAATCCTACAATAATTTGTTCTATGGTCGTTTTCTGTTCCATTTTTTTGTCGGAGATTTGAAAAAGTGTTCAGATCATCATTAAACTTTCGTTTCATTACTGGGTTTTCAGTCTGTTTAACAACTCGATCTCTTTTACTACTAGTCGAGGTTCTGGCTCAAATTTCATTATTAATTTTGATAACTTCGGTAAGAGTTTTTAGTTTTTTGCAATTTTTTAATAGTTTTTATATAGTTTGACTTTCAGTTTCATTTTATGTCATCTTTATATCAATTTTTATTCGGTTTCTTAATTGACTCCAATTTGATATTTCCGAGTCGGTTCCTTTTCATTTTCTAGCTCTCCTAAGGCTCATAAAAATCAATTTCAAAGTAGTTTCCCAAACTCATTCATTATCTACTGTTGTTGTTCTTGTGATTTTACCTATATTTTACGCACTTTTTCAAACCAATAAAACCAGCGAAATATAAAGAAGAAATATCAAAATACTAACAAAAGTCTTTTTATGCCTATTTTTGTCACATTCACTACTGTTGTCGTTTAACGACGGCGTTTTTGATACATTCAAATTTCAATTCTCTTCAGTGTCCAAACCTTTTAACGTTCAAATGCCGACCACAAGCCCATAAAAACCAATCAGGATAAAATGAGTGCGTTACAACAATAACAGCAATAAATTAATTAATCGGCAAAAAAATTTTATTGCAAAACGAAAAGTCAAAACCGGCATTAAAATCTTTTATAAAATCAAAATTAGGCATTTTTTTGAATCGGATGGCAGCTGAATTTCAACGGGACTATTTTATACATGACTCTTTATGGTTTTACATATTTGCAACAGTTTTAAAATCTGCGTAAAAATCTTATGCTGCTTGAGATTTTTTAGAAGACAACATTAGACTGCATTAGACTGCTTTAAAAAAGTAGAAATATATATTAAAAATTTTCGTTTGAAATTTAATTTATTCAAAAAAATTAAAAAAAAAAATCAAAAATTGTTATTATACGTTTAAGTTGAGTGCCGAAATTTTATCTTTTCGCGGGGACCAGAACGCGTTTATTGCGTTCTAATAAATTTCGGGGGCAGCATTTCGTTGCAGCCAATTCTGAAGCACGCACCAGCTTTTTTTGGTTCAATAATAGTATACTAAAATTATTGTTGTTATTGTTTTTGATCATGTATTATTTTCGTTGGCATTTGGTGGCATTTGACATTTGGGCTTGCGACATTTGTCACCAATCAATTTTTTATCGAATTAAGTGATTTTTATATTATTAATTTTACTCTTGCTCTGGCTTGTTATTTAATTTTTTCGTTATTTTTACTTTATATAATATCGATTTATTGCGTATATTTCCTCATATGTTTCCTTTTTATTAGTTTATGCTACTGAATTTTGAAGTAGTGGGGTCGTTGCGTTTTCAACATTTGAATGCGGTGAAAACCACGTAGTCCAGACAGCGACATAAAATATTAACAGATAATTAAACGCAGTAAATGCAATAATACCTTCTTGCAAAATATCCGATACACGATTTTTGCGATGCATGTTAAAAGATTCGATGGGAAAATAAAAAAAGACTTTGTGAGCATTTCAATTAAAAGACTTAAGAAAGCAACCTTTTGTTTATATAAAATTTATTATTAAAAATAATTGAAAACTGGAATAAATTCAAACGGTTCCAAAAGGCAATTATGTTGTTGTTTCTTTTATAGCGTATAATTAAAAGTGTTCATTGTGTTCTTTCGGTTATTCATGATTTATCAAAATAAATCAGTTAAAGAATTCTTAAATTTTACCTTTGTTTATTTGGGTGTACTTTTTCTCTTTACCCGTAAAGTATATGAATTCTTACATAGCGAATAAATTCATCAATTATTTTAATTAAATTGTTCGTCATTAAGAAAATGTCAAAAATAAAAACCGGCGGCATTTTTCAAAGTCATTAAACGAAATTCATTGCAAAAACGTTTATTTTACAACAAGTACAACGACTTCATACAGAGGGTCAATCAAAAAATAACCATAACAACAATAACACAATTAATGACAATCGCTTGAAACACGAAAAAAAAACAAACGATATGAAAAAAGAGTAGCGAAAAGCCGTGCACGATGATAAACGAATAATTGACCACATCAAAAACGCAAAAGCAATAACAACGAAATAACAACTACAACGGTAAACACTACAACAATGTTGACAACAAATACAACTATGAAAATAACAACAACTGCCGCAACAATGCTAATTGACAATGACTTTTGTTTTGAGAAGAAAACAAAAATACGAATCTATAAAAAAAAGAAACAGTCTTTATTTCTTCGTTTGTTTAGAAATTAGATGTTTTTGTTGTTTTTGTTGTCGTCGTTTTCATTAATTTTTCTCACATTTGATGTCGCTTTTGTTCTTGAAAAACGGTTATTGATTGAGTATTAAGTAAATTTATTTGAAAAAATATGAATGTAAATAAAGAATGACGTGTCAGGGGGAATGACTGAAGTTGAGATAAAATAACAAAAGAAATAAGTTTTAAGGATTTTAACCAAATTAACAGAAATCTCGACAGAGATACAAACTCTGACAGATCGGTAGGAGAGATCGTATAACAATATACAAAGGAATAATTATAGCAAAATAACAAATTATAACAAAAATAATGGTAATAAACAACTTGTAACAAGTTCGAATCAGCATCAATATAATCACGCACTGACTGTTGGGTTGTGATCAAAATATAAATGTGGTTTGTGATGAAAATATAAACTAGCAGATAATTGGAGAAATTAATTGACAGGAGGATTAATTGACAGATAATTTTCAAAAATAAAGGGAATAAATATTAGATTTTTAAATAATAAATTAAAATAGAAACAGAATGATTGTTAATCTACGTTACAGAGCGATTGAACAACGAATTAATGGAGAAGAGAATCTCTGTAAGCGAATCTTCAGTGATGGAATTAATGAAAGTTATAGAAAAGACTAACTAAAAGGCAGAGAGTTAAATTAGATAAGCACAGGAAAGAATAAGTTAGATAACAAGATTATTGAAAACTGACGTCACTGAGTTATGTTGTGACTAATAGACTAGAAGAGAGGCAAAGTTTAGAAAGAAAATTGTAGAGAAAAATTTTGATAAATTTATGTATTTTTATTTTTATTATTTATTATTATTTTTGATAATTGGTTTATAAAGAGATGGAAAATTAATGAAAAAGGTGCAAATCATAAATAAGTTAACGAAGATGAAAAGGTTAATAAATTATTTAACAGACAAACATTGAAAGTTGTTAAGCGAAAGACAGCTAATGTAAAAATCACTGAGATAAATAAATTTGATAACAAAGCGATTGACCAGAGGGAACAGAGTAAACGAGTGATAAACTGACTAATAGTCAAACGAATGTTATATAATATTGACAAAAACGGCAGAGATAATTTAACAACTGAACAGAAAGAAGCGTGAATTAGTCGAAGTACATTCACCGGATTGATTTACCCCTCTTTTTCACTTTTCAATCCCTTGCTTGTAACTAATCGCCAAGCACTAAACATGAAATTTGATCTCGTTAAATGACTTGACCAAAATTGTCAGATGCGATTATCGCAAATAACCTACACGGTAGCTCGCAATTTAAACATAATTATAGATAATTATTGCAAATTATCAGTTAAAACAAATCATCGTCATTGTGATTGGTTCATACTAATTATTTTATTGTTGTTGTTCTTGCTGTTACCGCTCTTGTGCGCTGTTGTGTCTGTGCTCTGCTTTCGTTGCAGTTTTTGTGCATTTTGATATTTCCGAATAATGCTTCTAATACGTCTTTACCTTCTCTGGTAAATGCTGCAGCGAAGTTTTCTTACTCCTCCTTATCCTCTTCTTCTTACTTCTTTTGCAAGTTTAATACATTTCAAGAAACGTGGCTGAAATTGGTCCCGCGGCGTTAACGTTTCAAATTACAGAGCTCAGAAGTTGTCATTCCTTCGGAAAGTTCGCTGAAAATCGCGTGGGTCGGTCGGCCTGTGCTGTTTTTATTATTGTTTTCGCAAAAAAAAAACAAAAATTTCTGGCACTTTGTTTGACTTCAAATGATTTCAAATAAAATAAAAAAACGAAGTAAATCAAGACGAAGAAGAAGGATAATTTCGAAAATTAATTGTATTAACGTTTTGGTCTGTTGCCATTTTTTGCTGGTATTCCTTTGTGCTCGTGTTGTTGTAAGAAATGTCTATGTTGGTAACGTTGCCGACCCATTGACTTTGAGCACGAGCTCAAAACTAATTCCAACTTTAACTTTAAATATTTTTATTAATTGTTTTAGTTTTCCAAAATTGTAATTTTTTCTCTAACGCTATTATTTTTTAGACTTTAATGAGCTTGAAATAAATACAATTTTTAAGCTAAAAGTGTGGCAGTGGGCACTTAAGATGCGTGGGCGTTTTTCTCAAGTACGCCCCGAAAGTGGCTTGGCAGTATTTATTTGAACGATCAACATCAACGGCATGAAGTAGCCAAGAAATTGCTGTTAATTGACGTCTTACTTTTGTTAAGTAGCGTTAACGATCGTTAACTGATTAGTTCGTTCACTGTCATTGCTCTTGACATAAACATAAACACATACACACACATCAATAGAAATAGAACAGTTCGGTAATGGCGAGCATTAAAACGAAAGACTTAAGTAACAAACTTGAGAGCTTTTAAATTTGGAGCTGTTTATATGAATTCTTTTGAAGAAAAGTTGAAGATTTATTTTAATTATTACATTTAAACAGACAAAGTTTTATGATGACAATTCTTAATAGCTCTTTCTCTTTCTTCTCCCTTTTTTATTTTTATCTTTCAGATGTCTAAAGAGCAGTTATTTCTATTGGCCATCATCTTTACAGTGCTTCAGCAAGAGAATCTTGTCGTTGGGAGCGGATACCATTACGAACATCCGATTACCGCTATCAGCGGTCCCGAAGTCGTCCATGGCCATCAATTTATTCCGCCGCTTTCAACAATCGTGCCTCTACCTCCGGTGCCTGCACTGCCCGCTTTACCTACTCCACGTCCACCCCAGGGCAGCGGTAGGCCCATTTCACCACCGGCACCATCAAAATTAATAGCTTCCGCATACTTGCCGGCGCCTCACGCCATAGTGCCTTCGAAAATTTATACGAACCTCGTGTCCACGATTGCTTTGTCACCGCCCGTAAACCACCAATACCAGCCACCGCCACCGCCACCGCCATCAGCTTCCGGATCAGCCTATTTGCCGCCTACTTCACCCGCACTCGACAATATCTACTATGCACCTAAAGGTCGTCCACTAAAACAATATGCCGTTGTCGAGATCATCGATAACGATATCGAACAGGGCACGGAACCGTTCCTACCTACGGGCTATTTCGATGGTGCCCGAGCTCAAATTTCAGCTTCGGGTACCGGTGCCAGTGCCAGTGAGGTATCGAAATTACGAATCGGTGCTTTACCACCACAACAACAACAGTTTCTTCAACAGCAACAACAACAGGCACAGCAAGGTTTTCCAACTGCTGAAGCCGTTTCTTTGGGTTCTGGTGGTTTAGGTTATATACGCTTATCCAATGGCAATGTATATCTCGGTTCAGGATCGTTGGGTTACATTAGCAGCCAACAGCATCAACAACTACTGCGCGATGTACGTACACGTTCGGAGGCGGCATTGCCGGATCCACTACACTTCGGTCACGGACCATTGGGTGGCAATAATAATGGTTTCCGCTTTAAATAAATCGAGGCAGAAAACGAAAGGGATGGATGAATGGATGCATTAAGGAAGGAGAAAAATTGTCCTAGTGCCTTTACGCTAAATTTTCATTTCAACATTTAATGATAGCTAAATGTTTCTAACAAATCTAAAACTATGCAGTAAACAATCTAAAATTGTTGCTGACGTAAAGAGTTCTTTTTTATTTAAGAAATTTTTAATTCTGTTTTTGTATTTTTTTTGTAATTTTTAATTGTAATTAATGTTTCGCTGTTAAGTAGATAACCTTTTATTTGCCACACTACAAGCGATGTAAATGATATGAAAATATTTTTTCATCTTTTCCTTATTGACGAATCGACGAATAAAATAAATGTGTATATAATCGAAATCAAATGAGTATAAATGAGCTTTCAATTATTTAAAAATTTCGGAATGGTCAAAACAAGCTGAAATTATTTTTACTTGGGTGAGCAGGGGGTAACACAGGGTAACAATTTTATAAAAGGATGTTTAAGAAGAATTTGCGAAACGATGAAATACTGAATTATCTATTTATTAATTTGTAAAATTTTTTAATTCACAAAAAAATATTTTTTTACTTTTTAAAATTAAACAGACTTCATTTTTATTGTTTAAATAATCGAGTTAAATTTTACGAAGTTTCGATATAGTCGAGTGGTTTGTGGCGCCCTCTACGCGTTAGTAGTGTAGGTATATATTTCTTTATATTCGCGGGTAGGATTCTAGTTCTTTCTGTCTTCAGCAATGACATCTACATTCCATGAAATCTGGCCAAAAAGAACGAATAATTTAATACTCGTTACTTTTAATGACGAATTTGGTTGTTGCAGAAAATATACGAATATGCCTGACTATTTTGTACTAGCTAACTCTCTTGAGAACTGTGTGGTGAGGTGTTTGATTCATGTTGGGCATTTATTATTGTGGTTAAAAAAATTATATTTTCAAAATTACTGCAATAAAATATTTACGGAGGAATCCTTTTAAAGGAGTCCTTTTAAAGAGACCAAGATGAAGAATTTATATTTTTTGCTTTGTGAGGAAATGTCGTTACAGTTTAGTTTTGTTGTGAAAGTTTGAAAAAAATTTACTATTCCATATATATATATTTAATATAATACTCGATATTTACTACATTTTTCTAATTCATATTACAATTCAGTAATAAAAATTAATTTTTTTATAATACGATATTATAGTTGTCCGTTCGTTCATAGTGGATGAAACAGATTTTATGTCGTTCTTTTTATACAATCTTTAGTAATATTCTCTTAATATTTAGAGCTCAATCATTCTCTCTCCGAGCAACGAAATGGAATCGAAATAATCCAAATACCCTTTTATACGACGTTTTAAAAGAAGGCGTTACGTAGAATTTGGGGAACAGAGAAGACCCTCTCTCGGAACACTATGCAACAAATACGCTCCACTATGACATGTAACAGAGCCGAAGAAAGGCAATAAAAAGGATACTAAACAAAAAAATGATAGACGAGAGCATAAGAAATACGCAAAGACATCAGAATAAATTTTGATATTGGCTTAAATATTCATAGTTTTTTGTGTATGTTAAATTATTATATCTAAAAAGTTATAGAATTTTATTAAAGTTTATTTAATTATTTATTGATTTACATTTTGTTGTATTAAATGTCCATTTTTTATTTACTCATAATAAATTTTACTAATTTGGTTATTTTTCGTAACTCCCTTAACAAAGTTATATTGATTGTAAAAAAATATTTCATAATCTCAATTACTTTTCTTGAAGTATTATATTCAATTTAGTTTACGGGCAACTTAATCGATTAATATTCACGATCCCTTCTTATATATTTAATTGATTGTGTCATTATCTAATATTATTAAATTAAATTGAATTAAATTATGCTAACAACTGTCATCTTAACAGTTACCACAAAGTAAATATTAAAAAATATTGACCGAAATTATGAAATTGTTATAAGTTTTAAAATTTCAAATCAACTGAGCATAAATTCACATAACCGATTTAAAGGTACTGGTACTGGCTCTTAAAATTTTTAAATTTTAAACATCAAAATTGAAAATTAATCTGTATCTTATAGACATTGGAAAATTGACTGAAGAATTTTTTTCATAGAAAATGTTAAAATCTCTCTCTCAAGGCTGTCGAAAATAGACCGCAGTATTTCGTTTTTAGGTTGTGAAGTATTTAATTCACAGCACGCCTCGGTTAGTTTTAATTATGAATATTATGTTTCTAATTTGCAATAATGATTTGCATTGTACGCGGCTATACGTTGGGAATCATTTCGTTTATACCAATGATTTCTTGCTGTAACATTTTCAATATTTGTCAAATTATATAAAAAAACAGATATCTTCATCGGGCTTTTAGGTTTCAACCTGACTGAAAATCAAAGTAAGCAGACCGCGGCAACATTAATATATATTATTCGCTCTAATTTTCATTACTCCTCCTCGAAACTTGTTCGAAAATATTAAGTGGAAAACTTCAAAAGCAAACATTCAACAGTTTCTGACGCAGCTGAAGAAGGTGTGGTAAAAGAGTCAGTCAGTCAAGTAATCATTATCGATCCACAAGTCAGTCAATCAGTCTATTGATTCATTCATTAAATTATCTACTCAACGAACTTCTTCGTTCATTCATTCATTTCATCATATCTTCATTCATCCTTTCAATTTATCCTTCGGGTTATTTTTTTAGGGACAACTCTATCCGAATAACGTCACTGTTGTTGGAAAATATATTTATTATTTATTTTTTCTTTAATGCATTACATGCTCTTTTTACTTTTGTTCACTAATGTTCTCTCTATACACGCCTCTTTTATTATATGCTTTAATAGAGGTGCCGTTCTCTCTCGCACTCGCAAATTTTCATTCTAGTTATGGCGCACTCGTTTTTATTTTATTTAGAACAGAATTCGTTATTCACTTATGATTCGTTTGAGTTCATTTGTACGAATGAATTTTTTTTTATTTTCGGTTTTTTTTATGCGTTTTGTTTTGTTTCGAGAGAGGAGAAATTTGAATTTTGTTCCATTCATTTCATTCCTTTCTCAGTACTCTCAGCTATTCAGTATTAAACCAATTCCTCCATGCGTTTCGTTTCAATTTATGTGAGAAGTAGAGAACGTGCTGGTTAGAGAGAGAAGATTTTAAATAAATTGTTAAATGTGAAAGGAGAAGGATGGAAGACAAGTAAATAGAGAGAAAGAGAGAGGAAATTGTGTGAGAAATTTCATGAGAAATAAAATTTTGTATTTATATAAAAGATACAAACTATTCCTGAATTTTAGTGTATTTGTGGTTTATATTTCTTTTGACTCTGCTTTTTCTGAGTATTTTATCATTCCTAAAGTAATTGCATACCTCCTACAGATAACGAAGTTCCTAAAAATCTCTCTCTGCCACTTGCATGCACCTAACCATACACACCCAACTGCGATGATGGTTCTTCGTAAATTATACTTTATCGATTGTGTAGATGTGCGAAAGGAATAGCTCGATATATTTTAATAAATTTAATTTAAATTTTTATAAAGGAGTCACATTTATAGTAGTAAATCGTCACATTTTCTCCTAATTATTTATCTTCTTTTTCAATATGTGATCATATAAAGATTTTATTCGCCTGCTTTTCTTTCTTTCTTAAACAGCCTTCAAAAATGATTACTTTTAGCTTGCACTGAATCCATTCATATTCATTAATTTATTAATTTCTATCGTTCTCTTTCGTAATTTTTTGTTTGTTTGTTTAACTAATTTTTATATCGTCTATACTAATAATTGTGTAAACGTTTGGTAGAGGGGCGGGAGCTTTGTAGTGGGGTCTCTTTTTCTCATTTACCCCAAAGGAGACCGAACTTTATTTGTTTATGACTTTCATCTTTCATTCATTCCTTCGGTTTCTTTATTATTCCGTACTTTGAAGAGTTCATTTTTTAAATTCTTGTTTTTGTTTCTTTTTTCATTTCTTTATTTTCGCTGCAGACGTTGGTGACATTCTGTATTTTATTTACACATTTCTGTGTTTGTATATTCATTCATTGTACCAGCCGAGTCTTCCAATTGGATGAAAATTTTGCATTTGTATATGTTTTTTGATGAGCATTAGTGCGCGTAGCAATGGTTTTTTAATAAATACGAGACGTCAAAATGAAATTTCTATGAATTTCTCCTACATGAATTCAAAGGAAGAATTTCTTTTTATTATGTTGTTTCTTTTGTTTATCTTGTTTTTAACTTTTTTCCTTCCGTTTTCTTCTTCATCTTTCTCGTTTTCTCATTTCCCATTTTCTTTTCATATATATTTTCATACTTATATGTGTGTGCGAATGAATATCAAAAGATTTGTCTGATTATTTCATCGCCGCAACGTTCTTCTATGGATATTTTATACTGGTTGTTGTTGTTGTTATTTTTTGGTTTCCTTTATCCTTGTTGGTTTGGTTTTTGCTTGTTATCACTTCATTGTCGTCGCTGTTATTGCACTAGTTGTTGTTGTTGTTGTTGTTGTCGTTGTCATTGGTTGGAAGTCTCTAATTCTAATCAGAATAATAATAAATAACAACTATCATCACTATCATGATCATCAGTTTGCTATGATCATTATCACCGTCAATTCTAAAACTTGTGATAATTATTTTTGTTGTTGTTGCTGTTGTTGCCTTGAGTCAAACTCAGAAATATTTCTTCACTGCTGGAAACGTTAATTCGATTTCTGGTAGTTTTAGAAGAAAACAGAGGAAAAGAAAGAGAAGGAATAGCGAAATAAAAAATAACCGAAGAAAATCGAGAGAAAGTCAAAGTTTTTAATTTATTTTTTATGTCTGCAATGGCGGTTATCAATTTTCTTCATGATTACCAACCAGCCACGTTTCTTCTCGATGCAATTTTAGAACATTTTCTTTTCTTCCTTAAAAATTATTAAATGCCAAACTTTATCTTTAGCGCCTGCTGTCAATTATTGCTAAAGTTTTCTCAAAAAATATCAAGAATTCAAACAAAGTTTTCAAAACAGACTTGCAAGGAAAAAATACATGGAAAATCTTGAAAAGCACATGGATGAATATAAAGAAAAAATATAAAAAATATGAGCTCAAATTTTTATTGCAGTGGTTTTTTCGTCTTCAGTTTTTAAAAGAAATGAAAGAATTTTCTTAGAAAGCAATTAAAAAAGTTTTCAATATTTTTCTATCAATTTTTTTAAACAGATTCATTTTATCTAAAATAGTTAATATTCATAATATGATAAGTATTTTTCAGACTTCTCTGTTTTTCGTTTAAGTTTTATGTTTTTATTAAATCATTAAAAATATTCGTTCGTATTAAAAATGGAGGTCTTTTGCCACCACAAAGCAGAGAACATTCGATTATTTATGATTTTGTGTCTGGCATAAACAAATAACAACAACAAAAATCAACAACTGTACAAGCTCACTTTACTAGTATTGAAAACAACAACTACACCAACACGAATTGTTTAAGTTTAAAAATGGTTTTTAGAATAAAAAACATGCCCTATGTGTCGAACATTATCCTGGATTTTGTGGGTAGAAAGGTGGCATTCTATGAATTTTATCGATTCGTGACATTGAATTTTCGTCTGGATCGATTTTCAAATCAATTACCACAATCCAGGGAGACGTATATACACATGTCCTAAACACTTGTACACACATTCACACGTGCACGAATATTGCTTAGTTTATTATAAATAGATGGTTGTTGTTGATGTTGTTGTCATTGTCTTTATTGTTTTTGTTTTCGTTGCTTCTTCTTCATCTCCTACTTTTAATTATTCCATTCTCCTAAAGTTTAAAGTAGATTTTAATTAAAAAATGATAAGCGCAAAAATATAATCGAAAATTTAAATAAAAATAAATTACAAGTAAATTAAATTTAAATGAAATCAAAATTTCTACGACATTTTTGTAAAATTTGTCATCTTTTTCTCTATATTTTTTCTATACATTTCATCTATATTTCTTCTATATATTCTTATTGAAGTTTTATATCAAACGCTTTAGAGAATGGTGTAAAGAATTATTTAAACTAAATTTATTATCAAAGTAAATATAAAAAATTATATTGTCAAATAATTTCTGATTGAATAACTGCTATTGCTTAATCGGTTATGGAAATACATATCTTGGTTTTAGATGCAAACGTTAGCGTTATTCTTTCTACGCTCTTCTGCGGTCTTCAAATAATGATTGTTTTTCACCGCCAACAATTCATTATTGAGAAGTTTGACAAAAATCACTTAAATCAAATAAACCAACTTTTATTAATACATCCCACGCATCTTATTTTATTTTCATTTCAAAAATCAAACTATTCCAAAGAAAATTAAATTAAATTAATAACTTTATTATTTATAAGGATAATATAATCGCGATTCAATAAACACTAATACGATTTTTTTAACCAAAGTTTTGATACAATTTTTATTTTTACAGTTTCGTTAAAATAACATTAATGTTCTTTGAAACGAAAGCAATTATACTCGGATGTCTGAAAAGGTTTTGGAAAGAATTTCATAAAGAAATGGAGAAAAATTATTCATAAATATATAAATTCTTAAAGTTCCTAAAATTTCATTCCATTCCACAGAAAAAGAACGGCGTTCGTTAATCAATTTATTCATAAGATTTCAGTCGCTTGGTAAGAATTTTTATTTTACAAGTATTAATTACTTGTGGATTTTTTATCCCATGAATACATTTTATACATCGAAATAATTATAGTATTCATTGAGAATTTCTTTATTATAGATCTTATTTTTAAATAATTTATAAATAATATAAAATAAATTTCTTCTAAAAATTATTAACTTATAATTTAATTTATTGCACTGAGCAATATCATTCATTTCTTTATTATTTATATATTTTTTTTCTTGGTAACAAATAAAGAATTTAGGAAATTTAGGAAAATATTTTAGTTATGTTTTTATATTTTTCACAATATTAATTATTTTACTAATATTTAATAATTAATTTAATATAATATTAATAGTTTTCATAATATTTCAACTCAATATGAATTTGAATTTGAAAATTTTTTTATATATGTTTAAATTTTTCAAAGATAAAAAATTATTATTTATTTTCATAATATTTTGCACCTTTCTTTTCGGAAAAACGTACCAAATCGAAATAGTGTGCGAAGTATATGAAATCCAACAAACAAATAATACAGTAAAAGCAACAACAACAATTCCAACGACAACAGCAATCAAATCAGTTTAAGAAACAAATAAAAATCCAAGAAATGAAATAGAAGTTCTAAAGAGAAAATGTAAATGAAATCAATCAGCCCCACCCACAAACGACAAATTCTCAAGCAATAGAGCTTTCCTTATTGGAAAATATACAGTTTTCTCGCTCTTGCTTTGTGGATTTAATAGGATTTAATTTAATGTGAGCAGATAAAAAATAGAAAAGAATTATAATAAATAAAAGAAAAAGAAAAATTTTAACAAATGAAAACAAAATAAACCACACCAAACACAGAAATCAACTACAAAAGCAACAATTGAATATAAAGCCAACAATGTAATACAAGCAACTACTGCAGCGATCTCTCCAGCAACAATGACAATAACAACGTTAGCAAGCATCAGCAATACAAACAACAATTCGAATAAATGGTAGCAATTGTCATTGCTTGGCAAGTATATTCTATACTACTCATACACTCACACATATTTAATTTTTGTTTTTTGGGAACGGCAGAAAAATAAAAAAGAAAAATAAAAGCAAATTTTGATCAACGCTCATGAAATGAGAAAGGAGGGAATGAATTCATTCCAATACCTTCATGAAAATTATTAAAAAAACAATTCAAACTACAAACGAATGAAGAGTATTTACATATATAAGCCTCTGTTAGAAGACGCCTCGCAAAGAGAGCGAGAGAGAGCGAAACTATTAAGTGCCTTTCCTCTGTCCAAAAAAAAAATAAGTAAAGAACATTCCCATTCTGCAGCCCTGGAGAAATGCGATTGCGAAAGTAATAAATAAACACATACACCGGCAGTTTCACCGACACTGTATTTGCATTTAATTGTAAATGGGCAGGAATCACCTGAGTGTTCGTTTCGATACGGAGTTTACTGTTGCTTATTTGTATCAAAACATCGAGCGATTCAGTAGCGGTGAGAGTAAAAAGGAGAGTGAGTGACAGAACAGCCTTCTGTATTTTATTCTCATTTTCTTCGAATCCATTGGCAGTTAGAATGAGATATAAATACATAGCTGCCTCACACTCACGCCCGCTTATTCTATTGATTTTGTATTTTAAACGGTTTCAAATGAGAAACGAAACGTACATTTAGATGCAAATTGGAATGAATTCAAAAAAGAGAAATTAACAAAGCAATAAAATTATTTAAAAAGGCGCGGCGTCGACGACGGACAATGATGAAAGCAGCAATGAATTGCAATAGCATATTTAGCCATACGTTTTCTCATGCACTCGCTCTCTTCGTACTGCTCAGTATTCTATCGTTTTTTCACTCGTTCACATACTATTCGCTATATTGACACGCAGTTTTGCTGTGCTCTCTTCTGCATCAATACAGAGATGAGAATCAATCGCTGCCCATTGCACTAGCTGCAGCTGATACTGATGGTTTTTAATTCTAGCTCGTTACCATTTACAGATATCATTGCTTTCGTATCGTATCCTTCGTTTCTGTCTCTGCTTTTGTTTCGGTTTCAGTTTCGTTTCGGTTTCATCTCTTTGACGCATTCATTCGTTTAGTGGCTTGTTTGCTCAGAAATTAACGAAATAAAATTAAAAAAAAATAGTACGAATATTAATAACACAATGGTATTTCTTCTTGGCCAGAGGGCGGTATGGTGTACTGTGTGGTGTTACCAATGCGCTGCGCAGACACTTTTAACAATCGAATCACAACGACTATATGTTTAAATGAGCTACAAGAGTACGGTTCGGTCGTGCGGAATGGGCTTTGAATTGATGCCGTGGTACGTAGTATAAACCGTGTGAGTACGTCGTGGTCGTTTTCACCATTGTTAGGTATTTGTACGATTCGTCAGTTTGTTTAACCGTTCTTACCTCCGCTGCTTTACCGTCGGCGAACAATTGCCTGTGCGGCGAACCGGTCACCGTCGGAGCAAAATGAAATTATGAAGTGCTTTGTATTCAATTGCGGTGTTTCGGGGGACCAAAAAAGGCATGATAGAAGTTATATTCGAAATGCATTTCGAAGAAAACGACAACAATAACAATAAAAGCAACAAAAAGCTCTTTGGTAGTGTTTAGTTGTCCTAATCGCCGTTACTCCCAAAATCACGCGACGGCTCGATTCCGATTTGGAATCGCATACGCACAAAAATATGTACATAACGACTAAAGAGCATATGCGGGTACACAAATAGAGAATAGGAATAGAAATAAACACAAATACCAACCCACCCAAATCTATCGCATATGCACACTTTACGGATGGCAGGCAGATACAGATACTCAAACACAAATCCAAATCTAGAAACGAATAGAAATACGGATTACGTTAACGGCACCCGCAGAAAACGGTTGTATGAAGGAGTGAGAAAACGCACAACGTATGATTTCAGCGCAATGTTTCAGTTACCTTTGCTGGCACTACTGTCACTGCCACTGCCACAGTCACTGCTGTCGTCGCTGTTAACACTACAAATACAATGATCCCGGCCTCCTACAGCAAATAAAACGAATTGCAACAATAACACCAACAACAACGGAGAAAGGCAATAATATTCGAAAACGTATTCATTTAGCGAACAGACCGAACTCTTCTCAGCATTTTTGTTTCTTTACTTTTTGGTTTCATGTTTCGTGCTTCGTGAGCGCTCTATGCTCTGTATGCTCCGTGCTCTGTGCACGGTCACCGTGCGTTCTGCGCCGTATGCATTGCGTTGTTGGGCAACAACGATGACGGAGACAACGATTTTCATTACGAATTTGTCATTCGTAAGCGAAGGTAATGGAAATTGGGATTCGTTACGTCCGCCGGCGAATACGTAGATCGTCGTAGGTCGTGTACGCCGCGTACTGTGTATGAGTGTGTGTGTATGTGTGTGGGGCTATGCAACGTACATCAAATATGAAAAACCTCCTTGTGGTTTTGAGCCCATCAACGTCGCGTTGTGGCTTGAAGGAAAAATATGTGAAATAATTTTTTAATTATCAAAATAAATAAATTATTAAATTTGATTAATTAAATAAAATAATACCAAAAAATACTGAAACCAAATACTTTAAAAACGGTAGTGCGGCAATACTGAAAAAATAGAAAAAACAGTGCAATAAAATGAAGAAATTGTGGGAAAATGATTTTTAAAAGGATTTATTAAAAATAAATATTTAATAATTAAAATTCGTTCCTTCGCCCTAATCAGAATTGTTCCCTTTTCTATTAAAAAATATAAATATTAAATTAATATGAAGTCTAGAAAAAAGTGTTCCGCGTCGGTTTAACAATCTCGTTGTTTGACTATTTTTATTTTTGTTTTCTGAACGAGCAGCGATAGAACAAAACGAGTTGTTCTATCGCTGCTCGTTCGTTCACTCGTTTGTTCGTTCGATTTTTAATTCGATTCGTTCATTCCTTGAACCGAGTTTGCGCTGCTTTTACGAAAGTCACCCACCGCCTACCGCCCACCACCCACCACCACGCCTACGTAGCGAGCCAATGTTGTGGACGATAACGATATATATTTACCGAGTCCTTTTCGTTTTGTTTTCTTCCATTTCGTTTGTTTTTAAATTTTTTGGTTCTCCGTGTTGATTTATTTTATTTGTTTTTCCCATTTTATTCGAGCAGTACGAAAACTTTGTCACTCATTTTCTCCCACCTCCCCTCGGACCACCTTTTAACCAAGAGAAATCATTTACTGTTTTTTTTCATCGTTTTGCAAACGAAATGGAAGATTTTAACTGGAAGAGAGATGCCTAAGGAATAAATGCTACTTCATACACTCACACTTACACTTGTGGCGAAGTTTCATCGTGTCACTTTGACACCCTCCCCACTCTCCGCCTCATTCACTATATACAATAGTACGCAAACAATTGTATTTACCGTTTCGTTGGTGGAAATCGTTCATTCATTCGTATTGGATGGATTTATTTCTGTTAGTTGTTGTTGTCGTTATTATTGTTGTTGCTGGAGCTGCAATTGCGCGACATCTACAATTGCGAATGTGTTCTGTCGGGTTGTGTGCCAGTTGTTTTAGTATTGGCTGTTAATATTGTTCTTGTAGTTGTTGTTGTTGTGGGAATACTTATTCGTATTCGATTCGATTTTGATTTCGATTTTGATTTCGAAAGGCATACGCGATGCGACACGCCGACGGTACGGAGTACAAGTTTGCGAGCGGCAATTAAGAGCTCGCATAAAATTTTCTATTTGTATTTGGATTTGTTAAAACATTAATTAAATAATCGGAACTTAGGACGAAGAGAGAGAGAGAGAGGTGAAGACGGAAAAATATTAATGAAAATTGAATGTGTAAGAGTTGTAATTTCTCTAAAAAATCAATGATATCACCAAAATCTACAACAATAACAATAAGAATAAAAATATCTATGCTTTCATTAACAATCAGTAATTAATTAATGGATCGAAGTGTTGCATGTAATTGTGAGTTAGTGTTAGTGAAGTTTGCGAAGGAAGAAGTAAATTGTTGTCTTTAAATTAAACAATTTCTACAAAACAATAATGAAGAATGAAGCTTAACGAAGGGACAGATCCATTTCTGGTTTAAATTCAATACAAAATTTAATGAATTCCAATTTTCCAACTGATAACATTTAAACAAATGAGAGACAAATTATGAGTATAAAATTTTAATGCTAATAAAGCGATCAATTGCCGACCATTCTATTAAATTAAAAAATATTATATAATTTTATTAAAATATACGAAATATAAAATTAAAATTATCATTGAAACAATAATAAATAAACTGCTAAAAGTTTAATATTTAAACTAAAAAGGTCGTACATGTTAGTGATAAAAAATTGTTTGAGATTTTTAAAAATTTATTATGATTTCATTTGTGCAAAATTTCAATATGAAAAACTTAATTTTTAATTTTGTTTTTATTTAATTTTTAATTTTACTTTTTAAATGTGGTAAAACTGTTTAACAGAATATGCTTTTTAGAATTCGTTCTCTAAAACATACACGAAGCAATCATTTCTATGATTTTATTGTTTTTATAATGAAACTAAAAACGTGAATTATTTAATGAATTCATATAAAAAAGATAATAGAAAATAAAATAAACAATAATAGAAATAAATATAAACATTTTAAAATCATAACAATTATACAAATTTAAATACATTTAACATTAAAAATAAATCAACAAAAATTAATATTAATAGTATATCAATTTCGGATAAATGCCGTGATAAAAATTGAATTAAAATCAGTGACGATTTTGTTTCAAAATCAAAAATAAAACAAAAGCTGAAAATAAAACGAAATCAAATTAATAACCTTAAGGAGTTTTATTAGATTTTTACTAGTAGATTCTTATAAGATTTTTATTAAATTTGATTCGACTTATAAAAGCATAAATTCAATTAAAGCAGTAAATTGACTTTTATATTTTCATAACAAATATTTCTATACAAAAATCATCTGCTCAAAAGTAATAATGAAAATAAATTAAAATAATATTTATATTAATTAATTAAGAATTAAATATTAATTTAAATAAATCCCATAAAATATTGAAAAGGTTGACAAAATTTCTTTGAAAATATATAAATATTTTAATTCTTACTCAAAATATTAATAAAAGTCACAAATATGTTTATATAATTTAATTTAACAAATGATAATAATGAGAAGCTCTCGAGGATTTATTATAAATTGAACTCTTTCAACCAAGAAATATAAATTGAACTCTTTTAACTGTTTTAACAAAAATAAATAAATATCTTCCTAAAAACATAAAATTCTAAAATTGTCAAAGTCGGAACATCAGTTTTTTTTTGAGAATTTTGAGAATTAATAATAAATGAAATTCAATCTTACAAATAAATTTCAGGCGCATTAATAAATTTCATTTAATAACTTAACTAAAAAAATTCCAATGAAATTATTTAGAAATTATAATTGTAGATTTCTTAGTTAAAAGAAACCAATTAAATAAAATTTAATAAATTTAAATTTCTTTTCTGAAGTTTAATAAAGTTCCAAAATTAAAGTAAAGAAACTAAATAAACAATGAAAAAAACAATTAATAACATTAATATCGAAAACTGATATTTTAATCATAATATTTTCTGAAAATTAATATAAAAATTTATCAAAATTAATCAAAATTAATTAAAATTAATAATTAGCAAATTATTAGCTTGGAATACTCTCTACAGATTTTAAGAGCAGATGAATTAATATTCGTTAAGAAAATTAGGCGCTTATACAATTAAAAGTTTATACAATTTCAATACCATTTAATTTCTGATGTTAGGAAATTTTGATAATGATGTCTCTATTTTTCTATTCGTCCATAATTGTGGTTTCCATAGAGAAATGCCTAAGGGAAGAACAGGGTTAAGTCGGTTTAGGACGCAATGAGCAGATATTTCTAAACCTGTTACAATTTTTTAATGTGTTACAAAGGGAAGAACAATGAGGAGGGGTAACCTTCTTCTGTGGTTTTTAAAAATAAAACGTAGAACATAAAATTCCTTGTACTTTTGTTTTGATTAAGGTAATCTTTTATTTATCTCCTGTTTATGGTTTTGAATGCTTCATGACTATCTGAAAATGTTGCCTATCTTCTGTCCCGTCATCATGATTTTTTTATTTGAAAAATATTACAATCCTATAGTAGTGCAAACAGAATGACACTTAATTCTTGATTGATTACATATATTTCTTACGGTTTGGTAAAAGTCAAGAAAAAGTATTAAATATGAAAAAATTAATAAAATATACAATTTGAAAAATTTGATTGAAATATTAAAATAATTTTCAAAAAAATTACAGAAGGTGAATTAAGGTGAAATGACGAAATGTTTCGTGAAACGTGAAAAGTGAAACATTGGAAATATATCACGAAAAGCAGTAATATAAATATAATTAAAAAGAGTGAATAACAAAGACGAAACATTCCTAACCGCTAAATGAATTTATTATAGAAATCGATTCTCTCAAAGTTTAGTGAATTGCTATCGATTTGAATGATAATTAAAAAGTTTATTAAAATGGAAGAATAAAAATTTCAAAATGTTTAAAAACGTCTTTAAAGGAAATACATTAAATCAAAAGGTAAAGTAGAAAACAAAAAAATTATCATCGACGACTGCATAAGATGAAAAGTTTTCAAACGATGGCAAAAATAATTACTAGTTATTTCAGAAAAAATAACGGTAAGTTATAAAAATAAATGTCAAAGAAATCGAATTATGAACAACAATAATAATAATAATAACAACAACAACATTACGAAGAACAACAACAACTATAGCAATCATCACCAACATTCTTATTATCACCACCATCATCCCAAGCTCATCCCTAACTCATACAGCATGAATTCGACGGCTCTGCTTATGCACCATCAACAGCAGCAGCAGCAGCAACAACAACAACAACAACAACAGCAGCAGCAACAGTCACAACATCAATCGCATTCACAACAATCGCATCAGCATCAATCCAATCAGCCGCAACAGCAACAACTGCAACAATCGCTTCAACACCAGCATCACCAAAGCCAGCAGCAACAGCAACAACAACAGCAACATCAACAACATCAAAACGGTAGCCGTGATACCAATCGTTCAATCGATGACCGTTCGACCTCGAACGGTCCCAGCGGACGCGGTTCGATTGCGTCACATACCGGTGGTCGCGGTTCCAGCCCGTGCTCGCCGAATAGTTCACCGACACGCCATTCCGCTCCGAGCGCCATTAGTCCTGTTACCTCGCTCAATCATACGATGATGCAACAAATGCAACAACAACAACAGCAGCAGCAACAACAACAGCAACAACACCATCAGCTAAGTCCGCCTCCACCACCACATGTCGGAGTCCCCACAGCGAACGGTCTACCGGCCGGTCTACCGCCACGGATACCGCACGGTCTGCCGCCGCATAGTTTGGGTCTGCTCAATTCGCTGCAAATGATGCATCATGCGTCACCGCTTGAACTAATGGCTGCCGCGCATCATCATGTACCGCCACGATCCTATAATAGCCCGCCACCCATTTCAACTTCCGACCCTAGCGCCAATGAATGCAAATTGGTCGAGTATCGGGGTCAAAAAGTGGCCGCTTTCATCATAAGCGGCGATACGATGCTATGTTTGCCGCAAGCATTTGAGCTGTTCCTTAAGCATTTGGTGGGTGGTCTACATACGGTCTACACGAAACTGAAGCGCCTCGATATTGTGCCGTTGGTCTGCAACGTGGAACAGGTGCGAATATTGCGCGGTCTGGGTGCCATTCAACCAGGCGTTAATCGTTGTAAGCTTTTATCCTGCAAGGACTTCGATGTTCTCTATCGGGATTGTACGACAGCCAGGTACGATAGAGAATAAATTGGGTTTTTATGGCACGGCAAAGGTTCTGTAGATTAAAGAGGAAAGGGTTGGGAAGTTATTGATGATGATGACGCCCAATATAGTCGTCATCGTGCGTATATATGGGGACGTATATTTCCAAGATTGTGAATTTGAAATATGTTTTAGAAGAATTTCTGATTACGCGAAAAGCTCTCTGATCTCATAAAGGGTAAAGAGTTTCCTTTATCGGGATTTTAAAGGCTGCCAGAACAACTCTTTAAAATCGCTACTACTTATTTAGTTTTTATTTTAGTTTTAAATTTAATTTGAATTTGTGGGCACGGTCTTGGTGTTGTATCTTGAAGTAATGTCGTTACAGGAGACATCAAATTCTTCGTCAATAAGCCATCAATCTTAGGATCGCTAGGTCGTTTCGGAACTTAGGAAGGATTGTTGTTGCATACGTCAAATTAGCCGCCACTTGATAAAGAGTAATTCAAATCTCGCTAAAAATTAAATTTATTAATTAAAATCGCCTTCAAAATGTTTCTATTTCTTGATACTTTGGTGCAAACGACAACAGCTATCATTCGTTCCTCGATCGGAACGGCATTGGTAGTATTTCCATTTGCAAAAACGATGTCTTTACTGTATACGTTAAGAGTCTCCGGTAGCCCCGAAATCAGCGGTGCGTCATCAGGAATATTGAAGTCTCGAAACCAAATCAAACAAAGAAAAAATTCTCATTCTGCAATGCGTCTGGGTGCCGTTTCCGTTCCATCGTAGAAGTCTGAAAATACAATAATTGCGAAGTTTTACAATTATGTAATAGTAATTGCTTGAAATTAAAGTGATTGAATTCGCACTCTACCGTCACGACCGTTAAGAGGCCAATTGTACTCTATAGGGCAAATTTCTTCACCCACAAATGTTATGGCATTTCTCTCCTCATTCGGAATTTGTATGTCTTTGTGTACGTGTGTGGAAATGTGTGGGTGTGGTGTGGGGTCTTCTTGTTTTTACAAATAAAGTGAGGTGCGTTGTTAGTCAGTGTTGTTTCCTTTACAAAGTTCTGTGCACGCAATTTTTAATTTTTAGCGGCCCTAAAGCATTTTGAGGAAATATTGCGTTTGTATCGATCCTAGAGGTATAGTTTTAGAGCCGGATACCGGAAATGGGAAAATTGCATTTATTGTTTTTAAAAAGCTACGTACTTGTGTTGCGTAATCATCAAACCTTTCCAAGTAGAACAATATTTTTCTTGAGCAAATTCAAGGTGAAGTTGATTAAAAATTGTTAATGAGTTTCCTCAAAACAACTAACGCTTTTTCTTTTTTTTGGGTTCAAGCTCTTTCTCAAAATGATTGAATTATCTTCATAAATGCAGAATGATTTGAAAAATTATTCAGGATTTTTAAAGGGATATAGATGTATTTACTTCTATACAAAAAATTTAATGTGAATTGTAAAGCTGTTTAAATTTAAGAAATACCTTTTCAGAAAATTAAAAAAATTTTTTAATAGACTAAACGCTAAAAAAATCTGATACAGTATTGTCTTCAAGGAAGAACGTTTAGAAATCTTGAAAATGGCACATCGCCAAAACCGGTTTGTCTCCAAAACTAATTTGTCGAGGGGAAAATCATTCCTTTGAGAAGATTTCCTTGATGTTCTTAACTTTCAGAGGATGTGCTTTCAATGATGTTTATTTGTATTTAGCGGTCCTTCTTTTCTGTCGATTTTTTATAAGAGTGTTATATAGTTTAGTTTAGTTTTATATATATTCTTTAGCAAATATTTTTATAAAGTTTAATTTTGAGTCTTTTAAACAAAATCTGTTAAAATGTCAGGGATGGAGGGAATAATAGACGTAACCTTATGGCTTATGGTTCTCACCGTCCAACTCACTTTAAACAGATCTTAAGGTTTTAAATACCTTTATATCGAAAAGTTTTTAGGAGTTTTCTTCCTTAAAAAATTTTGTTTTCTATTTCAAGCCTGGGAGTCTTATTGAGAAATTTTACTTTAAAAGCTTCTCCTTTAGAGAACAGAGAGGTCTCTATTGAGAGGATATCTCGTGTCTTAGTGTCAGAGGCCATTACTATAGAGCCTATTTCGATAACTTTCTTAGCGATTTTAGAACACAGGGTCTCCTTAGAATTCTTGTTTTAAAGACCTTTCTTTGGAAACTGAAAGAGAAGTTCATTGATGGTAAATATCCGTGTGGTTTGTAATCAATCCGTGTGGTTTTGAATCTGATTATATAAATATTTATTTCTAAGATTGAGATTGAGAGACTATGAGTCTAGTAAGCGATTATCTGCAGTGTACTCTTAATTGAATATTAAGAAATAAAAATATTTTTATATAAATAATAATAATTTTAATATAAATAATATTAAAATGATAATAAAACAAATAAATTTTCTTTGAAAATTCCGGCGCGCCTGCAAATGTGTATCCCGTTTTCAGACTTTTTAATAAATCAAGATATGGCTTTGATGCAACGGAGAAGATGATAATAAAGAATAATAACAAGGTAAAATAAAGAAACAAAACCAGAAGGAAGAAGGAAAAATAGCAGATTAACGGCGAAGCATCCTGCTGCGATCGTAAAACTAATAACACCAACCAGTCAAAACAGCCAACAACAACAACAACATCAACAACAATACCAATAACAACAACAACATCAATAACAATACCACCAACAATAAAACGGCAATATTATGAAAACTAAAACAACAAGACGAGAATATTGATAATTACGCTGGACCAATAGCTCGCACAGATTGCGGTTTATGTTTGGTGCGTCCATTGAGTCTGTGGAAAATGTTGGCTTTGCTGAACTCTTCGCTGAGGGGTGCTCGCGATCGTACGATTTTCATTAGTGATCTTCTGAATTGAGAGGATGTTATTGTTGCAAATGTTGCAATTGTGAATAAATAATCCTGAACGTACGAGGGAGTTATCGTAGATCCTGACGAGAAGAGGAAAATGAGCTTTTCCCCCTTCAAATTCTTATTCAATTCTTTCTATTATTATGCTAGTTAAAAGCGGTATTGTTTGGTACTCATAGTTTATATCGGTTGGTTTAAACAGTTAGTTTAATTGTTACCGCTTGCGACCGGAAGGACAGCAATTAATGAAAAACGAAAGGAATTATGATAAGCGTTTTTTATTACTATTGAATTGAAATGTGTTTGTGAGCGCGTTTGTGTGCGTGTGGTATATATTTCTATTTATTTGAATCACTTAAGGGTGCCTTTAAAATTTATTCTATATAATATATATTTATATAATTCTTATTTAATACCACCTGATTTTGAGAAGAACGCGTTTGATCTTAATTGCCATACAATCAAATAGTTTTGAATATTTCGTCATTTTCAATTCTTTGTTGTAAAAACTAATTTTGTCATTGTTTTCGGTAACATTTTAATAGCATCAACCGCATCGTTGTCGAGGTTTTCCCTGTGATGGTTCTGACCAATAATGTGTAGTTGTAATCTTCGATGCTGTGGCGTCTGCTGCCAAACTTATGAAAGTGTCAACCTATTATATTGATCCCTCACGGTCAGGGTTTTAATTGGCTTTCTGCTAGCGCTTTTCCCTAGATTGCTCAAAATCTTTTCCCTTAGAGTTTTAATAGTTTATTATGTTTTGACCTCATAATGGCTTGTCATCGTTGTTTTTGTGATGTTGATGGTGTTTGTTATTTATAACATTGCTATAACTCTTATCTCATCGTAAGTCTTGGTCTTAATCGTTTGCTTAAAACTACTGAGCATAATTTTTAATAGTTTGGTTTTGATTTGGGTTGAAAATGGAATGTTTTCAGTTATACTTCTTTGTGATAGAAGCGAAAGCATTTAAAGAGATCGTCTTAGATATATAAGATCATATTTATTTCTTATAAATCATGACTTCTATTTATTTTTCTTCTCTTTAATTTCAGATGTTTATCGATCAAGCCACCCGAGAGGTAAAAATAAATAAAACACCATCATTTCTCCTTTCCACAAAAATAAAAGAACCAAAAAAAGAAAAGGCAGTAAAAACAAAAGACAAAAAAATAAATGCATAAGAAAAAATGCGATGCAACTTAAGAGTTTTTTAGAGCGAAAAAGAGAAGAATTTTGCATACAATATTAAATGTTTAAAAAATTAATATAAGACAAAAGATAATAACGGTATTATAAAATGTACCGGAAGTGCATATCGATCTTGAGGGTTGCCACGTTTTATGGTGTTTGTATGATTGTTTTCAAGCTAAAAGTTAGTTCCTGTAAATGTTTAATTAAAGAAAGTGTTTTAAGAGCAAACAATTTAGGATAAGTTTATTTTTATTTTTAAATTAAAAGATTCTTTGTGTAACAAAATAATTAGTTAGTTTTACTTTAGCAAAAAGTAAAAGAAGAGATAGTTTTACTTTACTAAAGTTTATATCGTATTTGTAGATTATATGTATTGTATGATCTTAAATAAATATAAGAATAAGATTTATGTTCAGAATAAGCGACTTTTATAAGATTTATAAAATTAATGTATTTTTCATTCTTATTCTGTATTCTTAGTGTATTAAATAGTTATTTTATAGAATGCAAAGAAACCACAGGAAAATAGTTTGATACTCGTTTTCACCCCTCTATTAGTTGTTTTTCTGTGTATTTTTATAAAACAAAATGATCTTTAGCATTATTTTCATCTGCATCGTTGTCTTCGGGACATTTTGCCATAGTTCGGTTGTTGTTGTTGTTGTGTTTGTTTCGTTTTTCGAAAATGTTTAATTTTATTAATTTTTAGTTTTTAACACGCATTACGTTTTTCACTCTAAAACACTCTTGAGCTGGTAATTTTTTTAAATGGTGACTTTATTGGTCTTCAATGTTTTCCTTAATTCCTTTCATTTTCATTTCCTCTTTTTTCTTCATTCTCTAAACTTATTATTCATCCTTACCTTCTTCTTAATCATGAACATTATTCGCAATATTTTTTTATCTCAATTTTTATTTAAAAGACGATTGATTTGAAATATTGGTGAATTCGAAATGGATTCTTTTAGAAAAATGCACAATGAAAACAAAATCAGAATAAGTAACAATTTGAAATTCGTTAAAGTTTCAGAAAGTTTTTATATGTTCTTCAAGAGAGGTTCAAAGGGCCTTGATTCTGTGATTAATAGCCCTTCAATATCTTTAAAATATTTTAAAGGCTTAGGAATTTTGTTGAGATCTAAAGACTTCTCAACATTCCATTCCAAAAAGATTATAGAAATTCTTCGAAAAGCCTTTGCCAAATGTTGTACGCTTCTGATTTTTCTTTATACAATTGAGAGACATATGGAAGCGTCTGTAAATATTTGAAGGTTATGAAAAGGTTCTGTGAAATGTCTTTAAGGCATTTAGAGAACTTTATGTAGTTGTTTAGGGTCTTGAAACCATTATCGATTCTGCAAAAATACACTTACATCTTATTTTAAAGATATCTTTACAGAAATTTAATTTAAAGAATTTAATCGAATTTACTTGAATTTAAGCGAATTTAAAGAATTCTTCTGACATTAGTGATTTCCTTCATGTAAATTTCATAGATTTCACATATATATATTTGCTAAATAAAAAACGAGTAATATTTAAATTAAAGATTCGTATATTCGTGTGTATCAGTCATGCAGTAGATCTTTTTCTCTATTTTAACCGTTTTCATATCCTTGTAAATTCTTTCAATTATTCCTCTTTTACAAAAAGTCCTTTATGAAAAAAATCCTTCACGTATTCCTTTGTATTCAATTATTTTTACCTTTCAATTTGGCTGTTTTTTTCAATATTTCATTTTGTGCCTTATTGCTCGAGAAAGTGCTAAAGGAAATGATCTATCGCACTATTTCTTGAAGGATATCGAAGGGACTATATGGGACGGGGACTCGTAGAAGGATGTCTGCTGATAGTAAGCGACGTATTTAGAGCGTTATTTCTGGACTTCTAGATGTCCTGATCCGTTTACAGAAAACTTCCAATTTATTTAAAAAATTTTGTCACTTACTTGCAATCGCTTCCTTAAATTCTTTTCATTATTCCTTTCGCACACTCATTATTACCCTTGTCCATTTTCCCCGATTCTCCTTTTTGAATTTTGACTACCAGCCAAACCAGATGGATAAGTGGTATGAGAGCGTTTTAAGAAACAATTAAAATATACTTAATAAACAAAAACAATAATAACAAAAACAACAACAGCAGCGGCAATAGTACCAAGGTACGCCAAAGAAAAATTACACCAGAAAAATACCAAAAAGGCCAAATACAAAATGCAGAAGTAGTTGAACAACCTAATGTTATTGTTGCGTCGTTTTCTTTTTTTTGTTTTTGTTTTGTTGTTTAGTTGGTTCCACCGTTCGCTCGTTCGTTCGTTCGTTGGCCCGTTCGTTGTGTCCTGTCACCATAATTTTGTTCACAATTTAACAGAATAACACTGCCGTCGCCACCACCGCCGTCACCATTTTTGTGCCAACGCGCTTTTGCAATGCGGCAGCTGCATCGGTAGCTTTTTCTGAACGAACTCTTTGTTCCGTTTTGAATTGTACAAATGCACTCGTATTTATGAGACCTGCAATCAAGTAAATGAGTATCGATGATAATCAATAAATAGGTTTTAAATACGATACAACAGGTTTTTCGTTCCCTTGCAATTTTTCTTTTCGTTTGTTCATTCATTTGTTTTTTGCAAAAAATTGCGCTCGATGGTATTCCTTTTTATTTTTGACTACATTGAAATTATTCGTAAAATTCGTTACGTTATGTTTTTCTTTGAAATTAAGTTTACGTCACGTGACTTATGTGACGTGGCTATACCTGCGTGCTTCCGGGCGTGCCAATCTTTACGATTACGTTGTAATTGTCCCTGAAGGCAATGACGATTGCAACGATGATGATGATGGCGATGATGACGATGGTGGTGGTGGTAAATATAATTTAATAAAAAATTGTTTGGAATGTTTTTTTGGGGGTGTTGTAGGTAATTCAGTTTATGATAAGCACACACAATTATTGGAAACTTTTTGACAATTATTATTAAAATTATATCGAAAAAATTAATTTATTAAGTTCTTATTTTAATAAACATTTAATAAACAACTTATAATTAAATCCATGCTAACTGTCGTATTGCATTTTGGGTTTGTGTCCGAGACTAAAGCTCAAGTTGGACGTTATCGTTTCTTTGTAATTAAATAAAATACACGTTTCGGTAAGACTTTTAAGAAATTATATCGTTACGTTTGAAAATGAAATGCAATTGAAAATGTTGCTTAAGATTAATTTTCAATTGGGCGCGAGGAGTGGTCTCTATCAGTGATAACCCTGTCATAAACGATTTCTATTAATTTTTCTTTTCAAATCAAACGCGCTTGTAGTTTTTTCTAATGATCCTTATTTTTTCGATTGATTAATTTTTATTTCCGTTTAACATGCACTACGTTATTTCCACTCCCTTTGTTCTCTGTTTTCTTTTGCAATTCTTGTCCGTTGGTTCTTTGGTAACTTTTCCTGTTTTGTTTTCTATAATTACTTGAGTTAGCACTAGTATTTGTATTTCTAAGGAATTGCAATTTTTAACAAGTTTTTTCCGAACAATCTCCAAGATTTTTATTTTTTCTTAAATGTGAGTGAGAATTTTTTCTGTGAGTAAGAATTAATTACTCCTATGATTTTAGATATAAATAATATATTTCTGTTGCAACCACAAAATTAATAAGAGACCAATTGCTTATCGTTGATAATCGATATTGAATATCAAGTAAATTCGATTAATTTCTTGTGGTTAAACGGCTTAAGCGTTTGCGGTAAAAAAAAGATATTGTAAAGTGAAACCGAAAACGAAGTGGTTGAGTCTTTTTGTTTGGAGTTTGCTATCATCAAATGATTTTTGCTTGATTAGAATTAACGAAGCTCAAATCAATAATTGGGAAAAATATAATAATTATATTAAAACGGTTGCCTTTCAATAGAATTTACGTTTTGGTATGGAAAATTGGGTTTAGGCGCACCCTACCAAAAGGGTAAGACAGTTATTGAAAGGCAATATAAATCCATTAAGACATAACTATTTTTTTGTTTTGTTTATATACCATTCTCTTATTAATGGACGACATCCTACGAAACAGTAAAAAAAAGAATAAAACATTTGATGGTCCACTTTGATGCAGCCAGTGGCCTCTACATTCCACTATTTTTTTACTCTAAAAAAATTATTCTATAAATCTCCACTTCCCTAACCTATTTTCTCCTAATTCCTTCCTCTCTCTTCCTCACTTTCACTGCATATTATTATATATGTAGTATAAACAATCTCAACGATCTCAATGATGTCTATAACTCTTATGATTAAAGAGTTCCCCCCAATAATTTGCATTGAAAGAAAATCATTCTATAACTAAGAAAACCTCATAGTTATTCTAACAATAGTGAAAAAAGAGCAAGTAGGGAGGAGTAAACTCATTACACACACGCACATACGCTCACTCTCCCATTCTCCCCAATGGAATTACGAATGAACATTCATACATTCATTAATTTTCATATTAATAACTGTCTTTAATTATTCCAAATAGACAAAAGTGATTTAGAGAAAAAGCTAATGATAAATATCGTGCCTACGAATAACATTAGTTGTGTTGTCTAATAGTATAGCCTTTTAACTTATGTATTAACTTTTTTTAACAGATAATTTTTTCAAGGAAATTCGTACAGTTTTTGCTAATTTACATTTACATTGCCTTCATAATTATTTTACCAGCATTGATTCCTTCTCTTTTTTATTTATGGCTCCATCTCAAACCCATCCTCCTCCTCACTCAGCCCTTTTCTTTGTCAATCCAATATTTTTCATGCCCTATCGTTTTCTTCCCAATGGCCACATTTTGTTTGATTGATGTTTGATCAACAAATTTACGGAAGGTTCTTCACTATTTATTTGCAATATTTGACTAAATATATTTCCAATAAATGGAATTTTGTTCCATTTAAACACTCTTACTTATCAGCCATTATAAATAATTCTAAATGTTAAAAATAATTTGACAATTTTGTGAAAATTGACAACATTAATTTGATAATTTTGAGACGAAAACTGATACTATTGTGAAAATAGAATTCTAGAGTCAGTTGCGGATTTCATCCAGTCGTAATAAAACTGAGGGTCCTCGCAATACTACCATTATTTCGAAATAGTAATTTTTTAATTTATGAAAAGTGGAAGAACTTTTTGATCAGACCTTAATAAAATTCCTTCCTGTGCTGTAAGTTCCAACGAGTTAAAAATTTAATTGAAAAAAAAACTAATTCACATGAGTAACTATTATTTCTTTACTTATGCATTTTCTTTAAAATTTCTTTGCATGAATTTCTTTATGATTCAATTCGATTCGTGAATCCAACTCGTTTATCTGATGGATGAACGGGATATGTTTGTCGGCAGTTTGTTTAACGTTCAGTTTGTTCATCCGTCTGACTGTCTTTTCATTTGTTCATCCATCCGTCCATTCGTCTGTTACTTCAGTTCATTCCACTCATAAAATTATTTGGATTTTTAAACAAATTGGTTCAAATTATCTTCGCCTCATAGAATTCAGCCGTTGTTCAGCTTCTGTCAGTAATCATTATTACTATTATTATCATTAATGTTGTTGTTGCTGTAGTTGATGTTATTGCTATTGCTGCTGTTGCTACCACCGTTACTAATGTTAATGTTAATTTATTCGCAACATTTGCTACTGTTTCCTTTCTCAACTTGTTTTCTCATCTATTTCAAAAAAGTCTATTTTTACAATTAGTTTAAAAAAAGAAAATACAAAAAACAAAAAATATTTTTTAAAATTTTTCAAGCATTTTAAAGATTTTTTATAGAAAGAAATTATTATCTTTTCTTAAAAGAAATTAGAACAATTAGGATGAATAAGAACAAGAACATTGCCATCGAAGAGAAATTATTTTTAAAATTACCTTTTCAATTTTTCGATGTCATGATTTTTTTTTCTTTATAGTAGTTAACTCACTAATTGGCTTAATATAATAAATTATTGTTTATATAATGAAATAAATATTTATCTTAGCTAAATTTGCAAAAAATATTTATCTAAATATTTTCAAAATAAAAATAATTTGCAATAATAATTATTTTAGATTTTGCGCAAGATTGACTAATAGTGCAGAAATATCAACAGTAAAATAAATTAAAATTAATTAAAATTGTTGTCGGAATTTAAAAAAAAATTTAAACATTTTTTTCAAAATATTTCCTTTATCTGATGAATAAATATTTTGCCAAAATTCAAATATTTCACGTATAAAATATTTATTACTCATCACGTAAAACATTTGCAGATAATGCTATCTTGATTTTATATTTTTATCAATTTTGCTTTCATAAAATTTTTTTATTATTTATCTGCAACGTTTATTAAAAAAACTTCAAAGTATTTCTTCCTTTTTTACGCACAAACATAAGATTTATATTGTTTTGCATCTTTAATTTGAACTGCTCTTTTAATGCCATTTACTGCCATTTAATGAAAATCTAAACAAATTAATGAATTCTTTTAGGTATTTTTTTTTTGTTTTCAATTAATTTTTAGACAATTCATGAAAATTTAACAGTAATTAAAACCAAGTCTTAAAGAGATCTAACGCGAACTAAACTAAAACTGAAAGTGAAAAATTCGAAAAAGAAAAAAATTAAAAAATAAACACTGAATGGCGTTTCCGTAGCAGAAGAAGATAATAAAAACAATACAAAGAAAAAATGTTTATTAAAGAAAACAAAATTTACCTCAATACAAACAGAAACATAAAAAAGTCTAGTATTTACAAGATTTAATCTTTAGAATATCTTCAGTTGAGATAAAAAACGTATGACGAAAAGATACAACTGATTTGACGCGTTGCACAACAATTTAATTCTACTCGTGTTTAATTTATTAAATAAAAGATACGCCACACACAAACGGTAGCCACAGAGATATACGTGAATGAGAATCAATTGCCAGAACATGCAGAGTGGGTCAAAATAACCAAAGAGAATGAAAGTTATTCTTCTCGCTTTTTATTGTTGTCCAATCGTATATCGTCCAATAATTTTTTGTCCCCACCAGAGCGAACAAACATTTACTAATTAAACATATTTGTAGATTTCGAAAAGATTTACTATTGCACCGTTTATTGTCATTGCTATATTGTATGGCTACAAACGATTCGAAGACAAGAAGACAAACGTCAGAATAATATACAAACATACGTCCGTCCGTCTTTGATCAAATAAGATATAAAACACAAAAGGAAAAAATAACAAAAAAATTATTAAATAAAATATATAAATTCTAAAAATCATTTTCATTAAAACAATTATTCCGCATTGCCTTTCATAATTAAAGATAAAAAGATGGAATTTATTATGATAAATATTTATTATGTTATGAAATATAAAAGATTTTTCAATAAGAACATGACATCATTTTAATGGAGTCCAACCAGAGTAGTAAGCACCAGTAAGAAGCAGTTATTCAATTCATTTGATTTTTTGATGGTCTATGACATGAATTTGAAATTGAGTTCAATAGAGTTCAGAATTTTTGATTAAAAACTCTTCAAAATTCATCCAATTCCAAATAACGACAACGTATTGATTGATTTGTAATGACGTTCAAACACGGATAACTCGATGCAATAACTTATTGATTCAAAATTGAAAGAATGCAAGAGTGAATATTTTGACAAAGTTGTTTTTAGTTTCTGTCTAGTATGAGGATTCATATGAGTGAAATTTGGTGCAGAGTTTCCTCCAGCCACTGCTCCGCTAGTTAGTTAGCGGACTTTAACTTTCAAACGCTACGTGTTAATAAATCTGGGCACAATGAAAATGTTGACTGATCTTGGTCATCCGTTCCATCCTAAAACACCGGGAAAAGACTATGAAGGGACCTAAAACGTGTTAGGATTAAATCCAATTTTTAATAATATAAATACGAGTACATATTGATTTATATAATTCGCTTGAAAATAGAAAATAATGAATCTACCATATTTAATTCATTTTTAATTTTATTACAGGCTTAATTCATTGACATTCATTTCTAATAATCGCCTCAAATTATTTGATTGTCGTTAAAGCCAAAAAGGAAAATAATTTACATTTCAGTGTTTGCCGATTTCGTAATAAGAAGAAACCTGAGTAATATCTGAGAAAGAAATTTTCATGAAAATTTCAAATATTTTTTTTTAACTTGATTTTCACTTAAAACTTGGCAACCCTTTTTTTTAAATAAAATATTATGTGTAAATGCAATGATTATGACAGAGATTTTTTAGAAACTTATTTAATATTTTGTATTGGGGTCTAACCACGCCTTATTGTTTTGTTCGTGTATATGTATGAGCGTGGTACTTACAAACTCTTGCGATTGTTTTAACCCAACAGTAACTCTCTGCAATTCCGCAGTTCCAGACCGGGTCGACCGCCAAAACGTGGACCAGTCGGGCTCTCATTACCGCCTACTCATCTCGCCCAGCATCCACAATTAAAGAAACATCGTTTGGATAATGGCGATTATGCTTACGAAAATGGACACATCAGTGGTAAGTGATTTGTGGTGAAAATATAACAATAAAAACTAAATTAAGAGAATTTTTCGAAAATTAATAATATTTTCGAAGAAATATTAATAATATTGGCAGAAATTAAATTATTCTTAATGTGAAATATAAATGAAGTTTGTTCAGCTCTGAAAAAGTTCAGTCAATGTTGATTGATTGATTGTGTTGAGTTTTTATTTGAGGTAAAGTATTGTGAATAGAGGTTTTTTTAAATACATGTTCAGTTCTTTATTGAATGCTTTGATACCTTGTATTTTTCTGAAATCTTTTTACATGTCAAGAACCTTAAATGTAGGCGTGCCGTGTATCAGTTGGTTTTTAATTTTTTTGGAAAAAGTCTAGGCTTTTATTAAATATTAGTCAGTTCGTTTCTGTATATTTTGAGATGAATGCTATAACCCCATTTAGAAGAAACCACATACACGATTCCTTTACCTTTTCATTCCTGTTCGCTCCAACATTTTCGCAGTTTTTCTTGACTGAGTATTGGTACGACATCACGAACGCGTAATCATTATTATCGTATTCATAATTGCGTCTGTTATGCAAAATTCATAATTCAAAAGGCTATAAAGATATTTATAGCGATACACTCGTGCCAGACAATTGATACAGATAAAGATATTTACTTCAAAATTAAATCAATCAAGGGCGGTCTACGTCCATCGATATCTTTAATTCCTTTCGTTTCCTCGATTGTTAAATCGGATCGATTTAACTGCATTCAATTGATCGAATTGTTATGATATGATAAGGATTACCATCAGTATATGATCATTAGCATAATGACCATTGAATAATCGGGCAAATGCGGTAGTTGCTAATACGAAAATGAACGATGACGAAAAGGAGAAAGAGGAGAAGGTGAAAGAGATGAAAAAG
This sequence comes from Physocephala rufipes, assembly GCA_963966595.1. NCBI lineage: Eukaryota > Metazoa > Arthropoda > Insecta > Diptera > Conopidae > Physocephala > Physocephala rufipes. The sequence goes on along the minus strand of OZ016502.1, from coordinate 34,003,640 downwards.
TAACCAATACAAGCTGATAGCGGTTATCGATTTTCCGCCATAATTTGAACCATTCGAATGATCAAGACGCGATCGGATTAGTTAGGCAAAAACAACATTGGTAACAAAAACAATAACGCTAATAACACCACCATCACCACCAAAACAACGACTACAACATGATCAGCAACAACAGCCGGCATCATAACCATAGCAATCAAGCAATTGTTGGGTCTGTTTTGATAAATTTTATTTAAATTTTACGAGAAAAATTCACTGTCTCGTCTCATTCCAAACCAGACTAAAAACTCGTAGTCACTCTTTTCTTCATTTATCGTTCGTTTGATTAAGCGGACTTTAAGAAAATGGTTCGGTATCACTTCCAGGCTTAAAATGATTTGATTTCACATAATTTTGTTTTTTTCTTTAAATGTTTCGATGTTTCGATCGTTTTCGATTCCTTTCGATCAAACAAATGCGATTTGATCGATCTACCTTTCACGTGTTGTTGTTCTTGCGCTTATTGTTGTTGCTCTCTTCTCCTTCTTCTTCTGTACTTTCACGTGATGGTGGAAAGAAAACAAGACCATTCTTTTGTGCCTGTCTGTTAACGGCAAAGGTACGAATTAAGTTTTGAATTACGGAATTTTATGGAATTGCATGGTATGCGCGCATATACGTATACGTACATATTCTTTTTGTACGATTTAACGTTGTTAAGATAATACGTTGAGATGACTGGTTGGTTGGTCGGTCGAAATCCGATGATGCCAACTAGTTTAGAAACAAACTATTTTTTATGATTCTTATAAAAGATATGAAATTATTAAAGATATGGAATTATTTAGAACGTTATTTTAAAAACAATATTGAAAGCGTTATTTTGGAAAAAGATAAATATTTGAAAATATTTCGAATTTCAGGTTTTCTAAAAACAGTAAAAGTTTGATCAAAAAATATTTGAGTTTTTCAAGCTTTCTCGCTTAAAAATTTGACCTTAGTTTATTGAAATAATAACATATACTTCAAGTTCTTCAGGAATCCCAAAATCCCAAACGGGCAGTTCAATCTGGTAACAATTTCGTTGAGGCTCGCCACAAAAAAGAAATAATCATTGTATCTCTTTCTTACGTTTAGTTTGCGTTTAAATTGACAGGACTTACGAATGAATGATTTGTGAATTGAAAAATAATTTGCTTGAGATAGCAAGAAAATTACGAGTTATAAATCTTTCGTGATCGTTTCTGGAAAATGAATAAACGATCGTTCAATTTGAATGATATAATATCGTTTGTTTTTAATTTTTCTTACTAAAGAAAACAAAAGTAAGAAGTAAATGAGAAAGGAAGAAGAAAACGACTGACCAGGAAGGGAATAAAAAACTATTTTTATAGTGCTTATAGTGTTTATTTGTTAATAACTTTTATCTGTTCCGTTATTACTAAAAATATTAGGAATATTGAGCCTGCAGCCTTTGAAAATCACCTTTCAGATTAGTTGAAAACATTTAATAAATATTCTGAAATTGACCAGTACACTAGCTTATGTGTTCTTATGTGTTGGACTTCCTCTGATTAGGAAAATTTTCCCCCATGAAATGTCAATTTCTAAAAGATTCGATGAAAGTCTCGATCTGCCGAGTATGATTCTTTTATGCTTTGTTCAAAATAACTGAAAAGTCATGCATGATTCGTTTAATATTTCTTAGAGCTATGAAATTATATGGTGAAATGTCATAAATCATTCGTTTATGATGAGTTGAAGACGTGCAATTATACGATGAAATATCATACATGATTCTTTAATAGTTTTCTAGAATAAATAAAGCCAATATTTCAACGGTTCAAAAAAATTTAGATCGACAAACAGACATTTTGTCTGTTGGCTAACAAAAATAACAGACTCGTCTAAAAGAACTGAATATGTGGGGAAATAATTGATAGAATATTTCATCAAAACAAAGAAAAAAATTAAATCAAAATGAAAATAAAAGCCATCAAAAATTTTTTTTAAAATCAGGAAAGCTAAAAAAGGGCTAACAATAAAATAAAAAAAGTGTGAGGGATTGATAGTTTGCGAGGGATTGATTGACAGACAGAAAGACAAACAGCCCTAAGGCTATTTACGCGTAAATGGTCAACACTAACACTTTTAAAAGCTGAAGCCGGCACTATTTAAAAAAATAGGAGAACGGTAATATATTTTTCATTTAATAGTGCGCATGTGTATGTACGATATTCACACCTACATATATGTACTATGTATGAGCAAGTAAATGAGACTTATGTATGGTAGGTGTGCACTTCTTCTATTTGCGTGTGTATGCGGTGGGAGGAGGTTCTACACGTTTTTGATAATCTACTGTCAAGTGTTTGTCACGCAATCATTTCTAACCATAAAAAAATGAAGTTGTTTTTTTATAACTGCCAAGGGAAATACAATGGACTGCGAGCAAACATATCTTTTATTAATTTAATTGACAAATTGATTAATTTTATGCAGATGGGCAAAACTTAGTATTTCAATAAATTGACAAATCTGACAAATTGTCGAATTAATAATTATAAATATTAATTTTCAAATTAATTTTTCTTAAACAATCATTTTTAACGTCTTTAGACATCGTTTGAGAGAAAAATGACAATGGGTAAATAAAACCAATTTTTTCTTCACGAATTCTAATAATTTTCGAAGAATACTATTTTCGCTGATTTACAAATGATTAAGTTAATCTCGTGTTAAACTTGATTCCTCCTTATCTCACAACTTTCTCTTCTTCTTATTTCTTCGTTTCTCTCTTTCACCTTGCTTCCTTATCCAGATATTTCTCGTTTGGAGAAGTCACCACTTCTTGCCAATGGCTATAATCCCCCGCCCATCAATCATATGGCATTTATGCAAATGAGTCACCATCCCGGAACGGCACTTATGTCGCCTGGTATGCCGCCTCATGGTTTACATGCTCGTCCCGATACTCAAATGCTGAAAGCGGCCGCGCAGGGTGGAATGTCTGCAGCCAATATGGACGCATTGGCACGATCGGGCATTTGGGAGAATTGTAGAGCTGCTTACGAAGATATCGTTAAGCATTTGGAAAGGTAGGTGACTTCCAAAAATGATTGGGGTGCAATAAAAGCTTGGCGCTGAAATTGCAAAAAATTCTTTTGGGTAAAAGCAGAAATTCTCGTTTGATTTGTAGACTACGCGAAGAACGTACCGATGAAACACGCCATCAAATGGTTGTCGGTGCGATGACTGGAGCGGGGGGAGGAGGAGGAGGAGGAGATCAGAAAGCACGAGATCTCAGTTCGAGAAATTGTAAGACTAACGCAAAACAATCATTCTTTCTTTACCTTTCTTTTTCTCGTTTCGTTTTTTATTCGCATTCATTTCAGGCTCTCCAAATCGCCAGAGCCCGGTGCTAAATCTTTCAAAATCCGGCGGCAATACTGATCAAGGCAGTAATTGCGATGATCGCAGTGAGCGAAGCGATTTGCACTCGCCGGCGCATTCTCTGCAAGCACGCAGTCACAGCGCAGCGAGTCGTGGTCCAATCGGCGTAGACGACGATGATGACGATGGTAATCTGAGCGACGAGGACAATGTGTCAGAAGTGGACGACCATCGTATGGTAAAGGACGAAGATGAAGGTAAAGATAGATGAAGATTAAATTTAAGCGAAAGGAAGATCGAACAGACATTTGGCTATTAATAATGTCAAACAAATGAAGTCAAACTTTCAATGAAGTCAATTATTGAAAGCCCCAATTTGTCTTTCCTCTCTTTATTTCCACGCAGATTTGAGCGATGCGGAACGTGACAATCTCTCAACGGCATCGCATCATCATGTGCATCATGGGTCGAGCGGCGTTTCCGGCGGTATCGGCGGTATCGGCAGCAGTGTCAGCGGTATGGGTGCGGCGGACCGTGTCATGGGCGTTGGAGTAATTGGCGGTATTAACGAACGTGGCCATAGTGGGGGTGGCGGTGGCGGTGGCAGTGGCAGTGATTCTTTAACACATGCTGCCGCTGCCGCTGCCGTCGCGTTGCAACAATCACCTGTGCCACACAATGCGGCCGCCGTTGTGGCGCTGCAGCAACATCATCAGCGTGCTCTCAATTATTCAACTCTGGCTGCGGCGGCAGCAGTTGCCAATGGTAGTTCGGGCAGCAACAGCAGCGCAGCAGCACTTGTCAACGGACCCGGTTCTGGCGGCACTTTAACACCAAACGAAGCATTGCTAGCGGCTACAGATGCTTCTGCGGCAGCAGCAGCGATTGCGGCGGGCAGTTTGGCATTGGGGCCAATGGGACTGGAAGCTCATCATGTGGGTGCACCCTCGTCATCAACGGAGGCACTTCTGCGAAATATTCAAAGTCTGTTGAAGGTGGCAGCTGATAATGCGCGGCAGCAGGAGCGTCAGATTAGCTATGAGAGAGGTAGGTATGGCTGAAATTGTTGTTGTTACTGTGGTAACTGTTGCTGTAGTTTGCGTTTGCGCGCATGTGTGTGTGGACTTCTTTCAAATAAAAGTTGAAACGGACGGTATATTGCGATACTTCAAGGAACGAAAGTCTGCATTTTCGCACACTATTTTTTGTTTCTTTTTGTTTAACATTTTTATCGACTTTCCTCTTCTTCATCTGGATTTCATAGTTTTGTTTGTTGTTTTTGCTTTCTTGCAGCCGAATTGAAAATGGATGTTTTGCGCGAGCGTGAAGTCAAAGATTCGTTGGAGCGCCAACTGATGGACGAACGAAAATTACGTGGTAAGTTTTTTTTCTACGGTAGATCTCTTTAACTCCATCCTCTCTTTCTTGTTTTTCTCATTTGGTTTTGTAGCCTTGATACGATATGATTTTCCGAAGTATTTGAAAATGGCTACCAATTTTGTTAGTCGTTAAAGATCAATCAATTGTCTTCGTGAGCCATGCACTCAGCTCGGTGTACTTACGGTTCATTGATCTCTTGTGATCTTTTTATCGTAGAAATTTACATTTCAAAATGCTAATTTCAAGCCGGCGGATACTTGAAACTAGTTTGGAGGCGCTTGGAGGTGTTTGGGGTTAGCTAAAGAGCGCTAAGAGTGGTTAGGAAAAATTACCAGTTGGGTTCAAAGGTGAATCGCTTAAACTGTATTTAATGAGATGGTGAGCGAGTTAGTTAAATATTATTTAAACATCGTTAATTTCTAACAGTTTAGAGTTTTGATTAAGACAGTAACTGATTTTATATACGATACTGTTGTAACCTCGGGGTTACTTTTTAATGATGTTTAGGGTTACATCGTTACGAAGTAATTCACGGATATTTTTTTTTTGCAAATTGATTTTTCTTGCTCGTTGGATTAGGGTTCTTTCCTTAATTGACCTCTCTCTTTCTTTCTCTCTCTCTTTAGCAGGAGATTATTTATAGGAAGATAATTCACCACAAACACTTTTATAGACTTTTTCTATAATTCTGGAGGTAGAATTTCTACAAAACTAAACCATTAAGAAATTCATTAGACGTAAATACGATTCGTTTTGATAAATTTTTACCTTAAGAAATTTCATTAGAAATTATCGTCAATGAGAAAGTCGATAAGGTTTGGATTTCATAGAAATCTTTAACTGAAATAGAAAATAATTGGAATAGTAATTTGGTCCTAGTAGACAATTAATTAGAATTATTACTTATGGTATATCTTCTTCTTGTTCTCTAAAATGAATAAAAATAATGACTACTGCTCAAAAGAAGTATAAAATAAATTAAAGGATTGCCGGGGTTAAGGAATGGATAAATACAAGAAAAAGAAAAATTGAAAAGTACAACATTTTAAACTTCTAATACTTACTGACACGCCTTAAACATCGGCATGTTCACCCAAGTGCGTCTACAATCAACGAGCAACTAGCTACATACTAGTCGATTATTTCATATAAGCCCACAAGATGATAAAGACTTGTGCGTTGCTATTGCTGTTGCTATTGCTGTAGAAGTTGTTGTTGTTTTTGTACAATTGCTGTTATTGGTCGTGGCTGTGATGTTGCTTACGATTATTAACAATCTTTCATTTCATTCGAACGATAACGAGTATGTCTTAAGCGATCTGTCTTATATTATTTGCAACAAATGTTTGCGGCAAAATGGCTAATGGTTGTCAACATTAATTCAATTCACTTGGTAGCTTCCGTCGCTTTCGTCTTTCGCAACCAGCGCCGTTCAAGTACTAACCACCAAACACCGGGCAAGCAAGCAGCTCATCAACTATATTGATGTCGAGCATAAAGGTTTTAATTCTTCGAATGTGCTTTAATTTATTTATTTGTTTTATATTCTCGATTTGACATCTGGGTATGTGTGTGACAGTTTCTTTCTTTCCTTGATTGTCGATATCATTAATCCTTTCTATAATTTTTGTTTACCTTCTTTTTAGAATATTCGTTGCTTTGCGACCGCTGTCGGGGTTTTTTCGGAAGAGCTATATCAGTGTCAAGCCAGCTATTTAAATTGACACTTTTGATTTCTAAATTTTTTCGACCAATTCTTATTATGATTGCGGGGTCCTCAGGACCTCTCTTATTCCTCTGATGGACTAGTTTCCCGTTACACTTTTTGACAGTTGGAGTCTTTGGTCGTTATCCCTTTTGATTTCTAGAGTTCTATTATTGTTGTTGATTCTGATTTCTTTTATCAATGTTGTTGACTTTGATTTCGTATTACATTTTTATTCTTTGATCATTTATATTTGAAGTAGTTTGTTATTGTTGTTGTTTTTCCTATTTTAATTTTAATCGCATTGCATTTATTGAATTGCTAGTATGTGTCTGTGTTAACGTGTTCTTGTTCTTCTTGTTGTATTCGGTGTTGGTTTTGTTATTGGTGTCTGTCTCCGGCTTGGTTTCGGTGTAAGCCAGACCGCAAAACATATGTTTAGTGATTGTTACTTGCGGCCAATAATAATCGTTTTCGTTGTCATCTATTTAGTCATCTGTTTTTCGTTGAATCTAATTAGACAATGACTAAATCTTAATTACAAGCACGAAATTATTAAAATGAAAGTCATTTCGCGAACTTTAGGAATAATAAAAAAAGAAACGAATGGATCAATATTCTCGCATCAATATTGGATCATTATTCTCAAAAAATTTTTAGAATTTTTCTTGTTTTTTTTTTGTTTTACTCTCAGTTACCAAATTCTTGGTATTGCCGAGGAGTAAGAAATTCTAAAAGTAAGTTCCGGGGACAGTTCTCAGTAAGGAGAAGAAGATATCTCCGATATCAACAGTTTGTGTGCATGTGTGTGCGTGTGTGTGTGTGATTAAATATTTCCAATAATCTTCCGTTTCATCGGTTTTTTTTCGTTAATTTATATATTCCATCCGTTTGTCGCCTCGACCGCTTTTAGTGGCCTTTCCGCTGATCTCCTTACTTACTGTAGATTTTTGTTGTTATTGTTCGTTGTTTTTTTTTTGTGGCGCTTTGGCCAGCACTGGCCACACATTGGCCTACAGCAGGCAAATAAATCCTTTTTCCTAACGTTTATCTTCGTTTTTTTGTACACAATTCCGATCGACCGATTGCCAGATTCAGTGGCATGGAAAAATATAATACGATGATGTTGAGTTTATTTGAATTGCGATTTCTGCTGAAATCGTATCATTCCGAAGGACACTTACTTCACTCCATTGAACTTCGAATCGAGCGAGAGGGCTTCTTACTTTTGTACGATATAAAGCCTCACGTGCTTAGCGTTTGGTTGATCGATGGTGTTGTTGTTTGGTTATTGTTTTTGTTGTTGTTGCTGTGTGTTGTTGTTGTTGTACACTTTTAACCCAGAACGTATCAGGTGTCACCCACCGTCATCATTCAAGTCACAACGAATTAAATGCAACTTAAGACAAATCAAAGAAAGAAGAAAAATAAGCTCGGGGTTTGCCATTGATTTGCTTTAAGAAGTTTCTCTACCAAACGGAAATTTTATAATTACACTGAGAGAAGAATATAATAAGTTTAAAAATTAATGAATAATCAATTACAGAGTTCATAATTTGTAACATAAATTTTATAGATTTTTCTATAAAGTCGTTTTTGTTCATAATTGTTAGATTCGTTTTCTGTTTCTTTGGTAATATTTTCTGAAATTCCTTTACAAAACCAATTATGGACGAAATTATCAAAACTAAAGGCTATTCAAATTTTGAAGTAATAGAATTCCAAGGTTTCGATACTTTACTGCGTCAGAGTTTCTAAATTTCCGTAGCGTCGGCACGAAGCAGCAAGATTTGATTTTACTTCGCTTTCAAATTCTTGCTCCTGCCCCTTGCGTTTACTTAGCTCACATTTCCGAATATGCGCTGTCAATTTTGACAGAAACAATTGAATTAGACAGTGCGGCATCGTTATTGGCCCACACACGCACAGCGGATTCGCAGTTGACTGACTGCACCGACGGTACTACAAAAAGCAACAGCAACGGCAACGGCAGCAGCCCCGCCATCATGATCACCACTACCAGCAGCACCAAACAGCTCTATTGAGAACAAAAGAAAACTTCAATAACAAGATGTTTTTTGCGATTGATTACGGATATCAAATTGAGATTGAATTGATCGATCTTGACTGTTTGCTCCCTGTTTTTTTAATTCACTAAACGACCTCTGTCTCCCCAACTCGTTGGATGTTTAGATACAATTTCATTCTATCACTAATTCTCTTTCTCTTTTGCGCGCTTCTCGTTGCAGTTTTGTATCAGAAACGCTATCGACGCGAGCGTAAACTACGCACTCGTTACCAACAACAGCTCGAGGGAGGAAAACGAAAAGCAACGAATTCGCTGAATGCGAGTGGAATCAATGACGAGGGAGGACGTGGTGGCAGTAGTGGTGGTAGCGCAGACACAACACTTGGGAAAAATTGCCAAGATGGTGTGCGTAAAATCGAAACAGGTAATGATTTTCGGTAAAATTAGCGAATGGAAGAAAAATTATCGGGGTGTACCTAAGTCTATAAATTCGTCTTTGTAATTTCCTTAATTTGCCTCTCTTGAATTTCGTTTCTCTTTTTTCTTTATGTCTCTCTCTCGCTAGACAATGATTGCCGCTCGAGTGAAAAGTCGGATAAATCGGCTACCTCCCACGATGGCCACCCCTCACTACAGCAACAACAACAGCAACACCACCAACAACAACAACAGCAGCAGCAGCAACAGCAGCTACACCCTCTCCACCAACAGCAACACGAGCACCAGCACCAACAGCAGCAACAACAATCACATCAGCATAATCTTCATCATCATCAAAGCATACAATTGCGCCCATTGCGTCAACGTTCGGAGAGTCCCAGTTTTAAGCGAGAACCGCACAGTGATGGTGAACAGCAACAACAACAGCACGGCCGACACAGTGCCGATCGTTTAGAACGTTGCGGTCTCGAGCGTATCGAACGTGATCATTGCGAACGTAGTAACGATCGGGATGGTAGCACTTCGTTATCCCTGCCACCCACTTCGCAGGCGGAAGGTCATTTGGCTGCTGCAGCGGCGGCGGCAGCAGCTGCTGCTGCTGCAGGGAATGGTAAGGCACCATGGGCGTATCCCGGTATCGATTTAATGGCGACTGGAGCCTTTTGGCAGAATTATTCTGGTGAGTTTTAGATTGGAGGATATATGGTGGCACAATGAAGAAAAGGGCAGGGGTTGAAGCGCGAGGGGTAGACTTATGACAATCACTTGAATACATATTTGATTAATCTTTTTTTTATTTCATATTCTTTTATTTGATCATTTTTCATCTCCTCGCTTCATTAGAGTCTCTTGCGCAAGAAATTGAAATGGAACGGAAATCTCGTGCGGCCAATGCGGAGCGCGATGTTAAGAGCCCTTTGACTGACCGGCAACCGACGTATTACAAAAATTCCGTACTTTTTGGTAGCGCAAATTAAATCGATGATCAAGGTTATCAATTATCTCATACAGGATAAGGTCGCAAGGTAAGCTCGAAGGGTGGGTGCGCAAGGCATGATGACGTCAAACATATTAAATTGTAAATTGATCTCACGTGCAACCGTGAAAGCGGCAAATTAGAAAAAGGGAAAACCTTAAGAGATGCTGTAGGAATTTTTATAGAGTATACGACTAATTATTTAAAGGATAAGTCATTTAGACTCTAATAAAAAATGTAAGAGAGAGTAATGGCCACGGAGTCTACAAAACCCAGTTGAAAATATACATTAATCAAATCGGTACGAAATGTATGGATATGTCAAAAATTGACCCAGTTGAAAATTATATCGATAGGACTGCAGGCGATGCCTGCCTTTTGAAACTGCTAAAGTGAAGCCGAAAATGTAAATACATTTAGAAAATAAGGCATTAATATTTATTAATATAAAGGCAAAAAAGTATATTAATAATAAGGCGATAACACTTTAAGAAATTTGACTGCGTCAAATTTTAACATCTCGTAAAAAGTAAAAATTAAATTAAGAAATAATGAGAATAATTTAATTCGTGTAAATCAAATTATGAGTTCTTAAACTATTCTATTATTATGTAAAATTAGAAGTAAATTATGAAAAAAAAATGAATTAATTCAAATAGAAAATTATCGAAATGCAAACGAATGAAACAATGAAGAGAAAACGATAAGTAAGTAAAAAATCATTTTAGAAATTTTAGTAGGTTTTAGAGGCTCTAGGCAAAACAAAAACACCTTTTTTTTAAAAAATGTTGCTTAAAAGTGCTAAAGCTTAAAATCGCAAAAGCCATTCAAAAAATATCGAACAAAATTTATTCAGAAATAGAAAGAAAAATTGCTTGTAGTTATAAAATTTAATAAATACTTATGCATAGCGTAAGACTAAGAAAATTCGCTATAGTTTCAGTAACGTTTGAAAACATTAAATTGTTATAAATATAACATTATGCGATAATACATTGTAATAATACATGATAGTGTATTATATAATTAAAGAAAAATCACTTATTCTAATAAGCTCACGTAAAACGTCATAAAATCACAAAAAACCTACACGTAAACACTCACAAATACATACCAGTCTTACACCGTGTATCATTAGATTTATGAGAATATAAAATATATCTTATATAATTTAAGATATCAGCGTAAAATAGAAATATGATGTAGTATTTGGTTACTTAATTAATATTTAGCATTAATTATTATTTAATAGATTTGCTATTTATAATATGTACTTAATAAAATAATAATTAAAACCAATTACATTATTATATAAAAAATAAAGATAAAAATAAATTATACATTCTTTGAATATAAAATAATTTATTAATAAACAGAATATGGCAAAGTATATAAATATAATTAAATATCTTATGCTTTAGTATTTACTTTAGTGATTACGATACACATTAATTTAAAAAAAAAGAGCATCGATGCATAAAATTGATTAAATAATTACAAGATACCAACCGATACTACAATAAATTAAATTAAACTTAATAACGAAATTCTCTCTTCGTGTTTTATTTTTGAATTTTTATTTGAATCACTGTTGGATGTATTTGGTGATTACAGTATTTTAAAGGATTGGAAAAGACTCTTTTTAATACGGAAAATATCCTATTATTATAAGTGAAAATATAATGTGGAAATATATTTTAAAAGGTCAAAAAATTCAAAAAACTACTATTGAAAAAAAGTTACTATCATTTAAATTACTATTGGCAGTAGTATTTGTTTTCAGCAGTTTAATGTCTTACTGGGTGGGTTGTCTCGTTACGTAATAGTTTGCTCTTCAGGAAAGGGGTTGTCTTTTTTTAGACACTAGAAGTAGATTGAGAAATCTCTCATACTCCTGATTATAATAATTTGAATTTCATAAAAAATGTTACGATTCTCGTAAAATGTTACAAAATTAATTACATTAAATTCAGGCCTATAAACGATGGCCAAGGAAGCTCTGCTTATACCTTCTCATATGGGCTGACTATATGAGAATGTCAATGGTAATGGGTCCTATAAATTGAATTCGATTTATTATTTTTTCAAAATATAACTAACTATAAGGTAATTATTTTCAATCAATTTTCCTACGAGCTCTAAACAAATTTCATGCGCTCTTTAACATCCCTTTATGTATATCTTCAATTCATTCCACACGACAATCGCAGGAGTGCGCATTCGTGTGCACAATAATATCAATAATAATTATTTATTTATTTTCTTTTGTTTACCGACTATGTTTTGAGCCAAGACAGAGTTTAAACCAACGGGTAGATTCTTCTAAGCCAATATCTTAGAATCTCGGATAAAACACATCGGTCAATAATAATAAAAACAGCAAAAACAAATACGTTAAAAGTATTGCAATAATAATCGTCATCACTACGGCCAACGTAAACAAGAAAACATATGTTTCCGTGTACAAAATGTTATAATTTCTTATAAGAAAACTGAAGAGCACAACAACAACAACAAAAACACCAACAACAACAACAACAACTGAAAACAACAATAATAATTTCGTTTGAGTATACCGGATTTACTATTTCGTGATTTCGGTCGGTATTAAAAAAATTCTAAAAAAAAGAAAACCAAATTACACACAGATCTCGTGGCAACCCTAGGTATTGAATTGCTTGCGTTTACTTGGCAAAAGAGTGACGATTTATTATGAGCCAGCCAGCGCACGTTACGAAGGTTTTCAACAGCTTATCCGGCGATGACAACAACAACAATAACAACAACAGCAACAACAACAACAGTAACAACAGCAACAACAACAACAACAGAAGAACAACAAAGATACCAAAAATAAAGCACTGGCAACAAACATCGTCATGCGGATAAAAGAAGAAGAATGGTTCTGTTTCTGACGGGAAGGTCGGGATGCGCGTGAAGGATTCATGAACATTCCCACACGCAAACGCGATGTACTCGTCGTATCTCTTTAGCCTCTAGCCGTAGATGTATAATTTGTATCTAGAAGTTTGTAAATTTGTAGATACGGATACATTTGAGTTTACGAGCGAGTTACCAATGTAATGAAATTAAACTTATTACAGAGAGGGAGAGAGAGAGAGATATCCGAACACGAGCAGGAAAAATATTCGAAGTAAAGTCATCGCCGTCGTCGTCGTAGATTTCATTGCTTTAGTTAATGTTTTGCGTCAATACATGTTGTCGCTGTTACCGCTGTTATTGTTGTTATTCGCTGTTACCGCTGCCTCTGCTCGTGCTGCCGCTGCTGGCTGGCACTTAATTTTATTGAAAGTTACCTGATTTACGAGTATATTTCCGACAAACGGACAGACAGACACAAATGCACAGCCGAACAAACGAACAGAAAACGAACGAACAAGCGAGTAGCGGGGTGAATGTTGGTGTAAGAAGCTTTAAGCGAAGGTTTAGGCGCTTGAAGCGCCGGCTGCTTTTTGTGCTTTAGCTGATATGGTTGTTGATACTGCTGTTGTTGCTGCTGCTGCTGCTATCGTTGCTGTTGGTTGTTGGAGTTACGTTGTTGCATTTCCTGTCGTTGCAGTTGTTAAATTTAGTGATTGGTGACGGTGCAACAGCGATGCGTCAACAAGTTGTGATGTATGAGAATCGTTTAATCGGTGCATGCCATACGAGAATTGACACTGGCTAGCACTTGCTCTCGCCATCGGATATAATTCTAAAGACAATGAATTCTGTCCGAAAAGTTTTCGTTTCCTGATGTAAAAAAAAATAATATTTGAAATGCGTTTCCATTGTTGAGAATTAGTTTGAACAATCAAAAAAAATTTTAATTAAAATTTTAATAATAACAAAACTTACTATGGCTTCGTGCAATTATCGTCGAAGAAGACTCATTATCAGATTTTGGTAATGATAAGGAAAACTCTGATTTCCGAATGACGGAAGGGAACAATTTAGTACGTGTAACAAACGACTTTCTTGTACGATGATTAACTCTGATTTGTGTACAATCGTCTCTAAATCGTCTAAGGAAAATTGTCCCTTGGTACAAACGATTGTTGGCAAAATTGGGGAAACATATTCAGATGATAATGACCTTTTTTTAAAATTATAATTCGATTTATATAAAACCTTATAATGAAAGTGTCGTTAAGCAAAATCGATCTACTTTTATTTAGTTTTTGGCTAGAAATTCCAATTAATGTTTCTAAAAAACCAATAAACACATTGTAATACATCATGAAGACGGATATTTTTCGGACAAAGAATGAAATTTAAAAATTTCTGAAATGATGAAAATGGTTCATGTCACGGATATATACGTACATACTACTTCAATCAAAGGCTCTCTCCAAAGTTTTGGATTAATAAACTGAAAAAAATAAATGTAAACACTTTTACGGTTAGCTCTGTAATTTCTGATCCATCTGAGTTCGTGAGGGTGACACATAATGTAGTGATTACCAAAAAGAGAGCAAGCCAAAGGAATGAAAATTTAATAATTTCATTTTACTGCTCTAAAACTAGGCGCCCTTTGTCTTTTTTCCTAAGCTTATTTTTCAGTATCTTCTTCCTCTTCGACTTTCCCTTTCCTAATGATGATCGATTAAAGTAAGTTCGACCGAACGACCTGAACGATCTACGATTTTATATCATCGATAATCACATCATCGTTTTCGATTTCGATTTAATTATGTACAATTAGTTTAAATGATTTATCGACAAAACACAGTTATTCAACACAGTTATTGAAACCACAAGAATGGCGATTCAGAACGCACTAGGTTCGTATTAATCTCACTGCATTTAATTATCACAAATAACCGACCGACCGATCGCATAACCCGTAATCAGTTAAACGTTTGCAATTAAATGGCATGAAAACGCAAAAGCCAAAGAAATCAAAGCAATAACAAAAACAACAACAAAAATTTATCAAAATGATGATGATGATGATGATGGCGGTGACGCGTTGACCAGCATACCCTGTAATCTAATGCCGTTTGTTCAATTTTTGGGCAATCCGGCGAGCGAACAGGCTGCAATCAAATGAATTCTTTATGAGATTTTTTTTAAAAGACTGATCAAAATGTTGTTAGTGCCAGAAACCAACTTATTTTTCACACACACACACGCACAACCAAAAACAGATTTTTGTTCTTGAGCAGCACAAAAAAGTATTATCAAAAATCAAAACCGATAATAAACTTAAATCGATAATTGAGGTTGCTTTTTAGGCAATCGCGCCAACGCCACCGTCACAGCCGGCAATATAAAAATCTGGCTAAAACGTCTTAAGTTTCTCAATCGGAAATTATTGAAACGGCGACTTTACCAAACTAAAAAAAAAGAATAAGAAATGATCGCGATAAATTGAAAAGTCTTTTTATATAAAATCATTTATTTCTTTTGTTTATATTTATTTTTATTTTTTTTAAAGCCGCGATTAATTTGAATCCTTTCAAAAGAGTGAAACAACAATAACAACAACAAGAAGAACATGCGAAAACAACAACAACAACATTAAATAATTCATACGAAATGCAAGTTTTTCTCAAAACAAAGAACGAGAAACGTTTCGGGGAGGCTGGCTGTTCGTTTAGAGTTTCTCGTACGTGATTCAAACCAAACTAGGAATTAAATATAATTTTCCAATAATCATAATCACCATATTTTATATCGTTTTCTAAGACCAAAAACAAAAATAGACCCGTTTGATCCTTTGCAAACTTTATTTAATTCTTCGCGGGATCACCGAGTATTTTTATGTTTGACGAACTTTTGGTTCTTGATTTGGTTATTGTTCTTGTTATTGTTGTTGTTTTTATTAGTATTTTTGTGAGATGTATTTCAATCTAGTTTGAAGAATTTTTGAATTGCCTTGATTTAAATTGTTTCTCAGACATATAAATCATTCACATCGATCAAACCATCACAATTTTAAACCCCATTCGATCGATCGATCTGTCAGTGAATAAATTCTCATGAGCATCAATTCGATTAATTCGATTTAGTGGTCTGTATATATTCTGCGAATACGCCTGAGGTGGAGGAGATTCCTTTTTCCTTTAGCTTTTAATTGATTAAAAGTCTCCCTTATCGAGGATGAGAAAATTAATTGCACGGAAGAGAACAAAGAACGGATTCTGCAATCTTACTTTAAAATTTATCTAGAATTGTTAGCATTCAAACATGTTTTTCTTGGAAACTTATAGAAATAATTGCCACAAAGGATTATTTATTGTCCTTTTCTTATAATAAAAATTCAGATCCTTACGATGTTATCGAAGTTCTTGAGCAGATCTAAATAACAAGAACAATTTTCTAATAGTTCTTCTAATTCTGAGAACAACTTCGTCCATCAAGGAGCATCTATTGTTTAAAAGATCATTATGCGATTATTTGAATTCTGAAATATATCTCTGCGAACTATTAGGAAAGGATGTTTTAATATTAGGAAATATTAGGAATTCATGATTAAAGTTCACTCTAAAATTTTCTTTGGATATGTCTGGATCATATACCGGAGATCGCTTTCTGAAATTATGTAAATTAATAAATCTTCCTTTGTATCTCTTCAAAGGTTTCATTACATTTAATTGGAAGCCACCCCGTGATTGCAATAATGGTCTCAAAAAATTTATATATTTCTGATTCTGTCAAAACCCATACTGATTTTACTAAATTGTACGTCCTGTATATTTGCCCACGAAAAGGTAATTGGGTTCCGTTGGATCTTTTATATCCTACGGTGGCTTCCTAGAGATTATAGAAGTCGATAACTGGTTGTTATCTGGTGGTTGGTGCCTTCTAATCACCAATTCTTAAAGGGTTTTATTGTAATAGATTTTTCTATATTTAAAAAAAATGAACGCTTACATCTGCCTGATTGTCCTTCAGTGATAAACCGAACGAAGCAGTGGCGAATAAATCCTTTGACAAAATAGTTTTAAAATTATTGATGCCCTCAATGATTGTTTTAAGACGTAATCTCTTTTCTAAAGGATTTTATAGTTGCGGATTTAAAAACAACATATATCGTGTACACCATTCGTATTCATTGCGATTGTTGCTGCTTTTGTTAGTGGTGCAGAATTATTTCTGCGTAACACAAAATAATTTTTTGTTCGATATTCAAGAGTTTCTCTCCTTTCGAACCTTTTACTTTAGTGTACATATGTTGGCAACAATAACAAAAACCACTACGTATCATCAGCAACATATTGCAACAATGCCATTCATTCCCTTCGCCAGGTTTCTTCGCCAAAATTAGCAAAAAATAAGAAACTGAATTGGTTCGTCTTTTTTCTCCGCTTTTCAATAGTTTTTGTTTTTTTTGTGGTTACTGCCGTTTCCATTAGTGTTTAGTTGTATTTGGTAATTACTTTTGAATTAATATTTCTCCTTTTATTCGTTTCTTTTTTCTGAATTGTTTGCGGGATGAATGCATTAGAAGAATCAGAACAAGAGGATCCAGTAAGGAGCGGAAGAAGAAGAAGCAACAATGAGGTGTATATAAATCGCACAACAAAACTGGTATTTATTTCAAGTGTTCAGCGATTGCGTATAATGAAAGCGCCCTTATCCTTTTTTCATTATTCGTGATTTTTTTATATATTTATTATTTTTTATTATTTATATGTTTCTTTTTTTTTCGTTGGTTTTTGGTTACCTTATACAAATTTATAGCGGATTTTGTTATTTGTTTGGTGGTTTTTATAAATTTTTGTTTTTTGGTCCAGCTGTTGAAGCAGACGGTTTTTATGATGAAATATTTCAACCGATCTATTTTGGTAAAGATCGCAGTTAGTCCTTTTTCCTTCCTATCTTTCTCCCTCTTTCTTACTTTCCTTCTCTATCCTTGAAACCGTCTCCCTCTTGTTCGTTTCTCTCTGTCTCCCTCATTCTTTAACATTTCAACGTGTTCAACGCTCTAACACGTTCAACGAGAGTGTAATCACCTCAAGCAACCCACTATCCAGTTCGTTGACTTTGACCTATTTGTAACCGCCCTTATGAATATCGCGATTACAGAAAATAATAACAAAAACAATAAATAATAACAAAAACAATCATAAACTTATTGAGAATAAGACATTGGTAAGACGTGGTAGAGATGCATCGAAATTGCAGAAAAAAATTATAAAAAATAGAATGAAATTCAATTGTAATTTATCGATTTGTTTTCTATTGCTTTTCACAATTAAACAGCTCCTTCCCTTCCGGGTTTCCTCTTTCGTTTTCTACTACTAAGTAATTACTAAAACTGGCTTCATTTGGAACGCGAAATGCCAAATGTTCTCTATTTCTTTACTCCTCCAATACCTCCAAGTATTCCTTCAACATACCTCAGGCTCACTCCCACCGTAGTGGGTTTCTTCTCTGTCACTTAATTTCTTTTTTTGGTTGCGAACAAAATCGTAACCGCTTGCCGAGTTAAATCAACGAAATCCATCGACAACGGCGTGGTTCTTTTCTATGCGTTTGCACATCTTTCATTCAGATAATATTTGTTCCTTTGTGTTTTAGTAAATACTATTTGTCGAATTCTATCTGAGTCTTAGTCTTTTGACTAAGGAAGAAGTAGAAGAATGGTAGAGAGATTGCCAGCAATATCTCGAGCATATCGCAATCTCAACAGATGCATCGACATGTTGCTCATCATCATCATCTCTCGCTGGCTGTTGTCCTTTTTTCTTTCTCGCCCAACCCAGCGCAAACTGTTGATTATCGTCATCATTATCATCATTGCATTCTACATTTAGAGATACTTTCAATTAATGCATTTGCCGCCGCTACGCTGAATGACTTGCAACATGACAATAAAACCAACAACAACAGCAACAGTAACAACACCAACGAAAACTATACTAATAAAAACCATCTATCAAAAATGCTAAGCCTAAGAGAGTCGAAAGATTATAGTCGGACGCGATCGGTACGCGCGATGCGTTGGTTATCTTTTGTGCGGTAGATGCTTTATTGTTCGGAGAGTTTTTGTAAGCCATTGCCGATAGTATTGCAAGTAAGTGGGCGTGTCGCTACTCATCGAAGTCTATAAAATTAATTTAAAATCTTTTAAAATCAATGGATTTCAAAGTAGCTTCTCTTCGTCTCGCGCATCATGAAGATTGAATGCGGCTTTTCTTAAGGAAGCGCATTGTTGTAGTAGTTGTCGTTGTTGTTGTTTTTGGAGAGGCTGTCACGAATTGTATTCTTCTTCTTCTTCTTATGATTGTTGCCTATTTTTATTATTATCTATTGCCAACGATTGCATGTTCAAAGTCATTTAAAGGAATTAATAGAATTACGCGAAACTAAAGAAAAGAATCGCCACAAGTGAACGATCTAACAAATAAAAACTAATTAAATTTCTTTAGTAAGATTAAGTGAATTTGGTATACATGTAATAATTACACATATTATACATACGTATATATAAAAAGAAAATGACAAGTGATTACTTTTCTTGGGTTCAAAAGTTCGATGAATTTTACCCAACTTGTCTTTGCAGACGAATGATTAAGAATTATAGGCGCTCAGCGAAAATTCGTACTTTGTTATGTGTTTTAGTCCTTGATTTGTTGATTTTAATTTCTGTGAGATTGAATTATAAAGGGATACGTTTCATACAAACACAATAATTCTAATCTAACAGAAATCAACGATTTTAAAGTGTATCCAAAATCGTTTGCTTAAAATTGCTTGTCAGACTTATTCGAATGATTTTCACCAAACTATTTTAGGCAAACCATTTTAGACATGCAGTTTTATCAGAAATATAATTTAATGTCAAACAAACAAAACATGGACAAACAAATTTCAGATAAATAGTTTTACAGACACGTTTCGAGGATAAAGACTAACACTTTAGTAAACTCTTAAGTAAACCCTTTTAAGTAAAAATTTTGGAGTTATGAGATTAGGTGAAACTGATGTGAATTATATACAAATCCTATAAACGAACAGTCGTAGACCAATTCTAAAATTGTGTTTTTATAGGATTTGTCTATATTTCACCATCTAGAATTGTCTCCTTAATCTGTTTTATCTAAAGTTATTAGTCTAAAATGTTCTGCTTATAAGAATTGTTATTAAAAATAGTTTGATGGGAGCCATTCGGATAAGTTGGACTATATAACAGTCTCTGCGTCTTTGCAGTACCATCAATTGGCTAGAATGTTTTCGCTGAAACAGTAGTTTAATTAATCGACCAACAAGAATGACTTTGGGGAGATTAATTAATAAAGATTGATTTTACATCATTGGTATCTAGGCAGTGGTCTATATGTTCTACACATACGGTCTAAGGTAAATACTTCAGATAGAATGGTATTGACTGAAATGTAATGCGTAAAGTGGTCTGAGTACAATCAATTGAAGTGAATAATCTGATCAATAAGGGACTCAATAGAACGACTATAATAATAGTATATTAAAAAATTAATTATTTTGTGTAATATTATTATCAAATTTGTAATAATTACTGTGGTAATCAAAGCAATTAGAGTCCAATAATGAAAAAGAAATGATATTCCTTATATCGTTGTTGATCATTGGGTTGGGTCACTCGATTAGCGGTATGCATTTGGGATATCTCGTTCGGTTTCCCATTTGAATAGAACGAATTAATTAGTATTCACGTTAATTGATTATTATAATTTGATTAACGAAATTTAGCCCAGCCCATTAAAAACCAAACATGATTTAGTTCGATATAAAAAAGTAGATATTTTTATTGCAATTCGCCATAAATATAGTTTAGAATTTAGTTAGCCTTATATTGAAATTTCATTATGTAAATATTAATACTTTTATGCATATCCTGAAATTTAGTTCAGCTTCCGTTTTTGTCGATTCTTTTATGTTTTGATTAAACACATATAAGCAATCTGATTGCCTTTTGATAAAAAAAGGCACGGACGTTTAAAAGACGGTTCTAATTAAGGCTGACACAAATCTTTTTAGAAATGGATTTCCTTATTGAGATAACAAATTTTCTAGTAACCACTGCCGCAGTCGGAGTAACAACAACTACTACACTATTGGCAGACACCTGCAATTAAATTATGTGGAAGTAGCTAAAGGGAAATATTTTCGAGAGTTGATACTTGAGTAAAGCTTGTCTAAGACAGTGTATTCATAACAACACTAGCAACAACTACATTGGCATAAACACCAACAGCGACAACAACAACATCCGACTACAACAATACCAACCACAATAAGTATATCCTTAATTTTAATAAAACAGAACACTAAGAAAGCAAAAACAACTAAGACATATCGAAAAGAGTCCTTCAATGGACGTGTCAGGAAGCTCCAACAAAAAAATAACAAAACTGACAAAGAAAAGAAAAACGAAATTAAAAATAAGCACCAAATATTGTTTTTTTTTTCTTTTATGAGAAAACTACCAATGCCATTGTATAATTTCCTTATTCTTTACATCCGGATGTATCGACAATAATAATTTTAGAATGATAATAAAATTAATATGATTTGATAAAAAAGCACGCATGTGCGTGAAAAAGTGCTGAGATATGGGTTAAGTGAGGGGGTTATATTTGTAAAAATATCAACTTATGCACGTCTCAGTGGGCTGGATTAAACAACAGGAAATGAAAGATGCAAGTATTGAGTTTCGCATCAGGGAAATGTATAGTGGGATATGCGGAATAAGCCGTATGCTATGCGCTGTAAATAGTAGAGTACGTGTTGTTTTGGAAGAAGGAACAAAGAATTCGATGATGGTGCAAAATAATGGTAGGAATCAAGATTCTGGGAAATAGAAAGGAATTAGATAAATTTTGAGATAGGTTTATGGATTGGCTAGTACCAGGATTCGAAAGACGGTTGGTGAGGGGTAGAGGGAAGAGTGAATGTAATTTTTGGTAGGGTAAATAAAAGTTCAGAATTCATTCACGTTAAAATTTTTTCATTAAATAAACAATTGTATAAATACCTTCCACAGAAGAATAGATACATTCCACAGCAAAAATGTTGGTTATGATTGCTTATAAATAGTGACTCTTAATTAATGATTTGGTAGATCTTTTTACATAATTTGAATGATTTAGTTATGAATTTTATGCCGATAGTTCATTGATGGCCATTCTTGGTCAAATGCTCCAACAATTGATATCACACGCAACGATTGCTCTTGCTGTCCTAATAAATTCTTTCTAGTACCTCATGATCAGTATTCTATACGCCTCCCACCCTTAAGTGATCTTTAGAAGTCCTTCAAGGTTGCTGCTTTTAACATTTATTTCAGTTGCAATAAATAGATCTGCTCAAGGTCATGGCACCCGACTTAACTGAACAATCTCGGAATAATACTTCGTTAGAGGAATTTTATTTTTTCATCGATTTCATTTTTACATCTCCATCGGGGCAATATTTTCTTCCCCACTATTGGTTAATTAAAAGTTTTTTAATTGTTAATTGGCAAACATTTTGAATAAAGAGTAAGTGTCAGTGTGGCTGTTTTTTAATATCCTTTAACGCATAAATATGCTTGAGCGTTCGTGTGCGTGTTTTTAATTAAAAAAATCCCTTGTGGACGTAAAAGATTTTTTTAAATATATTCATTTTGGGCACGGTATTTTTGCAGAACAAATGTTGCAAAAATCCCACGAAACTACTATGACTCCATTGAATCGAGCTGTGCCCGGCCCCAAATATGGTTGTCACCAACATTTTGATTTTCTCTTTTAACAATATTTCGATATTTATATTATTAAACCGTTATGTCAATATTAATCAGGCTAACAGATGTTGCCACCTGTCTTTAGCCAATGCAATATAAAGAAACTGTCAGTGTTCCAAATGAATTTTTTTGCTATCAATTTATCTCATAAAAGTTTCCGTTATGGATCGTTTGGGTGTGTTATAGGACAGAGGAAAAGAGAGATATAGAGAGAGTGTGTGTGTGTGAGGGGCAGGGGGGAGTAGTGATGAAAGTTTTTTTGTACGTAGATCAACTCAGTGGAATGACAAGCAGAAAAACATTGCACACTGTGTGGTCGATTGTCTGTAACAAAGAAGAAAACAAACAGCATAAAAAATATTATATAAAAGAGAATTACGAGTAATAAAATAAAAACGGGATCATTGTCTGGGTTTTGAGGTAACGGTAAATTTATTATAATCACATTTGCCTGGCTTCACTACTGGCGATAGTGGCGGCTGCAGTGATACAACCATAATGAAAACACCACCACCACCACCACCAACAACAACAACTATCAGCAACAATATCTATCTTAACGCCCGCAGACATTTTATATCCTTGCACATGCTTGTGCTTGTTCTTATTTATTTTTTCAAGCAGTCGCGTATGCTCGTCAGAACTCTTGAAAAACTTTTTATTGAATTCTTTTGAAAAAAAGAAATGGTTTGATAGAGCAGAACAAGAAGAAGAAGAAGAGCGCCAAGAGGAAATTATAGATTTTGTGGATTGAAGGATCGATTCGAAAGAAACGCATCCATTGAATAAAATATCGAAATCAAATATCGAATTGCAATCTGCCAAACGATCATCGCAAACATTATCAACACAATTATTAATTATTAATGATGGTTCCTATAGAAAACATTCGTTCACCACACATACACACGTTCACGCATGCGCTCTTACCTTCACCTCATAAACTAACGATTGGCTCGTTATAATTTGGTGCCTTTCTACTGAATTATCGAAATTTTTCAGGAGCGAAAATACAAGGAAAAGATCAGAAAGAAACAAGAAAGATTATGCTGGTAATGATTACGTCGAATATGGTGTAGAAGAAGAAGAAGAAGAAAAACCTATGAATTATAATTCAATCAATATTGAAAAGTATCAAATGAGTCAAATAGTATCCGATAACAAAAACGCATAAGGAATAGAGAAAGATGGTGGGGAACATAAAGGGGAGACGAATGAGGAGAAGAAGAAGAAAACAAAAAACCTGTTGTAGACTGAAAGGAAGAAATAAAATGAGAATAGAAGGAGCGTAAGACAAAACTAATTTTAAGATTAATAAAGTAAATATTATCAAGAAAAAGGAAAACACACAGGGTGAAAGAGAGAAAAGAGGCAGAGAGATAGAGAGAGAGTGATGAGGAGAGGGAGCTGTGATGCCACACATGATAAGAGAAATGGTGTCCACATTTAGGAGCAGTTAATTAACACGCTCACATCTTTTTTCTTCTGATTCTTTCAGTTATTCAAATTTCGATACATTTCAATGAAGGATTATTTAATCTTTGTTGTTGTTGTCTGACATCATTGTTCATCATTGTTCGGGCAATGTGGGTGGTATTACATCATAATTATTTAACGTTTTTTCTTTTTTGAGATCATATTTCTTGCAATTCTTAGTAATAACTCAGTGATAATCATTATTGCTTTACATACAATAATCCTCTTAAGACCATCATTAGTATTGCCGTCGCTAATACGACGAATATGGTGTAGAATATGGTGTAGACTCCCCTTATCACCATCAGAGGACCAGACAAATTTCGACTGGTTTGTCAAAATATTTTAATACTAACAAATATTTCGATTTCCGAAAAATAACAGACACTCTGTTATGACACTCTGTTAAATGACAAGACAGCGATCAGTGAAGACATTAATCGAATAAACAGTTAATATCTTCATTCGTAACAATCGTTAAACATTCCTTTATTTATTCATTCAATCATACGTTTAGGCTCAAACTGTAATCGTTAATAAATTTTACGTTATTTTTAGAGACCATCGATCGCCGCTGTGGATCACATTTACGGAGCCAACGATTCTGTCCGACTTCCCAGGGGTCTAATTGGACAAGAATTCATTGCGTCAGTTTTGAGTAAGCAGGTGATGCATAAACGTGGATGTGGTCCAGTCTTTTTGGGCACAATTCATTTCAAAGTATGCGAAGCATTTCGTCATTTTCCCTAATCTCTTTCTCCTTTCTCTTTTCCTCTTTCATAACGTCTTGCTTTTGATGGTCTTTATAGATTTCTTTGCTGATTTTTGTTGACCTTTTGGGTGCATTTTGCTGATATCTTATATTTATGAGAGCGAGACGCACATAAAAGATACCAAACAACAAAAGCTGTGGGAAATTTATTACTAGTCATAAAAAAATAATACAAGAAATACACAAAAATTAACAACTAATAAATTAACTTGAATAAAATAAAATTTAATTAAATGAAAAGTAGCGTCGAAAAGGAAGGAATGATACGGCGTGTAACGAGTAAGGTGCTGCGTGTGGTGAGTTGTGAGAATACGTGCCTCAAATAGGACGATGGAGTAGGGGAGTAAGGGCAACAGTTTCATCAAATACGTTTTTCGTGTGGCGCCACATGGATCGCCATTATATAATTTTATTTTTTTTTTGTTTTGTTGTCTTCTTGTTGTTATGTCTTTGGTGCAGATTGTAATAATTAAAGCGTAATGATAAGATCAATTCAATTTTTAACAGCGGAAATGATTGGTTTTGCCGATCGTTTGCTACTGCTTCATATGTTTGTGTGTCAGTTTTTGTGAAGGTGAAAACGATGCGTTACATCATATGCGTCAGAGATCTAGAAGTTACCGATTTAAAAATAAATAGAATTTAAATTCGGGTTTCAGATTGGTTTAGTCAGGCTTGGACTGAAGCGAATGACCACTAAAGAACAAGCAGAAAGACGTTGGCATTCAACAAAGTAAATACTGCCAAGGTGTGCTTACAGCAGGTACATCCCACAGGAAACCAGCCGATGGTCCATCCCTTAAAATGTTATAAATCGTTATATTGAAATAAAAAATTGAAATTTTGTTAAGTAAAATATATATTTGATGAAACAAAAATCAATTCCAAAATATATCTTTACGTATTTATTATTTCAATACTCAATCATTTTTCCTTTCTTTTTTTATGAAAACCTCCTTTACTCCGTTCTCTTTAAATCGTTTAAGGCTTCCCTCGTGGCAGTTCTTCCGAGTCTTTCGTGACTGACGACGACAACACGCTTTGATTCCGTGTCAATATTTCAAATTTACGTCAACACAAAGCACAAACGCAGCAGGTTACCGCATTTCATTGCAAAGCGTTGCGTTGCAGGCGGCAAGCACGTCGGATGCGTGCGCACGCGCACAACATCAGAACAAATTAAAAGCAAATTCGTTCAACTGACGTTTCAATATTTGTACATACTACCTCTTGCACTCCTTCTGGATTTCCTCTCTCTGTCGCTCTATATGTCTCCCTCTCTTTCTCTCTTCATTCTCCTTCTATCCATTTTGTCTGTGCTCTGTTTTCCTTGACAAGCCTCAATGAAACGTCGCCTTCAAAATCCCGCGTGCACTAAAATGTACATGATCGTCACCGTCACCATCACTATCGTGGTCATTATCATTGCAATCATCGTCATCGTCATCATCGTCAAATGTTTGAATCAATGGTAGAGAATATGTTTCAGCTGCGGTTCACACGCGTGCACATCAATTACTAAAGTTTGACAGTTTATCATTATCAAAGAGAAAAATGACTGCAACAGCAGCAGCAGCAACAACAACAACAACAACACTCTTAAAACAACAACAAGAACAACTAGCATCAATCAGCATTTTCAGCATTCAATAAATTGTTTAGTACAAAATGCATACAATCTCTGCACGCAATCATTTTCAGTTCAATTTCAATCTCTTCTGTTTCCTTGTTCTTGTTCTTTTTTGTTAACTCAATGATTTTATTGCTTTTAGAATTTTTTACTACTTTCCTCGTTCTCCTTTTCCTCCCTTTTTTGCATTAAAACTTGTGTGCTTTTAAAGGGTTTAACACACGCATCATCATCAACTATCATCGTCATCGTCATCAGATCATACCGGAATCGATCGCATAGCCGGTGGTGGCGACCTTCTGGCCACGTAACGCTACGTGACGTCAAATGAACAAACTTTTGGCAAATCATTATGTAATCTCAGCTGCAGGATATTAAAGGAATTAAAAAAGGAGGAAGAAGTTGTTTCACACACAGGATTTTCACACACACGCACGCGTACATACACTCACGTACCGATATTTTTCAGTCACTCGTATGTAAATGGAAAACAATAAAAAATGCAAAAAAAAAGAAATAAATCAAAATCAAAATCAAAATAAAATCAGAAATATAAAAAAATTAAATAAAGGATATCTAAAATCTAAAAATCATGATGACGAATTGGTTTTCGCTTGCTTCGTGATTGTTATTGTTTTTGTATAAATAATAAGTTCTAACCCATTGCCATTGTTGTTGTTGTTGGAATTATCAAAACATCGGAAGATTTGGTACGTGCTTCCGGCGGTAAAGGGTTTTCCTTATCGAAGAAATGAAAAAAGAAGGGAAGGGGGGGGGAAGGGGGTGTGTAAACGAAAAGGGAAAGGGTTAAAAAATGTTAGTGGAAAACATAGAGAAGTCTGCAGCAGTTGATTGGATATCACGCGTTATGAGAGTTCAAAAATAATATTAATATCACATTTCCAGTCTCGCAGTCAAATCAATATAAAAAGAATATTTACAAAATGCCATCGATCAGGCAACGCCGAAAACCCGTTACTTTTATTGAATGCCTGAAAAAAAAATTCCAGGAGGAGGACGAAATGGCAAACAAAGAAGAAGAACCACCAATTAAAAAAAATAAATAAAATGCAAAACATTCAACACAATCAAATATAAAAATTAAAAAGGAAACAACAAAAAACAGAAGCAAGGACTGAATTTGACGACTTACATTGATGAAGAATGGATTCATGATGAATGGATAAATGTTGAAAGAATTAAGATGGATCACTTAGAGAATGACTTTCAAAAAAAAAAAAAAAAAAAAAAACCAGAGAATACTAAAAAACAAAACAATAGTCCAAGATGAAGAAATAATAAAAAAGCGAAAGGTTTTGAAGGCTTCTGAAGAAGTAGAAAGAGGAAAACTGGCGCTAAGGGAAGCCAAATCCTTTCATATCATCAAAGAAAAGCAGCGACGAAGTTGTTATATTATTGTTCTGTTAACATCTTTTAAATTGCATAATAAAATCATGTAACACCGCACGCACACACACACATTCACACACACACCCCGATACCCACAAAAGAAACACGCTTTGAGATGATACGTCATGACACATGAAAACAATGCATGACACAGCAATTTAACTACCGTCAGTTAATCCATCAGTCGATCAATCCGTCAGTCAGTCAGTCAATCAATGTATTAGATGAAATCTAAAGAAGACGCCGCTGATGACGATGCTAAAGCCAATTCTGCTGCTGATACCGATGCTGGTGATGATTGTAATAATGCCAATAGTGTTGCCGCTTCGCAAGTCCGATGCACTGTTAACGCCTTCAAAAGATGTCGGTTTTTCAAAAAAAAAAAAAGGATTCAAATCGAATGGTTTTTTGAAAAAGGAAAAAACCAAGAAACGAAAAAACAACAACAATAAGTACAAATAATTGTAACAGCAGCAGTAGTAGTAACAATAAAATCTATAGAAATGTTGACAGACAGTCGAATAATGAAATGAAATTAAGATTGCTTTATATCCTTGGATTTTTTCTATAAATTGTTAAAAAAATAGGAGTTAGTGGCAAGAAAAGAAATGAATCAATTGATTTTTTAATATTTTATCTTCTTACATTTTAGTGAAGTCATGGCGCCACAACACGTTTCCAATCATAATGGAATCGAGGAAAGAGAATGAAAATAAATTTTTCTTGAGAAAGATACGAAATAAATAATTTTCTCAACAAGAAATATTTCGAGATTTTGTTCAACAAAAACAAAAAATAGGATTATTAAGAAATATCGATAACTAATAATTAAATAGTTTACTGAATTGAACTGAAAGCAAAAGAAATCCAATGAAGCAAAGAAAACCCTTCCAGGAATTGATTTTAATAATTTTAGCATCATATTTTAATAAAAAAATATTCGATAAAAGCTGTTCAAGAGCTTTTAAATGAATTTTCGTAAACACTTTTACTAATTTTCTTTGTTGATTTTGTTAGGGTCATAACTCGAAAACTAACTACCTTTGAATAATTCTCAAGATGCAGTTAGTCAACTTGAAGCACGTAGCAATCGTTTGTGTGATTATTTCAAGTTTTAAAACGAATTTCTTACAGGATAAAATAATGAGCCAACGACAAATATTTTAATTTATTTTGTGATAGAAAAAATAGTTTTTAAATAAATAAGTTACTTTCTTAAAAAGTTATTTTTCGTTAAAAACTTGAAAATTCAAGGCATTATCATTAAAAAAACAATTCCAATGATTTATGCGATCATTGCATAATTAAATGATTTAAACATCCATGAGCCGAAATGTCGGTCAGACGTTGATCGTTCCGTTCAATGCAAGCACATAATCGTAAATAGTTGACCACAAAAATTCCTTTTGCTTGTTTGTTTGTTTGTTATTTTTTTTAGTATAAATGAAGAAAGTCTAGAAATCAATTAAAAATTTTATAAATTAAGAAAAAATACCGGAGGAAAAGGAAAATGAAGACGACGTGAACGAAACGATAAACAAGTCATAAAAACATTTGTTTATCGTATAATTTCGTTTGATTTTATTGCGTTTTGATTTTATTGCGTTCAAAGAGAGAACAAGGATTTGTATTTTTTTTTTGTTTTCAAAAAATAATTGTTAACGTTGTCGGCAAAAGTGAGAAGATATTTGTATTTTTAGCGGTAGCGACAAGAACAAAGCGCCACCCAATGACGCCAAGCGCCAAATGCCGAACACTAGCGGTTCCTCTAGAAAAACAAAGCTTGATCGTTTGAGTCAAAAGAGAAAATATAAATAAATAAAAATTTGAATAGGTTTTAGCGCCGCGTCCTATTAAAACCTGCTAAAGTTTTCATCATCATCGTCATCATTCACGATATCGTCATACTTGTTATTCTCGTTGTTGTTGTTTTTTATTATTGCTGTTTATGTAATGCTGTTTTTCTATTGTAAAATTGGTTAAGATGCCAAAATAAACAAAAATTCCCATTCTCGATCTTCAAAAAATATTGACGAAACGAAACGCATTGAACGAATAGTTTGTGATGTTTGCCAAAATGCATTTATCAAGACTGAGGGAAAAAATGGTAATAAAATTGTCGAGAATGAGCGGAGAAAAAAATATAAAGAAAATTATAAAACGCATGAAAATGGAGAAAAACGAATCATGAAAGGACCTCACAAGTTACGAAACGAAACGATTTGGTGTCTTTATTTCAGAATTTTCATTTCAAACGCATTCATATTGTTTTGTTTTTGTGGTCAGCTAGACATAACAAACATTAACAATCGGCTGCCGTTATCGATTTAGTGATGACGAGAATGCGAAAGAGGGAGGTGGGATGGAACGAATAGTGGAAGCAGACAGCGATCATTTTTCATTCATTGATCAATGAAAATGCCATTTTATAGTCGTTCAATAATAAAACATAACCGAGAGAATGCGATAAATGACTGATTATAAACATGTAGTAGCTTCTAGTGATGTCCCTAGAAATTATTTGGGGGGGTTTTCGATGCATATTCTCTATGCTTCGATCTCATTAAAGTATTGAGAAGGTGCGTTTGAGTTTATATCTTCACAGGGTGTGTTTTTTGATGGAATTTCATATTTCTCATGGGAGAATATAGTCTTATTTCGGGATGACATTTCGTCTCACGGATGCTGTTTCGTCTTCCAGTACTATTATGTCTCAGAACGTCATGTTGACTGAGAATGTAATTTCACCTCCGAATATCTCGGAGCTCTTCAGAATGTCGCCAAATCTCGCAATTGGGATATTCTCGTTTGAAATCTTATATGATCTGATGATATCATCATCTTGTTTCATTTCGTCTATGAATTTAATCACGCCAACTCGTGACCGAAGGACCTTTCGTCTCGGAATATTATTTCTTTTGGAAATGTTATCTGGAAAGGAAAATGTCATTTATGAGTTTATCTCGTTTTGGTTTGGCTCGTTCTGTTTACGGACTAACGTTAAACCGTAAGACATTCAAAGACATTATCAACAAAAATATAGCATTGGCAGTATCGGGCGATTTTTCCACCCAGCCAGTTATTCCCAGCAGCCAATTAATTTTTTTGTCTCCCTTTATCCTTCGTTATTCGTTATCTCTCTTATAATTAATTTTGCAGTAAATAAACAAATTAAGGCTGATTCTTCTCAGCTCTCAAACGGACAGACAAACTCATAAATCGCCGACAAAAAATAGACAATCGTTTATCATCATCACCGTCGACGCAAAGCATAAATATGTATCGCATAGATTTCTCAAATTTTAGACACTAATTGTCTATAAAAACAAGCGCGTATAAACAAAACTTTGACGATGCGCGCTGATCCGAGACGACCATTCTTCTGATTCTTTTTCCATTAGTCAAACATTTTTCGAACTGATTTTTTTCGCTGAGCTTTAAAAAAAAATTTCTCTCAGGCTTTCGAAGCTATTAAAGTATATACAATTTTTTTTGTTGCAAAATTTTTCCTACCCAAAGATAAGAAATTTTTATTTAATTAAAAATAATACGTAATAGCAAATAATTTACACGAAGAATCAATCGATCAATGATTTTATCGAAATCTTAGGTAATTATCTCTCCAAGCACGCGTCTACCATTTTTTTAGAGTGTCCGAATTGAATCGATCGAACAATTTTAGTATTTAAAAGCAATACAAAATATCAGCGGCCACAACAACAACAACAATAATAACAACAACAATAACAATAAAAACTCTAAAGAATGCTTGTAAAAATGTGGCAAGTACCGAATTTAATTAAACAATGAAAAACTGTGGTTTAGGGTAGAGAGAGATAGATAGATAGAGAGAGAGAGAGGAGGAGATAGGCAAATGAGAGGGCCCAAATGAGAAATCGCGAATTTTCAACGTCTATTTTTAAAATTCAAGAAAATATACTTGCTCTAAAGACGCGTCTCTGAATCGCAAAACAATGCTGAGACAAAACAATGTTTAATTTAAGAACAATTTTATCGATATCAACAGCAAACGAATCGATTGTGTCTCACTTGGGTTTAAATTCAGATGACGATAATGTTGCCAGATGAACAAAAAAGCCTCAAAAAATAAAAACACAAACTTCGAAACAATGGCTGACAAACTAAAAAGTAAATGCGCACGCAGTCATCAGCGACACTTTATCGCTCGTAGTGACTGGCGGCAGTCGTAAGAGGCGCCTTTGGGGAAACCCCTGAGACAGCTTAAGTTGGTGGTAGGACTATGGCGCTCAACGTATTTATCGGTTTGCAACGAGAAGCGTGGATAGTCGACGTATGCTTTTCAACATCAATAATAATGACTTCGATAACGATGAGCAGAAAACCGAGCTCTCGCTCTTGGCTTTGTCAAATGCAAAAATACAAAAACGCCGAAATTGACTTGATATCAGCTTCATATCTTGGTTTGCATCAACGGACAACCAACGACGCGACGCGATGCGATGCAACGCAATGCAACCAGCAAACATTCTAAAGCATTTCCTCAACTCGTGCAGTCTGATAACTTCTTAATTAAGTGAGTGAGCTTGAGCAAGCAATGTTTGTTATTGATTGTTTACTGCTCGTTGTTGTTTTCGGGTCTACTTAGTCCGATCCTAGTTCGATACAGAAAAAAAAATCAAAGACCAAATTATGTGAGAACGGTGGTGGGTAGGAGAAGAGGTTGAGCAGTAGTTTGGTCAAATAACCGAAGAAGCCGAAGAGACATGATCACGAGTACGTTTTTTTTTCTTTGCCTCCTATTCAGCTTCTGGCGTTTGGCTTCGAGACGTTATCATGATATTGCCATTGCTGTTGGCGTTGCCATGGTCATTGCTATCGCCGTCACTTGGTTCGGGTCGTAGAACAATGGTGCGACATCGTGTTAACATCTTGTTCACTGCAGGCTGCATCTTAGGAGTATCAGACGATGACCAGCCAGTTTGCGAGTTAATGGCATTCTTTACATACCGTGGACCAGAATCAATTGCGGCCAAATCCGGCGCAGACTTTTTCCCTCTTTATTTTCTTTAACAAGATCACGTTTTACGATAATCAATTTATCGCAACATATTGTTTTAAATGATGCAACTTGGTCTGGAGATTAGTTGTTCAATCGGCCTTTGGAGGGTTCGGTTAATCGGTTATTCGGTCGGTCGGTTTACATATCGTTCGATTCGTCTGATCGGAAGAGTTCGTCGATCTAGAGCTTGTGTCGCTCGGCCCGTTTCCTAATCGGTTAACCTATGCGTCTGTCGGTCGGTTAAGGTAAGTCGGTCGTTTTGGTTAAGCATTTAGTCGTTGGCAATCTTCTTGATAGAAACCTCGGATGGTGAGTCGTTTAGTCGATGATTGTAAGGATCCAGGGCAGTGCTTTGTTTCCAGGATCGAATAACTTTTTCGTTTTACTTTTAATGTGAAATTGCATTAAGTTCCGAAGAAAAAGGTGAATTTTATTTCAATTATAAAGATTTATGGTGTCCACGCCAGCGACTCAACGAGAATTTGAAAACTATTTTAGTCCTGAATTCAATTTTTCTTGTTTCTATTTCACGGTTTCGATTGCTTGGGCATGATTTTTCTCGGATATGAAATTCTTTATTATTTCGAAATTTACAATTAAAATATTTACATATTAATTCGTTGCTTAAAAAATAGAAGCATTGGAGGAAACATTTACAATAGACGATATTTTGCAGCTCTAAGAATTGGATATTTATCACCAGTACATTTGCCGCGGAAATCGTCGGAGCTCAAATCGAAAATGGCCATACCACCGAGTCCCTTAGAGCGCACGTATGTAGCCTTATTAGACGCCGAATCGGGGTCTTCGTAACTCACCCACATGCCGTGATCACCATTATTGTCTACCGGTCGAAAAGCATACGGTCCGTAACGTCTTGTGGGATCGGTAACGCGACGCAGAGGTGCATCGGCACCTTTTAAATAGCTATTCTCCGGGTTAGGTAGTTTCTCACATACTTCCGACCAACTCAAAAATCCGGCTGTATGACTGAATTGACCGGCTGGGGCTGGTCCATCAGTTGCAGCTACTACAGGCACGCCAGTCACACCAGAGTCCGTAGTCATCTTCCAGGCACGTCCATAGGTAGCAATACCCACATTAATTTTACTCGGTGGACACTGACGTTGCAGCCAATGGTTAACCTGGAAATTGAGGTTATAATGGCCTAGACGATTCTGGTCGTGGAGCTCGTAAATTGGGGCAGTAAAATCTGCCTCCTCCGGATTACGTTCTGGTGTGAGAAAATCGAAAGCAGCCAAATTGATGAAGTCCAAATTCGGGGCAATGCTAGGTATATCAAAGTACCCTGAAAAGAAGAAGAACAATTATTAGAAATTGATGCCTTAAATGGTCATAATGAAACTGGAAAGGTAGTGTTTGAAAAAAGGAGTTCAATACTCACAACTCGAGTTCACATTTGGCAAAACGGTCAAGGTCAACATCAAATTTTGCATTCGGAGAATATTACCAACATCCCCAACAAATTTGGTAAATTGCTGTTTATGTTCGTCAGCCTTTTCATCAACGATAAAATCGCCCGTAAAGAACTTTTTAAATTTCTTCCACCACCTACCGACTGTAGAGTGCACTTTGCGAGGTTTATTTTTTGGAAATTGGAAAGCTAAATCCAGACCATCAAAGCCACGATTTCTCAGAAGCACCGCTGTCGAATTAATAAACGCCGCTTGCTTGACACGACCGCCCTCCAAGAGCTCAATATATTTATTGGGATGATCGGGATCATTGTCTTTATCGCCACCGACACTGAGGAGCACCTTCAAGTGAGGATGACGTCTCTTTATTAAAATAATTTCCGAATATTGATCATTTTCAATTAGGCTTCTTATCGCGTACGTATCGGGTGTAATACCGGCATAGCCATAAACCAAATGGGTACAGAATTGTAAAGCGAGATCCAGAGTACCGAGATCTAAAGAACAAAGAAACAAATAAAAATCAATAGGAGCTACATCGAATTTCAACTTAATTATTAATTATTATTTAATTGTTTCAGCGTGTTAAAATGCTGGGTTTTCGAGATCTCGCACGAACTCCCTCAAGGTTTTGTTTACATTTCACGTTGAAGTTTGACGTAAGAGTTATATCAATATGCTTCGTGTAAATTGATTATTTCAGAGGCGGTTGGAATTAATATTTTCATTCACTGGTACGGGAGGAGCATAAAGAGAAAGGGGAAAATATCGTCTACAATTATCGCTGTCGTCATCGTTTGATCGAGTCACTTGTTTGTTTTAAAAAAGTATATCTTACAAAACGACAACGCGCCAACGACTTCTAAGGAAGTATTTTTCTTTGTTTGTTTTGTACCTCAAGTACATAAATGTGAGACGTAATGCGTTAATCATTAGTGTTGACTCACAGTCCCAACCACCTATACAAATTTTACGCTATATAAATCGCATGAAATCTTGATTTCAACTGAAGGGAATGCATTTGAAAACCGAATCAAAAATAAATTGAAAATATTCAATTTACAAAGTTTCTCGCTTTACTTTCCAAATCGTTAATAGAATGTAAAAATTTAGGCAAATGCAAAAACAAAATTATTGTGAATTATAAACGCTTTTCCAAAGACAAAAATTATGTCATTTTAATCGAGTTTTATCTGTAGATTTTTATTAATTATTCTGATTTTTATAAATGCTTAAAAAAACATCCTCCAAGGGTAAAAATCTTAAGCATGTTTGTATTATCTACGACCCCTCTCAGTCTCTCGCCATCTCCTACCCTCTTTCTCTTTTTCTCTATCTCATTAAAATCTGTTAAAACAAGTGCAAATGAGAAGTAAATGTGAAGGAGAATAAGAAAAGCATGAAATTAAAACAAATTAAAATGTCTCTAATTTGAAATATGGTTTTGCTTGTATTTATTTAAAAATGAGTCATGAAAATTCCAACAAAAGACTGCAGTTAATTTGAATAATTAGTAAACAGACTGACAAGAGCATGTCAAATGATAAGATAAAGATGGTTAATGCTGATAATAATGCTGATGATTATTATGCTCATGATTAAAATATTAATTTCTGTTTTTCTACAAATTAATTAAAACTACGTAGTTTTTTAACGGCGCACTGAATAATTTTGAAATCATTTTACGTTTTCGGCGATTACATTCGAGATGTTTACGAGATATCAGCTAAGCCGGAAATCAATATTAATCTCAATATTAATTAGATCAATATTATAAATAAATATATATATATATATATATATATATATATATATATATATATATATATATATATATATATATATATATATATATATATATATATATATATATATATATATATATATATATATATATATATATATATATATATATATATATATATATATATATATATATATATATATATATATATATATATATATATATATATATATATATATATATATATATATATATATATATATATATATATATATATATATATATATATATATATATATATATATATATATATATATATATATATATATATATATATATATATATATATATATATATATATATATATATATATATATATATATATATATATATATATATATATATATATATATATATATATATATATATATATATATATATATATATATATATATATATATATATATATATATATATATATATATATATATATATATATATATATATATATATATATATATATATATATATATATATATATATCAATATTAATTATTAATTAGAAATCAATATTAATTAGATCTCAAAAAAAATAAATCAATATTAATCTCAATAACGAAATATTTTTCAGATCAAAGCTTTTTGATGGATATGATCTAATTGAATTTCAGAAAACGTTAGGAAACAGAAAAAATGCAAAAATTCTAAAATTCTAAAATTTTTAGAAAAAATGAAAATGAAAATACTTTAGTCAATACGTTAAGAAATGGGATGTATTAATTTGTTAGTTAGATTTATAAAACAGTAAATTTGTGTCACACCTCTTCGATTTTATAGGAAACATAAAACTGATAAAATTTCTTCCTTTTCGTGAAATTTTGTCTCTTACCTGCCCGCTCGAGATTTGAAGAATCATAATAGCAGACCAAATTCGGCTCAGCATCTGTTGGTTTAGCCCAAAACGCTAATGCCAATAATGCTAGCAGGACTACAATTGCCTTCATTTTGTTTTCAAACAAGATTTTCACTTCCTCCCCTATGGAAAGTTAAATTTTCACTGACAAGCTCACCGCGAAAGTTAAAACTTAACTGCTCTAGAATTGTTAATGATCTGTGAAGTATTTATCAGGAAAACCCCATCAAAGCTCATCCTCCCCCTTTCTAACGCCGCAATACTCAAATTTCCTAGCTTTGAAAATGAATTAAAAAAAGTTGCATCTGAAGCTTAAGCTTTTTTTAGGCAATCGCGCGAAAAAGACGAATATTAAAAGCTGTCTCCCGTTAAAGCTTCTTTTTAATAAAGAACGAACGCGGCGGCTCGTTTCACACCGATCGTGGAGAGATCGTGAATATTAAACTCTACGCGAGTAACTTGTTTTTGTTTTCAAAGTATTGGGATTGGTTTTAAAGGGGGGGGGGGCGGAGAGGAGAGGCTGCTATAAAAAAAACCAAAAAATATTTCAAGGTACTTTTCAGTTTAAGTTATATTTTTTTCGGAAGTTGTTGATGATGATGATGATGTTTCTGTTGTTATTGTCATCGCTGTCGCTGTTGTTGTTGTTGTTGTTGTTGTTAATATTCATTTAAATTCATTTGCTACGCGCGTCGGCATAAGTTTTTGAGGTCGTTGAAAGCGAAACCTTTAATTTCCTTTTAATTTTTATTAATATCTTACGCCGCTTCCCACCACCTCTCCTAACCTCACCTAAAGTCAGAACAACCTCGAGCATTATTAAGAAACACAAAGTTTTTTGAATTTTACTTTTACTTCACTAAACTCAATAAAATTATTTAATAAAACAATAATTCATTATGACTTGCATTCTTTAAAAATCCAATTCCATTTTAATCGATCTAAGTATTGGAAACTTTTGTGTTGTGCAGGCGCCACGAAAATCATCGTAACTGATATCGAATAAAGCTATACCACCCAGCCCTCTGCTACGCGCATAGCTCGTCTTAACCCCCGCAAAATCAGGATCATCGTAGCTCACCCAAACGCCATGATCACCATCATTATCAGCCGGTCGCAGAGCATAGTTTCCATAGCGGCGATCCAGATCGGTCACTTTACGAAACGGTGCATTTGGCCCACGAAACTGCTTGGTATTTGTACTGTTCGCCAATTTCGAACATATTTCGGGCCAACTGAGTAATCCCGGTATACGCGTCTGTGGTCCAGCCTCTGCTGGCCCAAAAGTGTTATCAACTACGGGCAATCCACTTAGACCAGATTCGGCGGTCATCTTCCAAGCACGGCCGTAGCTGGCAATGCCAAGATTCAATTTTGTAGCGGGCCAAAATCGATCTAGCCAATAATTGATTTGATGTTCGATATTATTGTGCGGTACACGATTCTTGGTATCTGGCAGTTGATAAATCGGCGATGTGAAGTCAGCCTCTTCGGGATTACGCTCGGGTGTAACGAAATCGAAAGCAGCCAAATTAACGAAATCGAGATAAGGCTGCAAGGCAGCAGGATCGAAGTACCCTGAAAAGAAAAACAAAAACAATCAGAATTTTTTTTCTGCAGAAAAGTGCTCTCTCTCTCTTTCTCTCTCCTTACAAGTCGCGTTAACATTCGGCAATACAGTCATCGATAGACCAAGTTTATTATATTTGAATTCAGTTTGCAAATTCTTTACTAGCTCGCCAAATTGTTGCTTGTGTTCGTCTGCCTTTGGGTCGACAATGAAATCGCCGGTAAAAACTTTCTTGAGTGCCTTCCAATAAGTGCCCAATGTCCCGTGCACTTTACGCGGTTTATTACGTGGCAATTGAAAGGCAAGATCAAGACCATCAAAACCGTTGTTTCGTAAGAAAGCGACCGAACTGTCTATAAACCGCTTCTGCTGTTCACGATTTGCTTCTAGCAGATCGACATATTTCATTGGATGACTCTCATCCACATCCTTGTCTCCGCCAACGCTCAAATAAATCTTAAGGCCAGGATACTTGACTTTCAAGGCGGTAACCTGCTGATAATGAAATATATCCAGATTGACATTAAGACTAAATAACTCGAAAGTTCGGGGTGTGATGCCAGCATAACCGTAAATTAGGTGAGTACAAAATGGTAGAGCCGTCTCGAGATTATAAAGAGAAAATCTGGCCAAACCTGGAATAAGAAAATAAGATACAATTAAAACGTGCAAGGACCTGTCGATAAACATGAAAACGTACCATCTCTTAAGTAACTAGAGGAGTCATAAAAACACACGAGATTCTTGTTTGGTGCGTTCGTTGCTCCGCTTACTGAAGCGATCACTCCAAAAGCAACGGAAAGCGTTAGAGCTAGAAGAAACTTTGAAAATTTCATTGCTTCCATTAAAATTTTGAACACGAATTAATTAACGTCCGACGTGAGCAAATGTTGATCGCAGACAGAAATTTTTGAAAACAGTTTTTCAACGTTGATCGCATAAGCCTCGCTTTTGTTTCTTCATTTTCAATAATAATAAAAATAATACTGATAAGACAGATGATGATCATCTTAGAATTTCTAGAAATATAAATTGCTTTGCTTTTTTGTTGTTGTTGTTGTTGTTAATTTTTATACTGCCATCAATAATAATACTTTTCAAATGATTATGAATAATTTTAACGCTAGTTTTAAGGTCAATTGATTCAGATTTTAATCTCAAAACTACAATTTATTCAATGGAATTGAGTTATAGTTTTGATGGAAGTAGTTCATGAATGAATACTTTATAATTAATTTTCGTATAAATTAAATCTTTTTTAGGAAATCTTGTCAATTATTTTGTTTTTATTTTGAAACATTTACGAGAACTTGTAGTTCATTGAGTAAAGAATAGTGCAAGGAGTCACGGTTTGGCCTTCCTTCTAGAAAGCATATTTAGCCATTAATTCATTTTGTCTGTAATTTATTGCTCTCTCTTAGCACCGTTAAAATGTGTCCGAAATATATATATTTTTTCTCCCGTATTGTTGATTGATTATTGATTGAATTTTACACGAACTCTTTCAATATTTCTTCTGAGAACTTTTGGTCACATAAATCGAGAGTTTACTGTATTCCATTCTGCTGCTAAACAGAAATAAAAATAACACGGAAATAATCTCTGGAAAATTCGGGTTGCGATAATTCCATTTTGCTTCAAGTAAATTTTTAAAATAATACGGAAATTAGCGAGAATAATAAGAAAGACAATTAGAAATATTTATTTTGCGAAATGATTCATTCATACAATTCAGCCACATGTGAATTAATAATTTCGATAATCCATAAAATAGAAACTGAAGCGACTCCTTCAGTTTCTATTTTATGGTTTACTGAAATTATTAATAAATATTATTTAGATATTAAGACATATTTATTAATGGTTTCTAAAAACTTAATATTTACTAGTGCACGTGTCCCGCCCGTCACTAAGAGTTCGATTTATTTAAATGGCCCAATTCACATCCTTGTCTCCACCTTCACTCAATTCAAGTCGTAAGCCCATTTTATTTTCTTTTAAGTGCGGTGACGTCGCAGTAATGAAATGAATTCAGACTTTTATTAATTACTTTCAAGTTGATTGTATTTGCATTAATACCAGCATAAGCGTAGACTAGACGAGTGGAAAATTGCAAAACAGCCTTAAGGTGTTCGTTTGAGAACGAGATGGTGGAGTTAAGGGTAAGCCGCGCTAGTTCCAATTACGGAATCCCAACAATTAGTGCTTATAATTTCTAGAGTAGCTAGAT
Organism: Physocephala rufipes; assembly: GCA_963966595.1. NCBI lineage: Eukaryota > Metazoa > Arthropoda > Insecta > Diptera > Conopidae > Physocephala > Physocephala rufipes. The sequence continues at coordinate 33,962,803 of OZ016502.1, read as the reverse complement.
GAATCATAAAGGCGCACGATTTGTTTGGATGATCTAATTGCTTGCAGAGAAGTAAAGGGAGATTGGGTCAGGCAGAGGAAGAAAGAGAGTGAAGAAGGTTATCTATATTTGAGGCTATAGTGGCAAAATTTTGCTTTCAATTCATTAAAATGCTTTTCCAAGAACGATAAAAGTACAGATTGTTTCAAAAACGTTAATAGATCAGAAAGTTATTACAAAAAATATTGTAAACCATAAACCCTTTCCCAGAGGGGAAAAATCATGACATGCTTTCCCATAAAACACCTTGAACAAATATCAATTTGCGCATTTTCTTTGCCTCCCTCTCTCTTCCTCTCTCACTAAAATCTGTTTAAAAAGTGTAAATGAGAAAGTACGAAGAAAAAGTGCATAAATTTAAAACAAATCCAAGCGGGTTTATTTTGCTTTTTCTTAAAATGTTAGTCACAAAATTCACAAAAAACTGCATTTAATTTAACAATTAATAAACAGACTGAATACTCGTAACAAGCTGAACAGCAATATAAGATCGTATTAACTGATACTGGTGCGATTAATGATGATGATGATCATAATTATGATAAAAAATTTCGTCTTTTTTTCTGCTTCTGTTGAAACTGCATAATCATTCAATAACGTGGCGAATAATTTTAACTTAATAAAACGTTTTAATTTTTATGTGATAATTTTTAAAAGCTTTCATTTAATTCAGTAATTAATTGTTCTTAAAATTTTTCAATATAATTAAAAAATTTTAAAAACAATGAAAAATTCATTCATAATTTAAATTCATTAATTTCATTAATGAATAATTTTAAAAAATTAATGAAATTTTACATAAAATTGTTAAAATTTCATTATTTACTTGAAAATTGTTTTCTTATCTGCTTGCTTGTGATTTGGTGAATCGTATTAGCAAACAGTATTTGGCTCAGTATCTTGTTGGCTTACGAAGTTAAAATGAATGAATTTGGAATATTCATTTGGAATATCCATCGGTAAATTCACCACGAATATTAACACTTAACAGCTCTAGACTGTATTGTAATATTTGAAGCATTTATCAGAAAAATCCCATTAAATACATCCTTCTTTTCTTCTAAATTCAATGCTAAATTTTACTAGCTTTAACTACGATTTTTTTAACAAAGCTGCATTTAATTCTTAAGCTTTTCATTACAAGACCGTGTAGTAACGATGAAAAGTGAAAGCTTTATTCCGTTAAAAGTTCTTACATAAAAAACCAACAACGCAATAGCTCGTTTAATAGTGATCGTGAAGGGATCGTGTGCGAGCCAAGTTGATTTGTTGCTAACTGAGAGTGTGGTAGGTAAAGACTTTGGTGGTGGGTTATAATGGTTGCGAGCGAGTAGACTGTAATAACAAAAAGCTAAAAATATTTGAATGTGTTTGTCAGTTGATTTCTTTTCGAATGTTAGCGGTGATGATTTTTGTTAACGGAATTTTCATTATGATTTCCTCATTGTCGTTTCTAAACACAATTTTTATTGTCTACTTCAAATCAAAATAAGCTCGAGTACATTTTAAGAAATAACGATTTCTTTTCAAACTTTAACAAATTTTCTTTAAGAAATTCATTAAAATCTTTAAAAAAAGTGTATTATGACAATTAATTTATTATGGCTGGCACTAAATATAAAATTCCAGTTTAATTGACCTAAATATAAAACACTTTTGCGTTGTGCATACACCTCGAAAATCATCGTAACTTATATCGAACGAAGCTATACCATCTATCCCTTTGCTACACACATAGCTCGTCTTAATCCCTGCAGAATTAGGATCATCATAGCTCACCCGAATCCCACGATCACCATTATTACGGGCCCGTTGCAGGGCATAGTTTCCGTAGCGGCGGTCACTAAATCGGTCACTGTACAAAGAGGAGCATTTGGCCCACAATTGATTGATTGGCATTTGTACTGTTCGGCAATTGGGAACAGATTTCGGTCCGTTCCTAAGTGGTACCGATATACGCGATTGTGGTCCAGCCTCAGTTAGTGTCATTAACTCTTAATAATATTTATTTTGGTAGGGAGCTAAAATCTATCCAGCCATTAATTTATTTGATATTCGACAAAATTGCTCGAACTTTGTCTCCGGCTCAAGGCCCCAGATGCATTACGTTCGTTAACGTCCGTAACGAAGTCAAATTAGTAATACAAATATTTCAGATACTAAAAACCAATATATTCGCTTTAGATACATAGTCATTAATTACACATAAAAATGTAATATTAATTTTAATAATTGCATATCAATCGTCCTAAGAATGGGGAACATCTGTCCCGTGCATCGACCCGCAAAATCATCGTTAGTTATATCAAATAAAGCTACACCACCCAACCCTCTATTGCGAGCATACATCGCCTTAACACCGGCAAAATCGGGATCATCGTAGCTCACCCAAATACCATTTGCATTGTTATTTTCAGTCGGGTGGAAGGCATAGTTTCCGTAACGGCGGCGCGGATCATTTACTTTGCGAAGCTGCGAACTTCGGCCACGCGATTGAGACGTACTCGTAGTGTTCGGCAATTGAGAACATATCTCGGGCCAGCTTAGTAGTCCGGGTGTGCGTGTTTGCGATCCAGCCTCAGCTTCTCCTTTGGTATTCTCGACGACAGGTACCCCAGTAAGACCAGATTTTTTTGTCATCTTCCAGGCGCGGCCGTAACTGGCAATGCCCAGATTCAATTTCCTAGCAGGCCAAGATCTATCCAGCCAATAATTGATCTGATGTTCGATATTATGATACAGTACGCGATTATTAGCTTGTGGCAATTGATAAATCGGTGATGTATAGTCAGCCTCTTCGGGATTACGTTGCGGCGTAACGAAATCGAAGGCGGCCAAATTAACAAATTCCAAATGAGGCTCCAAAGCAGTGGGATCGAAGTACCCTGAAATAGAAAATCGATTAGGATTTTGTTGTGCGTAGCACTTTTGTTTATGCTCTACATGTTGAATTCACGTTCGGCAATACAGTCATCGATAGTTCAAGATTTCTATATTTGAATTCTCGCTTTAAATTCTTTACCAACTCCGTAAACTGACGTTTGTGTTCTTGTGCTTTTGGATCGACGATAAAATCTCCGGTAAATCGCTTTTTGATACTCTTCCAAATACTTTGAACTCCACTGTGGACCTTACGTGGTTTATTACGTGGCAGCTGGAAAGCAAGATCGAGACCGTCAAATCCGTTGTCTCGCAATAAAGCTATTGAGCTGTCTATGAAATCTTGCTGTTTCTCGCGCTTCGCCTCCAGAAGTTCAACATATTTCGATGAATCTACATCTTTGTCTCCACCTACGCTCAAATAAATCTTAATCCCGGGATATCTTCGTTTCAGCGCGGTAATCTCGCGATAGTGAAATGAATCCAAATTTATATTAAGGCTTTTTAATTCGTAGGTCCTGGGTTTGATGCCGGCATAACCGTAGATTAGGTGAGTGCACAATCGCAAAGCTGGCTCAAGATTTGCTTTCGAGAATTTGGCCTCACCTGATAGATGGGGGAGAGAGAGAGAGAGAGCGAGAGAGATAATATACTATGTTAGTTCTAATGATCGTATCCCACCAATAAATGCGTACCATTTCTTAAGTAACTGGATGAATCATAAAAACACACGAGCTTCTTTGCCGGCGTAAATGCTCGGACTTGTAAAGCGCACAATCCAAGGATAATGAAAAATCCAAATCTTAGAATGAAATTCGAAAATTTCATCTTTGCTGCGATGAATGTTTTAAACACAAACTATTAAAATCTAACTGGAATTAATTCTGACCGCGAGCAGTATTTCATACAAATCAAAGAATTTCGAAACTCAATCCTTTGGCAGATTCGCACTGGCTTAAATACCCAAAATTTCAGCAGATTCGTTGTTGTAATAAATAATAAAAATTAAGCTGATAAAAATTATGTTGGAGATCGTTTTAGTAAATTTTCAAGAATCTTAATCTTTAGTTGTTGTTGTTTATTCGTATTATATATATATATATATACAAAAAAAAAAGCTTTTTCAACTGTCTGAAGAAATTTCGGGTCATCATTGAGATCAAATCACTGAAATTATAAATTCTTCAAATTAATTTTTTATAATAGAAAGAGTTAGGTTTTCGTATTAAAGCATTTGTAAGAGAATTCTTTCTAATAAGACTCTATTTTGTCGTAAAAAATTCCTTTTGCAAATGATTAGAATTATTTTAAAATATTGTTAATACTTCTGGTCTCTCATTATATTTTTTTTATAGAAATAAATTTAATGAATGGTCATTATAAAGGTCATACCACTATAATTATATTTTTAAATTGAAAATTTTGTAACGAAAAAGTAATCTAGTTCTTTCAGAGCGTCAACCAAGAACTTAAATGATTAACTAAAAAAATGTTTAACGATAATGGCAAACAAATTTTTAGTATTTATAATCACGAATGTTGAAGGAAAGACATTGCTCTCCATGATCTGAAGGTTAAATTTTAGAAACTCGAAGAATGTGAAGACATTTTTTCTATCACAAAATGTCGTATATCTCGTAAACCGGCCTTTGTAATTCATCACAATTCAATTTTAACTTAACAAACTTCCTTGGAATTTAATAATTTCCAATATTATCGATAATCGCTCTATTCAGATGGATGGATTTGAAAGCTTCAGTCTATAAGAATATCGAGGATCACAAATTTTGAAAGTTTCCTTAACTTTATCTTTAATTATTACGAGCCTAATTTTCTATTTGTCTGGCGACAGAGTATATTATTAAGCCTAATTTTCTCTGTATGTAAAAAATATCATTCCTCAAAAAACTCATAAAATTCATTATCAAATCTAAATCAAGACGTCCAAAACTATATCCATTAGTTATATACTTTAAAGAACATTGTAAACATAATTAACGTAAAACAGGTCGAGTTATAAGCAAAAGAACAGCAATACTGGAATTCCCCGAACATTACATGATTACGTCATAGCTTCTGTAATATATTGCAGAAGACTCTCAATTATAACCTCATGTCTTTTTGTGTGATTGTCTGTCAATGCTTCGTATCAATAACAAAAAGGGTGCTGGAGCAAAATTGCTTTTAAGGCAGCAAGCCAAATGCTGTAACTTTTTTTCGGTAATATATTGTTCCGTGGTTTTGTCCTCTTCCTTCTCTTTCCAGGCACTGGTTCAATTGCTGCCAACTTGGTATTGTCAAGCGAGGAAAATACGCAAAACTGGAAAACCGATTCTATAAAAGATATCGCTTATCTGACTGCTACCGCTATTGTTGTTGTTGTTCTTGCCAGTCGATCTTTTAAAGTAAAATAAAGCATAGTAGATAATATTTTCGTTTGTTGTTGTTGTTGTTGTTGCTTATGAAAATGCATTGCATCCGACTGCAGTGAAATTATTCAATGGAAAACGGTCGAATGTGGCTCCCATCGGGTTTGATTGAAGAGTGTGGGAATGTCGGCAGAATGAAGAGCGAAGGGAGCTGTTTGGGGTGTAGTTCTAAATTCCTTATTCGGGATATTTCGAAGTCTGCTCACATTAGCTCCCAACGCACACCTTTTCGTCTACCATCCTATTCCTTCGGCACTTGTTGTTCATTTCGGTGTTCAGTTTTTTGGGTTAGTGTATTTATTATCGCTGAATTGATTCGTTTCATTAAAATTTATCGATGCAACTTTTAAACCAGACTTAACCAGAAAGGCTTCTGAGGTTGGACGAATTACCAGCGAATGACATTTCCACTAACAAGAAATTGGCAAAGTATTTGTATTTAGATTTTCCTATCGATGATTACTCGAGTACTGGACAGGAGGAGGGTAGATCAAGCGGTATGTATGACTGGTTGTTCGAATTTACGGAACGAAAAGACCTTCGAAAATGAATTTTTGAATTTACAATGAATTACAAAGAAAGATGACACAAAACTATCTAAGATCAGATTGAACTACAGACAATATATATTTTTGATTCGATCTTTTTGAATATAAACCATTACTATATTCCTCAATTTTCTTTTAAAATCGAATTAACTTTTGATTTATTCACATTCACAACTAAGACTAACATTTTGATCTGCAATAACATTAATTTATATGTCATTCAATTGAGACTCTCTTAAAATTTATTCCTCACAGTAAACGATACTTAATCGCTCGCAACATATGGAATCGATCACCCGTGCATATCCCGTGGAAATCGTCGTTATTTAAATCGAATAGAGCGATACCGCCTAAATTTTTTGACTTCGCATAACCGGCTTTATTGGCAGCTGCATCGGGATCATCATAACTAACCCACACGCCATGCTCGCCATTCTCATCAGCCGGACGATAAGCATACGCCCCATGTTGTCTGCTCGGATCGCTTATTCGTCGTAACGGAGCATTTTCGCCTTTGCCGAGAGCATTGCCAGGATTTGGTAATTTTTGACATATCTCTGCCCAATTGAGAATACCTGGAGTTCGAGTTAATGGACCTTGGGCAGCAGCACCTTTGGTGGCCGCAACTACAGGCCGACCACTAGTACCGGAATCTGTAGTCATTATCCAGGAGCGGCCGCGTGTAGAGACGCCTACATTGATTTTGTTGGCAGGGAAACGTTGTAGCAACCAATGCTCCACTTGGAAATTTACATTATAATGCCCAAGACGATTCTGATCGTGTAATTCGTAGAGAGGCGCTGTAAAATCAGCCTCCTCTGGATTACGTTCCGGCGTTAGGAAATCGAAGGCGGCCAAATTGACCATATCCAGATGAGACGCTAAAGCGGGAACATCGAAATACCCTGCAAAGAAAAAAAAATTGTTAACCAAAACTGATAACAAAATGACGCAATCTTTTATGATTTACATGACGAATTCACATTTGGCAGCACTGTTAGTGAGAGTAACAGATTCTCAGGAGCCAACACTGCTTTAAGATCACGTACAAGTTTCGTAAATTGTTCTTTATGTTCGGCAGCTTTTTCATCGACAATGAAATCACCCGTAAATAATTTCTTAACACTCTTCCACGCCATTCCGATGTCGGAATGTACTTTACGTGGTTTATTTCGCGGGAACTGAAACGCCAGATCCAAACCGTCAAAGCCAAAATTGCGCACCATATTGTGCGCCGTCCCTATGAAATCATTTTGTTTTTGTCTATTTGCCTCCAAGAGACCCGTATACACTTCTGGACCCGCTTCCAAATCATGATCACCGCCAATACTCAAAAGAAATTTAATATTTGGATTTTTCTCTTTGAGAGCGGTAACGGCAGCAAAATGACGCTTTCCGATATCCAAATTCTCGTGTAAGCTTTTCACTTGATACGTCTCGGGTTGAAGGCCGACGTAGCCGTAGACGATGTGGGTGCAAAATTGAATGGCAACCTCAAGATCGGGTATGGTAAATTTTGCGAAATCTGAAGCAAGTAAAATGAATTGGCGAAGGAGTATCAGGATTAAATGAGTAGGAAGATGAAAGAGATGAACATACGTACGCACCTGCTCCTTTTTGAGCACCATCTGCATTATAATAACACACCAAATTCGGACCGAGTGCATAAACAGCCGTCTGCCAACGGCTAACGATCGCTGCGAGCGTAAGAAATACGTACAAATTCATGACGATGCCCGTATCAGACACAAAACTGAACTGAACTGATCTAGATTTGGAAGCTGTGCTACTCTCGATCGTGTTGGGCTTTTAATCAATAGAGACTTTCAATCAATAACAACTAGATTCCGGTTCACAAGGTCATCTACGAAAGTGATTACAACGCAATGAATAGTGACAAAAAACAAAAACAACTACGAAACACAATTAAAATAAAACAGAGAATTTATTAATATTTATTATCTTCGTGAATTGAAGCTCTGCTATTTTTATTTTTACTTTTTCATTTTAATTAAATAAATTCAATTGAATTCGTATAATTATATTCTAAAATTCATAAGAATGGGCCATTGGTTGGTTTCCCGTAAACTATAGAAAATATTTCAAGAAATTTTATGCACGATTAGAAAACTTCTGGAGTGCATCTAACACCGCCGACCCACAAGGAATAGAACTGAACAAACTAAAGGTAATTTCTTTAATTCCTTTAATTTTCCTTCCTCCCCCCCTTCGGTTGAACGGGCTTCACTTTAACGCCCACCAGTGCGTGTTTAGTAACTACTGCCATTTAATTGGCGAATTTTTATTGTTTTACAGATATGGGGGGGGCTGTCGTACCCCATCACCCAACTGCTGCTTTAATCTAAACCAAGAGTTCACACAATCTTCAGCAAATATTTATTGCTGTCATTAATGATCATTATCTTTCAACATTGGAATGATCGATACTTAAACGCAAAGCAGAAAAACAGTCACAGTCGGATTCTGAAATAATCACGACTATTAAGACATTACAAAGGCTGAAACTGATTTTAAAGATTTAATGATTTGAAGACGGATTGCAAGACTCAACAGGAGCGGCTAATGAAAAGAGTAAAAGCAAAAGCGATATTAGTCCGACATAAATTACTAATCACCCGCTGAGAGAACAGCCAAAACATATAATTTTTTCTCTTAATAAAATTACTTTTATTAACAAAATGTTCATGAACGTTTAATAAAAGGATATCTCATAAAATTTATGTTTTGTCTTGAATCGAAAAAAAATTATATATATACCCGATTTTCTTAAAAATATTCCCAAAAAACCATTTCTCCAAAATATTAAAAAAAGAAAGGAAAAACAAAAAGCAAGTAAAAATAAAGAAGATTTAAAGTTTTCCAAATCTTTGTCATCCTTTTTCTTTTCCTTTGACTAAACCTAAAAGAAAGGACGTCTTGGGCGTTTGCAGTCAAAATAATTTTATTGTCATTTTGTTCCCGAAAAGAATGATCAAAATGAATGTGACAAAAAGAAATGTCGAAGACGGGGTTTCACAGGCATCAGCACTATCATCTACATTAATGACTTTGTTATTGTTGTTGCAATTTTTTCTTTTTTCCTTCATGATAAATTCGCACGCCTCAACAAAATTCTCGTTGTTTGCTAGTTGAAAACATCTGTGGAATTAACGAAATATGCCATTCTTCAAGGACTTTAAAAGCAAAGAAAATAAAAAGCAAAAACCGCGATGAACTGAAGTATTGTTAATTGGTCCACCTTTATCCATTATTACCCAAAAAGCCACTTACCCCTAGAAGAGGATTGGTGCACATTGCAGGAGAATGCGGCAAATTATTATTGTATTTATTTTTGTGTTTCCTTTCTTTGTCTTCGACATCACGTAAGACACAAAAGACTTTCTTACAGTCCTTGTGACAGTTTCTTAAATTGGAGTAAATACAACAATTTTAGATCTATTTACGAGGACGTACTGGCGTGTATTCAGAGGATTGCGCAATCGTAAGTGAAGGACGACATTACAGAGGGGATAGTCCTTTCTTATTATGTAGAGGCATGTGGAAAGGATCACCATTCAAACGAACAAAGCCTGACTTAAGCATCATTACGATGACACAATCAATTATACACCAAATGATCTTAATCTCTACCATTGAATACCATTCCCTAATGCTCCCACCCTCACACGCGTGTAGGTTTGTGAATGTTTGCGTCTTGCATTATCCTTCTTCGAGGATGAAAACCAGTGACATCTTTCAACAATCCGGTACAACGGGACGTCTCTGAAGGGTGCCGGATTATTTGCTGATTTTCTGCACCGATTGTGTTGATGATTTGTAGCCGCAGCGGCGATGAAGCATGCAATCATTCATCTTGTAGTTACAAGTATCTAGATGTATCGAAATCTAACAATCGCATCGCATCATTCGATTCTCATTGTAGTCAACGAGCGGGTAATCCTCACGGATGTGACCGCTATTGTTGGGCATTGCCGCCAACGGCATTCAATACTTTTGATTTTTGTTACTTATTTCTTTTTATCCTCTTTCGTTGACTCATTTCTTTCTTATTTCTCATTCTAATTTTCTTCCAACTATTTTCTGATTTTTTTTTTGCCTTTAAGCAGTTAAGAAAATAAACAAATTTCTTTATTTTGTATTTTCTAATTTTCTTGCACTATTGACTCGCCTTTTCATCCCCTTTTTCGTTCCAAAAAACCCTTCATCGCAATTTTTGTGTTGATGTTTGCCCAATTTTCATTCTGTTTTCATCCATAGCATGCTTACTGGTTTTTGTTGTTGGACTAAATATGGGATGGTTGGAAAGAGAAAGGTAGGGAAGTTGTAGATTATAGATAAAAGGTAGATAAGAAGGTTGTGAGAAGAGAGTAATGAAATGCCCTGAAAAGTCCTTTTTTAGCAGCTGCAGAAAGTAGAAATAAATCCTCGCCAGAATTAAGGATTTTTAGAAAGGATAAAGAATGTTCTACAATGACCAACCAAAGGGCTCTTCTATGAAATAAATAAGATTATTGAACACATCTCTCTGCATATACGAAAAATACATTTTTGAAAAACTATAAGTTTTCAGTGTAAAGAAAATCTTTAATATTTTTAAAAGTTTACAGAACTATAACTCCTAAACCTAAACTAGAACTCCTAACTTAAATAAACGAGGGTATGGTACTTCAAATGTGGACAGTAAAAGATATTTCAAAACAGTATTTTAATTGGAAACCGAGCAAGAATATAGAAATCTCATGCAGTGATTAAACTGTGATAAAATTTGAGATTCTCACTTGAGCAGTATTAAAAATTCAACGATGCATCCCGCGCCCGATATCTTCATCTACTTCTCATAATCTGATACTTTACTTGTATCGACAAAGGGACCGTTATTTCTTCAAACAAGTGATTCCTTTATTAAAAAGAGCAATGTATGGCAAAGTAACCGCAAAGATTGTCTGGTTCCTTGATTCAAACCAAGAAATCTTTCATAAATGCAAGACAAAAATATTGATTTCCAAAGGAATTACGATTACACTTTATAAAAAAAATTAAGCAGTCAACAGCAATAACCGGATAGCACTAGCAACAGCAGCAGGTTAGTTGGTGGTCAGTTTGTTTATTTTTTCTCTTTTGCTTTTTGCTCCTTCTTACGTTTTCAACAGACACTTGATCATAAATTAAATTCAAATAAACTAACAAGACCAAGCACAATAACGACACAAACAATAACAAGCAGCAACAACAATAATAACGAGCAGCAAGCATCATACTTACGATATATAAAAATTTAGAACAAGAAAAAATCAAATGTAAAAAAAGAACTTCCTGTTGATTTGCGCCACCAACTGACAGACGTCAGGCGAACACTCCTCAAATAAGCCTTGTACTGATCGTTGCCATGCTAGTTGTTGTGACTGTTGTTGTTGTTGATTTTGCCACTAAAGCTGTTGCTTTTGACCACTTCACAATTGTTGGTAACATGATTCTCTTTAGAAGGGGGACAAATTGAGTGGAAAACCATGGGGCGCCATAGTATGGATGAGTGTATTCTATATCGTACCTATATGCGTACTATCGAGCGAGCAACAGACTGAGCGACCGACCACACTCCATACAAGTTTGGTTCACTTCGTCGCTACTTTTTTTGGGTTTTTTTACCCTTTATTTTTTCTTTAGATTTATTTAAATTAACAGTTAACCGTTATGAGAATCGAGTGAATAGTGAAAGCAATAACAACAACAACAACAACAGAGGGAATATCAATAATATTAACTTAAAATATGAGAAGCTAATGAAGGTCATGCCAGGATATGGGCATACGTTCATGTTGGTTGACCAAATGCCAGAAAGAAAAAATGAAAGGAGACGGAAAAAAGTGGGAGCTGCGTATTAGGGTGATGCCGTTAGAGATATAATTCATTGGAATTTCTATAAACCGTTAAAAATAATGAAATTAAATCTTTGATAAACTACAGTTAGATGATCGCTCTAATCATCGAAAGCCCTAAAAGTTCTCGCTGATTCAACAAGCTTCAAAAAAGGAGAAGAGAGAAATTTGTTGGTGGTTTTTATTTCATTTTTCATTTTTCTTGAAATTTGCTTTTTTTCAAATTTTAAAAAGTTGAAAAGAATTAATAAGCAAAGCCCAAAGAGAGCTTTATTTGATGCTGTTTTGTAAATACAGTCCACTTATACATCGCTTTGTGGGCTTTGTTTTGTTTGGAACATTATTCGATAAAACCACAAGCGATTTGAAAATATCTTTATTTTTAAATCTTTTTATTAATTTTACAGTCTAAACAATCTTTTCTTGAAAATATTTGATATTTTTATATTTAAATTTTAAATTTAAAATCCAGATTTAAAAATATCCTTCCATTCATAAACTGTTTAATTCATTATTATGTCTTTTTTATGGAAAACTTTTTCCATTTTTTCATCATTTTTTCCCTTGAAGTTTCTTGTTTTTTATTTTACAATTAAATCAATTTATCTCGATGAGCTAAATTTCATTTTGGAAGCTGTCAACATCGCGAAAAAATTTTCTTTGTCTCATTAAGACGTAAGAAAAAGACCGAAGTCTGGTTACAGTTTGGTGCTGGTCGGTGGTTCTTTATTATGTTTAGCTTCTTTTTTTCCTAATGAAATAAAGCTATGATTTTTTCCCCTTGCCTGCCATAACTTTACAGCTTTTTATCTATCTTTACATCGCTTCTGTCTATCTATTTCTTTATAAATTCTTTTTTTCTCTTCGCTAATTTTTAATGAACAAAAAATATTTTTCTTTCTTAATAAATTTAATGAATGAAAAGGCGGTGCTGCAAGGAGGGGTAGGTCTTCTTTTGGAAGATCACACTACGCCGTCCTATCCTACTTCTTGGCTCTTCATTCTTTCAATAATTTTTCTGAAATATTCGCTTCAATACCTCGTCCTTGGCCTTCAAAGTGTTTGACGTATAGCTTTTCCGGTTTAATTCAGGCGTGGTACCATAAAGAGACGAAGAGATGAGAGTGGAGAAGGTGAGAGGAGCAACGTCTGTTGTTGTTAGCATTTTTTCTTTCTTATTAGTTGATTTTTTTTGTACACACGCTGTTAAGTCTATCATGCGCCTCATAAAACGCATTAGCACTCCTTCCGCTCCGTCATCGGTTGGAGTTCATTGGACGTGACGCGTCGTGCGGGCGCGGGTGGTGGTTGGTGCGGCTAAATGACTTTGTCCACAAACTGATAATTTGATATTTGTCCTTCATTCAGGTTGTCTTTTTGATGATTTTTGTTTCTGTTTGTTGTGTCTTTGATGAATTTGTTGTGACCATCCCGGAAATGAGACCCAGTCTATTGATGTTAAGTGGAAAAATGGGGTCGGGTGATGAAACGGGGAGACCATTTAAAAGAAGGAAATATAAATAAATAGAATATAATTAAAACTTTACAATTATGTTGGGTTTTATTTTCGATAAGGATGAAATTTCACTGTTGCTCCTGCTGATTTAAAATTTTAAGAAATAATTTCATTATTATATTTTAATAATAACAATTTCTGTTATTGATCTTAATTAATTTTTTCCTTAACTTGTTTTCCTCCTTTCAAAGAAATTATTAAAATATAATTGAAAAATTTACAAGATTTCAAAAGAGTTTGAAAAGCATCGAAGAAAAGCTAACCAGAACTTATACCACCCTGCAACGCGACTTTATCGAAGTGTTGCCCCTCGGCTCGAGCAATCGCAGAGGGCACCTCTGTATCCTTTCAAAACGACTGCCCATTAATAATCGCACGGCTTCCAAAAAATGGCTTCTTATTTCAAAGTGTTGTACCCGGCCTCCCCCAAAGTCGTTACTCGTTAAACCCAAATAGCTTTATGTGTACCACTTCTTTCGAGGACACTAACACCGAAATTGTCCAGCATCATCTCCGACACCATTGCCAGTAGTATTGATACCATCATCGTTCACTCGTTCCTTTTTTCTCTTCCTCCCTCTCTTCTGTTTGGCAAATTCATGAAAATTGAAAATTAAACATAGAAACAAGCAAAAAGTAGAAGCAGTAAAAGAAGAACAATAAAAATCTTAATTAGAAATTAAGCAAAAGGAAATGTTAGAAAATTGAGCTGCCCGAAGAAATTTGAAACACCTGAGTATCAAACAGTCACCATAAGGAATGCATGCGGGTGGGAATCCAGGCACCGACTATTTCTCAAATGAGACAAATACCGGAGTGGAGTGGATGGTCAATGTGGGAGCAGCCGAGTCGTGGGTATGTTGCAAGCTTGAGGAGTGCGCAAGAAAGATAATAACTTTGATGGAATTAAAGAAAATTGTTATTATTATTATTATTATTATCGTTATTATAATTACAATATCGTTATTACTAAGAGAAAATTACCAAAAACTTGTGAGCAGAATCTTCAGCAACTAGAACTGATTAAAAGAAAAAAAACACAAAAGACCTAAAATCAAATAAAAAAATAGTAAAGTGAAAAAAGTGAGAGAAGTGAAAAACCGTAAAGGAAGAAGGACCTCTAGACAATAAATTAACGAAAGAAAAAAATCATTAGAAATAAATTTCTTTCATTACAAGAAGCTTCAAAGTAAGAGTAATTATTACAACAAAACTAGAGGGATCGTTCAATGAGTGTGAGCTGGGCGAGTAAATTCTTAGTTTTGTTTTTGCAACGAATTCAACAAACTAATCTGATAAAAATAGAATTTCCAGTTCTCTGCTATTTAGACGAGATGAAAACTCAAGAGAATTTGAAATTTTTGATAAATAATAATTAATTAAGATTTCTTTTCAAAATACAATTAGATTTCTAACATAAATTCTAAAAATGCTTAAAACGAAACGATACGATTATAAAATAATTTTGAATATTTGAAATGAATGAATTATTGAATCCATTAAGAGAATGCACTTAAACGATTTTAGCTCCACCAAATTTCAACTTTGTTGGAATAATACGAAACCGCCAGTAGAGAAAAGGAAAGAGTATCTTTATTTCAATGCATAAGTAATGAGAGGATAAAGAGAAAGGGTTGTTCCAGTTCGTTGAACGGCAAAAGGCATAACAACGAACAGCGAAAAGGAAAGTTAACAACTAAAACATTAAGAATTAACGCATTTACGAACGTATTTAACTCTTTACTCTACTCCCACGACAACTTGGTGGCTCACAGAAAAAAAAACGATTATTGCTTTTAACTTTGTAATAACAAAAATAATTCAGAAAAGGGCAACAAAGAAACAATAACACACCCAAACGTCTTTTTTCGTCCTTATTTCCTTCTTCACCGCACTTCTTTAGTAAGAATGCGGAGGGGGTGAGGTGGTTGGGTTGTAATTTGAAACTACATTTAAGACATGGTTACAGAACAACTCAAGGTTGTGGCACGAGTGATGATGATGATGATTTACGTACATTTCAAATGAATTTTGATTTCATCCTGATTTGAATACGTGCCACTGACGCTTTGTGTAAAGATTTCGGGAGAATGGAAAATCGTTAATGAAAATATTATTTTTACTTTTGAGAATTAAATTGTATCTGCAGAAGTTTCTTAACCCTTAAGGACCTCGTATTGGGGGAATGGCCATTGATCAATCTTAACCTTGCATATAAAGAATATACGTTGGTGGGAAACAACGGGAAAATTAAAGGACTTGATGGAAGATATGGCGGTTTATTGCTAAGGAGCTTGTGAAGAACGGAAATAACGAATAAATAAATGGACTGTTGGATGATTAGAAATGGTTAATGTAAGTATCGAGCATTAGACATGAGAGAAATTACGATGATAATGAAAGGGGATATATATATATATATATATATATTTTGGAGCAATGGAACCAGAAGAACATTAAAGGATTCTTTGGAAGATGGAATGAGAAAATGATGTCGATGGAAAAGAAGAAGAGGCTGAGTGAGAGGAATGCGGGCCGGTTGATCGGGAGGACGGGCAGATGTGGATTTAAATAGAAGTAGATGATCCTGGGAACTTCAGCAGGCAATACGGTATTCAATGTTTCTACTTTCGAGATTGAGAGTTTGAGGTTTAGTAAACGCTTTCTCTCCCATATCTCGCTCTCTTATTTCTTTTTTATTTTTGTAGCTTAATACTTGATCAATAAACACGCAAAATTTAATGTTATTTTAAGGTCCTTGAAGATCCTTCCAAGCATCCATTGATTATTTGAACTTTCACCTATCGTTTTCTCCCTTTCTATCTTCACTTGCTTACATTTGATCAATAAGTAACTGCAATTTTGTTAGGTTTGTAAGTAAATAAATTCTCTTCATATCCTCTCTTCTTTCCACGCGCTCTTTAATCGGCAATGAAGATGATCAATAAATACTTGGAATATTATTATGTGAAAAGGACTATAATTATTCTGGCTTGTTTATTTTCATTAATAATTTTTTTCAACGAATTAATTTATGCCATTAATTTTTCGCAAATTTTATGACTTTTTTTATTAAACAGTTTTATTTTAAATAATAATATGTGACGGTATGGGTGATTGTGTGTGCACGCGTGTGTAATAGTTGGCGAAGATTTATTTATTTTGTTTACGCATTAATTTTATCTTTTTTTCGTTATACGTTAATTGTAGATTTTTATTTATCAAGCTCTTAATTTGTTTGTATTTAATCAGATTGCCCGTAATTAAAAAATTTTGCATGCCCCAAAAAAACACCTGCTTTTTTAATTCAACGCACCTCAATGGTAAAGCTCTGTTCGTTTATAATAAAATAAATATTATCGATGTACTTAATCATATCGAAACCTTGGTCATGCAGACGTATTTATGAAAATATATAAATCGATCATGGCCAAAAGCTGAAAAATAAAAACTGCCAATGATTTTCAGCGACTCGTTTAATTCGTCGCGAAATGAAAATGAAAGAATGAAAAAGAAATAGTGGTTCGTTACAAAGGGGAGAAGGAGAGAGATAGATAAAGAGAGAAAAAGCGGGAGTAAGAGGGAGACTTTAATGTAATTAAAAAACAATCGTTTCTCATTAAAAATTCATGGAATCCATTTTGTATGAATATTAAAAACATTGGTAGCTGTTCAAAACTTTTTTACTCCTTTTCGGTATACGCTTGCAGCGTAGCGTGATATATAAGTGTCATATTGTTGTGCACATCGTATGAATGCGTGACGTCTCTTTTTACCACATGCTGCATTAATTATTATTTATAATTTCATTATCATTCAAACATAAATATTGTTAATGTTAATACAAAGAAATTAATTAAAAATTTATTTATAAAATAACTTAATTTTTTTGAGGGTTTTGCAGAGAACAACAAAAATACTCACTCTGTCCACGTTTTAAAAACTTAATGGAATTTTGGTCTTATAAAGCAGTTTTAATTTTGTTAAGATAAATAACAAAAAGAAACCGCTGAAATGGCTTCAGTATATGGTTCACATATCACTGAAGCCATTAATCATTATACCAAACATTATCATGTATTGCTGAGATTAAAAACACAGTACAAGGAACAACATCATCACCAAACCCAACACCGCTAACACCAACGACAATAACTTTAACCAACTTCTTGGTAAGTTCTCAAATAAGTTCCCAAAGATTCTTTCCAAAGGGTTAATCTAAGAAGTAGCCAACCTAATCAGCGATAGAAAATCGCTTTGCACGAGAGTGTTCGAAGCAGCTTCCTATTTCGGCGTTGTTGTTGTTGTGTTGTTGTTGTTGCATTAAACCAGACACAATAGACAGGTGGAAGTTAGTGAAGTAGTTTTTAGTGCTTTTACGTCATAACCTATGGATTATCATCAACATCGTAACCATCGTATGAGATTAAACTGTCATGAATGAATCAAATCGAGCGTGTTACGATGCAACACGACGATGAAAGGGCGGAGTAGTAGCGAAAGAAACAGACTACACTCAAGGCCACAGACGAAAAGGCTTTCCTTGATGCTGATCAGACCCTTCTTCAGGCTCATTCGCAAAATTGTAACAATTTTAGAATTTTTTTCTTTTAATTTTGCCCGCCTTCACCTTCGGGTCATGGGTTTTTTAGTGCGTTATAGCGATTGCTTCCTTCCGAAAAAAATCTTTTCATTTGTTCGTTTTCTATTTTCCATCGACTTTCCTTACAAGCGCGCTTCCTATCTTACTTCCTTCTTTCATTACTTCCACTTTCCCTTCCCTTCTTCTTTCGTCTCCATCCATTTACTCCATACAATTCTTCTTTTTTCCATCATAATGAAATGCAAAGAATTAGAGTGAAAAGAAGAGGAAGAGACGAGTGTACAACGAAACGAAACCTTAAGGCGAGGTTCTCGATTGGCAGATGGATGAATGGATGGTTGTTGGAAGATGATGACGATGATGCTGATGATGGGCGTGCGATATGATATGATTGTCGAAAGAACGACATGGAGACAGAGTAAGACTTTATTGTAGGCGAAGGGAGAGGGGACAGGCATGCAGACAGACAGACATACCAAGACTTTTATAGGAATTTTCGTAGGTTTGAGATTATTGTGATTTTGTTGGTTCGCTGGCTGGTTTGGTGTGGTTTCGATCAATTGATGATGGCTTCGGCTGAGAATAATTTCGCGTACGTTTAGTGAATTCATAATTTAAAAGTCATTATTGCGCGATTTAATGGAGTCTTTGTCTGTACGTAAAAGAGAGAGAAAGAGAAAGAAAGTGGCAGAGTGAGAGATAGAGAAACGAAAAGAATAAGTAAAGAAAATAAAGCACACCAAAAATCAGGACAACAACAACAACAACTGTAAGGAATAACTTAAGTAAAAATCTTCGGTTGGTTGAAAGTTTATCAATTCGACGAAGGTTTGGTTTCAGTGAAATTATCGAAAGCTTGAAGGAGAAGGATTAATCAATCATCACCGCCATCACCTTCATCGTCACCACCACCACGCACAACAATAAAACAGTAATAAGAAGGAAAAGAACGCAATCAGTTGATGGATGTATCGCCTCAATTTCATTGGAAGTCGCGGCGGCACAAGACGACTTTTTGTGGCAAATCTAAATTGCATTAACAATCGTCAACAAAGTCGAAACCAAGAAATTTTCAATCGTGTATGTTGTTATTGTTTCTCAGTAAAGCTATTATTGCTGTGAATTCTGAAACGATCTTTACTTGAGCTCTGTTGTTGCTGTTGTTGTTGTTATTATTATTATTATTATTGTGTCGTGTCTTTATCGTTAAAACAAATGCAATGTTACCGCGACGCACGGAGTATTCTTAAAGCAATGATGCGACGCTTCGTATGAAAATTATTGTTATTTTTGCTGTAGCCGCTCTTGCTTTCGACTTGATGATGAAAGTGATTAAGTTGAAGATGTCTTCGCATATGTATCGTATTCATTTTTCCTTTTGATTTGTTACTCAATTAGAATCATTTAATATTTATACGAATACCCTACATCCGAAGTGAATACGCCCTTCACTTAATTCTTCCGTTTGTAACGCGTGAGACGTGACTGGTATAGAAAAGTATATATATTCCTGCGAAGAGTAATCCCCCTGAGTCGATTTAGGCATGTCCGTTCGTCTGTCTGTCTCTCTGTCTGTCTGTGGAAATCACAATTGCCGTCGAAAGACATATCGACGTAACATTGGCACGAACAGGCCGTTTGGGATTGAAGATTGGACCAGCGGCACGCCTACCTTTTCTACAAAATGTCCATTTGAAGGCCGGTTTTTCAGTTAATAAAAAATTTAAAAAATTTCCATTATTTTATGATTATTTATTTCGTCAATTTGAGATCAAGATAAACACTGTTTAAAATTTCTTTTAACTATTGGAGCCAAACATTGTTGAAATATTAAATCTGTTTCATTTGGATTAAGGTGGAAATGTTGATGTTCGTCAAGATATTAATCCAGAAGTTTTGAGGTAGAGAACCAAAGTAGAAAGAAAGTTGAATGTTTTAAATCTCTTGAAAAAAGAATGTCCAAAAATTGATTGGTCTCCGCATAGCAATAATCCTAAGCAATTTAGCTGTAAACTTAGCTGTAAACTTAGCTGCGAACGGTATTCAGTTCGCTCTTCGCATATATTCATACAAATCATACGCATACATACACATATGCAAGTATCTATTCGCGATTCTACATTCTCTTAACTCACAAACTACCCAACGTATGAGAAACCTGCGGCTGTTTATACTTCATCACGTGAGAAAAATGTGTCGAAAACCATCTTTTGTTCAAAAACCACTATTTTCAAATATTTAACCTATTCGCTTATTTATCCCACACGCCCTTCTTTGTGTACCAACCCTTTTGTTCTCATCATTTTGGCACGCGGGGCAAATGTACGGTGAGTGAATCGAATACATTTTCTCTTGATATTTTAACCTTCTCTTTAATTTTATTTTTATAAATAAGACTGCAATAAATATGTGTTTAAATTTATAAAAATATTGGCTAATTTTGGGGAAAATGCAGGGACCGCTGTTTAAGAGAATTTTAGAGCATTAAAGAATAATTTCCAATATAATCACAATTCCGCTTATTTATTGATTAATAGATTATTATTTGTTGATCAATAAAGACTTCAATTGGATAATTTTGATAATTAATTATGTGGTTTTTTCGTATTTTTAGTCGTTATCTTCTTGGTTCATGTAGCTGAGGAAGTATCCGATTATGACAACTCTACAAAAATATTAAAGTGAATTCTATGAAAACTGCTTCGTAATGTATTTGTGGGCTCTTTGTATTTTTTACGCGGAATTATTTATAATTTCCGTTGAAATTTCGTTCAATTTTTACGCGTTGTCCAAAAAAATTATAAGAAAATGGCTATAAATGAACTTTTTAATTTAATGCGGTACCAGCTAAAAAGCTTTTACTTGCAGTCCTTTCTAAAAAAACTAAACCGTTTATAAAGTTTTAATTGAAGTCAAAAAATTTTAATAACATGAAATTGATGAGAAAGAAAAACTTCATTTTGTTTCCGAAATGTAATTATATCGAATAAAAAATTCGACACGAATTCACGAACAATGTATTTAAAAAAAATAAAAAGTAAATAAATAAACAGAAATTATGACCTAAACGGAATCCCAATAAATTTGGAAGGACAGCAAAAAACCGGAGAAGTAAGTGCTCTAAAATATGGTCGAAAAAATAGTTATTATATACGCGTGATAATTATTAAATTATTAAATTGATATTTATATTTATAAAAACACTTTCAGAAAAAATTGTCGACGCCATTTTGTTTAATATGAATTTCCTCTAAAGTGATATAAATTAAGTGTATTCCGACTTTACGGCACTTCAAATATTTTTTCAAATTTAATTAAATTGTTTTGTTTAAAATTTTTTGTTAATGTTGCTTTTCATTTCATTTGAACGTTTTCCTAGTAAACGTACTGTTCCTTTGAAGTGCATAATTTAAGAGCAAAAACAAAATCGCGTAACATGCGCTGAACTTTTGCCTAATAATTGTCTCTCTCTCTTTTGGAAATATAAAGGACGAGAGCATTCCATATATGACCCAATAGGAAAAATGAGTGCATGGTAATTGAAGGCATAACGTGAAACTCATCGCAACTAATTTCGGATCATAATATATCTTTGTGACAACGATCCTTTCCTTTATGTAAAAGTCACTTTCGCGGAACGAGATAAAAATATTGAACATTTTAAAGTTTATAAATGAGAGAAGACTATGAAGATTTTTTTGAGGAATAAGAGCGTAATAGAGAATAGAACAAAAGATGGAATGGGATATATGTAAAGCCAATATCTCTCATAGACTATTTAATTTTGTGGACTCAATATGAAACATTAATTGTCTTGACTTAACGTTGCATTCATTCATTCTGTTGGAAATTATCCTTTCTTACTCTTGGCACTGCATTGCGTTGCAACCCAATCCCTAATGGGTCAGTATAAGTATGCTACACATTACGTTATTAATACATTATTAATAGTATTAATACCGTTTACCACATTTTCGCATAAATATTGCATTATTAATCCTGACAGATTATTATCGAATTTTATATTTATTTGTTATTTGCTTAGTTTCATTGTAGTCATCCCTTGCAGGCTGGCATCTTCAATGATTTGTTTTGCCGATAAACCGATTACATCACGCTGCGGATTATATCCAATCAAAAAATTTATTTGAGAATGAAAAAAGCAGGCAAAAAATCATCGAATGGAAAGCATTTCGCGTTTAGTTTGATAAAGGGTTGCAGGGTTGAAACGCTGAAGAGCTAAAGAGTTGACATTTACATGAGTTTTTATGCAACGTAAGCAACAACAATAGCATAACCACAAGGCTGAAACTACAGTCGCAAACATAAACTACAGTCCATTCCATTTACGAGCACGCTGGTACAGTATTTTGTTGGCGACACCAGACGATGCCATTGTCAATGGGTAAGCGTACTTTTATGAAAGCACACAATTTTGTTACCAATTATTGCTGCTGTTGTTATTGCTGGTGCGGCACATGCGACGAACTTCTCTCCCTTTTGTATAAAGACGACCAGTTAACGACGAACGACAGAAAAGCCGGCAACAAAAACAAAACGAAATAATTATTGTGAAAATGAATGATATCATTATTTAAAATAACCGTGCAACCATTGCATCGCGTGAATGGCGACAACGCTACGCCATGGCTCTATCCAGGGTCCTCGTACTCGACACTACCACTTCTGCCATCACCACCACCACCGCCACCACCATCAACACCACTACAAACTACTTTAATACAAAACTGACCAGAAGCGAGGGGCGTGGAATGGCCTTGGTGTGGCCTGGTCAACAAACGTCTGCTGCCATTACATGTTCAAAATCATGAATGTATTAGTATTGGCCTGTGTGTGTGAGAGAGAGTGTGTGTGCGTTTGTTGAATGGTTATGGCTGCAATTTATATTCATGTATTTCGAAGCAAGTGGTTCTGTTTAAATGGCCGTTTTCAGGACCGAATCGCGAACTACAGACACCCGAGTCTAATGATGAAGAAACTACCATCTTTCGGAAACAACGACAAGTACAATATGCCTCAATGATGGCCGACAACCATCTCATTTTTTGTTTTTGTTTTTCCTTTTTCGGGAGGGGAACAAAAATTCAAGAATTTGTAAATCAATTTTTTTTCCGAACAAAATGGTTGCTCGACGAAATTGTCGTTTTGTTGTAGTTGTTTTCGTTTAACTCGAACTAACTTTAAACTGATTTGTTGTGCGTTGCTGCTAGGTAGCAAAACTACCAAAAGTCATGCGTAAGACAATTATTCATTTAGTCAATTGAAATCAATTGAAATCCAGTTGGTGT
Source organism: Physocephala rufipes (assembly GCA_963966595.1). NCBI lineage: Eukaryota > Metazoa > Arthropoda > Insecta > Diptera > Conopidae > Physocephala > Physocephala rufipes. Next base: position 33,939,582 of record OZ016502.1, on the reverse strand, counting down.
TTCTTCATTATTGTTATGCCAAAAATGTAGCCAATACTAAGGTTGTCACATTGCCAACAATAATGTCGGTGATTATGATGATGGTAATGATGACGATGATGTCAACTCAGCGATTACGCTCTAAAGTTGTTCGTCAGGTCCTTGGCGTTTCGTCAACGCCTTGATTTCAACCATTTTCTCGTTTCCATTTAATTCTTTTCTTTTTCTTACAATTCGCTTGCTATTTGAACATGCTTCCAACAACAACAACAACAACTACAACAACAACAGCGACTGCCATGCTTTTACAAAAATTTCCTCTTCCTTTTTTTTGGTTTTGCATTGATTTCGAAATTGTTATTGTTGTTATTGTTGTTGTTGTTGTTATGTTATGATTATTATTTATTGCTGCTCGATTTGAATATGTTTTACTTCAAAATGTTCAAAATGCAAATTTTATATTTGATTACCTGAAAGAAGGCGGCGCACCGCGCGGCAACCGCGTATTGGTCACCAGCAGAACATGCGGGTTGGTGTCGGAAGTGGAGCTGGAGCAAAGGCTGGAGCTCGAGACAAAACCGGGTCGGAACATGGAGCGTTTACTTTAATGGTATTCTGATGAATCGGGTGAATATAATCGGGAGAAACAGTAGACGGAGAGAAACCATGGCATCATATTAATAATACAATATTGCTCGCATAATAAAATATAAACGCATATAATTGAATAATTTCGATATTTTTTTTAAAAAATGTTATTTCTTAATGGAAAAAATCATCTTAAAATTGATCAATTACATTGAGATTTATGTGATATCGAGGCATCGCATTAAATCAATAAAGCGATGAAGTATAAAATATATAAGGCAAAAAATATGTAATATTTATAAAAATTCTATAAAATATTACGATAATGATCTATCTTGGAAATCGTCTATTATAGCCTTGGAAGGAAAATAGTCAAATATTCATTGCAGAATTTGTCTAAGCAAAACAAGATTTCAGTTTGCGTTCGAGTGAATTATAATTCACCATATATTTTTTCCATTAATTCCATTTAGCCTAATGTTCAAACATAAAACTAATAGAAATATTTTCCATATTTTTATGTTAGCAATTACTAGAAAACATTTTAATAAAAATGATAAAACTACAAATAATAATATCGAGAAAATTAAATTTTGATGGTAATTGTATGGGTGTAAGAATAAGAATGGAAATGGCTTTTACATATTTTTCATTTTTATATTCTCCAATTATCATCTTACATATAATAAGACCATAAGTTATATCACCCAGACCGCATTCTTACCCTCTTCCTCTTTCAACGAAAACAGACTTTTCTCCCTCTCGAAGTCAGAAACTTCTTAAACTACCAAACAACCTGCTATAACACACACCAACCAACTGTTGACTTGCCGTGCTTAACACGTTGATTTACGATGTGAACCATTGAACGAAATAAATTTAAACATTTTATTGCCAGTCTCTCTCTGTTTTTTCAAAAGAAATTCTGCTGTTGCTTCCTGACTTATTTATTCCACTTCTCTTTCTCCTTAACCTTCTTCTTTTGTTTCCTATTCTCCAAATAATGTTCTTTATATGACTGTTTAACGCATTATTCGTGTTATAATTTTTCTCGTAATTAATTCTGAAAGGGATAGCAGATGTATTTAGAAGTAGAAAAAAATATTTACTAATTTATTTTACAGATATTTTGTTGTTTATTTTCTTCTTCTTTTTGATTTTTTCTTTCTTTTGAAATTAATGTTATTTTAATGTATGTATTACTAAATTTTAAATGAAAGAATTAAATTAATTGCTCTGACAGCGATGTAGTTTAGGGGTTAAAGACTGCAATAAATTGCGCAATGTTTTGCCATTTGGAGTAACACCTTCCGGGACGAGTTAGTTAGAAATAGTTAGTACCATAATTTATACAACTAATTGTTATGCATATAAGAATAAGTTATAATATGTATAAAATTATAATACTAGTATTAAGAAATTGTATTTATTATAAATATAAAATTAAATTTTAGCTTATGATTATGTCGTCCTTCATCAATTACAGTCTTGCTTTATTTGTTTTCAGTTATGAATTATCCCCGTATTTTGTGGTTACAAATTAAATAATATTTATAGACTTGAAATTATTATAAGGTTCAATGAAATATCAAGAAAAGAAAAGCGTTCAAAGAGTTTCCTTACAGAATGCCTTTCATTAACTTTATCAGCCAAAACCTTACCACTGACAGGATCAATAAATAATGCTAAAGAAACTAAAAATTCTCAACAAAAACAAAGCCTTCACACAAAAGGACTTTTTAATACTAAAAAAGGATCACCGAAGCAAGACCAACAAAAGGATCATCCATTGATTTTTACAGCCCCTCAAGAATTAAACTATACGAAGACTTAATGATAATAATAATGATAATTAAAGGATCATAAAAAAACCTGAAAAATATGCTACCGAATAAATCACACAATGATTTGTGGTAACCAATTAGAATTATTATCGACGGAAAGCTATTTTTATTTAATAAAGTTAATGAATGAAAAAAATATTAAATTGAAGCAATTTGACAGATAGCAAAATGTGTAAAAACGAGCTTCTGGAAACATAACCGCAAAATTATTGTGACAAAAGACACACGTTAATATCTCTAAAACTGAAATCAGTTGCGGTCGAAATTGTTACCAGATTTAAATGTGGTCTGAAATCGAAGGCAAGATAAGCCAAATTAGTTTAAATTGGTTTAACCGAGGGGAATAAACAAAGAATGAAAATCATAGAAAGAGGGCTTGGTAAAACCGCAGTGGTAAGACGTGGCAATTGGCTTAATATTACTTCTAGATTGAACAAAAAACCAGGAAGCGACAAAGTTCTTGCTACGACCTACGGAAGGGTCGAGAATGATAATTGAATTTTTTTGTTCGACCGATCGCAAACCGGTAAGAGAAGCCCATTGAATAAAAACTACATTCTATAATTATTATTCCTTACTTTTTTCGAATATCCTCCCAGAACTTTAATAAATCTCTTTTTAATTAATAAGTTTTATCAGAATTTGAAACTTACGAATAATTATTCAACATCTTTTACTCGGACTGACTCAATTTAAAAAAAATTATTTAAATACACAGTTTGTTCACAAAATGTGCTGCCCACCCTCAAATGTGTGCCCACCCTCACTCGGGTGGGGTAGTTACTGTCTCACATTGCGTTACATTTATTGAATATAATTTTTATTCCCAGATTAAATTTATTTTTGTCGAAAAATTTTTGTCTCTTAATATTTCGATTAAATGAGAGCCTACGAAAGGAATTAACTTCGGTTTGTCACCATAGTTGGGTGGTGGAGAGGTGGTAGGAAACATCGGCAAAGAGTAATTTACAACAATGAATAGAAATTGTTTGGTAAAAGCTATTGCATTTTATATCATAAATTTAAATCGGATAAAATCAACTAATTATTCAGAGAACAAAAGCAATAGCCAAGCGTTTGAGAGATAGAGAAAGAGAAAGAAAGAGAGAGAAATACCTGATCAATAATGTAGGGAGGATGAGTGATAACGATATAGACTCAAAATAATCAAAATGCTGAAATGAATTGTGATTTGCTAAGAAGAGGACAGTATATTTCCTCGTGCCCACGCACTTGTTCATACAAATTCTTACACACGCACATAAACATGGTTCCCAGTACCCAAAGTAGGGCATGCCAGTTTCTTTATCATCTTATTTTTAATTCAACAAATTAAGCTGTGTTTTATTTTCGTCTAAATTTCATTTATTTGATTTATTATTTCTTCAAAAGCTGGTAAAATTGGAACACCAAGCTCTTCCATGCACGGCGTTTTCCTACTGGGTATGCTTTTTACATCTAATTGACTTAAGCTCTACTCATTCCTATTTCTTTTCGACTCCAGTTCGATTTATCATTCTCTGTTTCATCCGCAACGCATTGGCCGACGCCAATGCATCTCAAGGATCATCGATTCATAGGCTTCTCTTCAATGGCAATACAATTCGACACAGAATTCATAAATTTATCAAGGATAATCGAATTGTTTGGAGTCTCGACAGTGTTGAAATTCATGATGCAGTCGCTGTCGTTCGTTGATACCATTAATGTTAATGTTATTGGTGTTTTTGTTGTATGTATATTCGGTCTTGTCTAAATCTGACTGGTGGTAGGGTGGTCGACGATGGTGCCGATGTTGTTGGCGCTTCTGTATGCATACCAGATAAACACAAGTACAATCATGATATTCATCTACAATGCATTCTTCATTGTTCATTGCAATCCCTGCAGTGTTGATGATATTGGGGTTGTTGTTGTTGGTGTGAGTTGTTGTTATTATGCATATTCAGCATGAAGCTAAAAGCATCTCCGGATACGGTAAGGATAAGGTGTGTGAATGTGTGTGAATGTGTTTTATGCTAGGTATGGGTTCGTACTTGCAAGTTGTTGAGTATTTTCTTTATTGTTTGCAACATCAACCAATCGAATTTGCCACACCCACTTCATCGGAGACTATTGATTTCTTCAATCTAATAATGATAATAATGCTGATCCCGGTTTTGTTGTTGCATTTTCGCACTCTCTTGGTATCGAAAAGGAATGTCTCCAAATTTTCCGAATTCAAAAAAGTCTTTCTTTTCAGAACTTCGATGACGCTGAGGCCTAAGACTCTCTCTCTTTCTCTCTCGACACATTCCTTCCTATTCATCTTCTAACCAATCACTTGTCCCCTATTTTATTTTACCATCTGTATCTATTTATTATTCTTTAGAAGTCTTAAAAGATTTCAGAAACGAATAATAGACAATTTTAATTGGATGTACAAGGTAATAAAAATAACAACAACAGCAAGAAAAGCAACAAAAAACACATTGTTCCGACAAACTCGTGGCAGATCAAATCGTCATGAATTATTGTTATAACGTCGACAACAACAAAAACCCAATGATATAGTTATTGTTTTTATTGTTCGTGTTTCCCTCCCTTTCTCCCACTACTTTCCCTTCCCTCTGTCTGTTTGATAATTATGTATTTAGGTACGTCCAGGAAATTACAATGGCCATTATCAAATATGTCCAAATTACGACCAACATCTTTTCTATTCTTTCGAATTAAAAACAAAATTTATGACATCTCGCTCTTCGAAGAAAACCGTACCATTCATTTAAAGAGCGGAGACTGTACGTTTACTCTTCTTTAGGAAAAGGCAAGAATATTGCTTTATTAATGTTCGCACGTTCTTAATTTTTAAGAGATTTTGTGGGAGATGAATGGAAAAGAATCAAGAAGAATGGAAAAATCATTTTTACTTTTCAACTAAACAAAGTATTTCAAAATTTTAATTTGAATTCAGGTGTAGCCTTCATCGGTGTCAGTAATCCTTCGTTTCTCTCAAGGATAAAAATCTACAACTAATTTTAATTGAGATATTAATTCACAATTAATTTTAATTGTGGAGTTAAATTCCCCTTTAAAAAATAAAATATAAGAGGTCACCATATTTTCCAAATTAAAATTAAAATTAATTGTGAATTAATATTTCATTAAAATTAGAACAAACCGAAAATTCACGATTATTTTAAAAGCCATATCTAATTTGTTTTATAACTTCGCATTTATCGAATAAGTTCTCATGTATCGCCACATTTTAATCATATTATTAACGCTTTAGTGTGTCTTATAATAATCAACACGGTTTAATCATGTGATTTTCCTCTACATCCAGTAATTAAAAATTTAAGAAAATACAACGAAAATAAAACAGAGAACGTAACGAAGGCATCACCAGCGAAATTATTTCATTATTCATTCATTTTCAAAAAAAATAGTCTTCATCGCGTTGAAAAAGAAAATGTTTACTGAACAACTTAATTTTCCAAAAACACGCAACGCGAAGGCTTTTCTGGTTGGTTAAAATGTTGGAGGATTGCTTGATTGTTTGGTGGTTCGATGATTGGTGTGTCTAACTTTGAAGCGAGGGGAGGATAGCCAACCACCATAATTCATTAGAATATAATAAATAAATTTAATTAGAACAGCTACAGGACCTAAGCATGAAAGGGTAGAGGAGGTCAATACTAGAACGCAACATGAAAACCAACCAAACAATAACAACAAGTTATTTAATATATTTATGTATTCATTTTAAGTGTAAAAAACAACAATGAAGAAATACCTGAAATGACCAAAGAACGCAAAACGAAATCAAATGTAAAATTTTATCAAAATGCGTTGGCACACGCGGAGTCCTTAAGACCACGATCGCGAAAGGGTTGTTTCAGCTGAGACAAAGAAATTGAGGAAAATTTATTTAAATATTACACGGAGTAATTATAATTTAAATTAATCATCATCGTGATTGTGGAAATAAATTAATATTTTCTAAATGTTAAAAAATCCATGGCCGTGAATGAAGGAGCGAAATTGTGGTCAAAGGGGGAGGGGTGATAAGAATGGAACACCCTGTGGATTTGTAGGCTGAATTAAAAATTTGCCCACATGTACAAATATCTAGATTAACAGTCTTTCTTGTACAATTTTTCTAAAAGTTCAAATTCATATTCCATTGTGTGTGCCCTTCGTTGGATGTGTGGTTGCGTGTGTGTATCTGTGTGCGTCTGTGTGTGCCTATGTGTTTACGAGCATGTGTTGTGTGCGTGTGTACCTGTGTTTGTATGAGAGCTTGTGTGAATATTGGTGCTTTTATTAATGGTTTTATTTCTGTTTAGCTACCTTTTAATCACAAAAATCAACACATTTTTTAGAAATATATTTCCACCCCTTTAGCTCGTGCATTTTCACCTGATTTTAATGAGTTTTAGATAACCTCTCACATTTAATTAGCTGATTATCGTAGAAATATGGTCTAACGCATGTCTTAATTGTTTACCTCATTAACATATAAATGAAAATGTATTAATAATCGGCATTACGTCAATTTTACGAATTTGGCATTTCCAGTATTTATTAATTTTGTTACAATTTTAAGTGAAAAATAAAATAAACATCTTAGACACTTCTAAGATCTTCTAAGCCATATATTCTCATGACGTAACTTCGAACTAAATGAAGTAACTGCTATTGAAAGCTTAGATAAATTTCTTGCATTAATAACATAGGCAAATATAAGGAATGACAGTTAAAACCGATATTGGAAACCGGCATAAATAATTGACATCAGTTATTGATATAAAAGGATATCTTGCCGCTTTGAATTCTTCGTAGTCGGAAAATCATTCTTCCCTAAAACCTATTTTATGTTTGGATAAAAACATAATGACAATGAAGGCTAGATCTGGGACTTAGAATTTCTACTAAACAGTTTGCTTTACATGAATTTTCACATGAATTGTTTGAGGCGAGAAGTTTAGCGTAAGGTAGCAACGTGCCTGCCGGCAGTCAGTTGCCTGTCAGCCTCTATTGTCTTTGATTTACTCTCGTCAGTTATATATAATGGATGCGTAGATGTAAATAATCTCTTTATTTACGAACTACCTGAATATAATTCCTTTCGAGTTCCAACACCTATGACTATGATTGAAGGACTGATCTTAGTCTTCTGCCAATGCATAGACTTTTTCTCAATTCCAGAGTAAGTCATAATGATGCACCCACTTTCAATCTCCGATTGCTACGTGTACGTGTGTGCATTCCCAACATATCCCAAAACATATCATTTGATTCAAGCATTATCATTACTACACACCGATCGTTACTACACAACTACTAACCACATCACTATCACGATGATATTATAACTCATGCTAACAAGGGATAATCCACAAATCGCTGGATCACAATTATATGAGATTTTTTCCGAATTATTCATATAATCGCGACAAATGAAGATAGTAACGAAAATACATTGAACGCCCAAGCAACTTCCAAAGATTAATACAATTATAATTTTAATTTTAATTAATTTTATCTATATTCGGTTCACACTCAGTCATCAGTGTTTGTACTTCGATTGTATTTAATTGTTTCTCATTTGTTTTTACGTTAATGCATCTTCTTCCAAATCTGTTGCTTGCTGATTTCCTTTCCAAGTCATTTAACAAGTAAATTATTGTATGATTACAATCGACTTGATCACGATACAAAAATTATTTTACTTTTAATAAAATATAATCAACAAATTATAATATTTTTCTTGTGATTTTTTCTTTGGTTTGCTTTACACTTTTAATTATTTAAATAAATACCCAGGAGAAACACACACACACACACAAAGCTATGAATTACTTATACATCCACAACAAAAACAGCAATAACAACGCCGAGAACACCAACCAAAAAAGTTACTCAATTCATTTACTCAAGTTGCAAAATAAAATTACTACAAAAACAACAATAAAACCATTAGAATTTCTTACTATTTCTACGTGTTCAACGACTGTTAGCCGCGCAGATTTTAATTGATTTGGAATGTCTTTTTGACATGAGATGAGCAACAAACTTTAAAAATGCACACAAGAAAAAACATAAGAAGCGCAATCAACGAGCCTTTTACACTTGTTGCATTATATCACGCTGTTATTGTTGTTGCTGTTGCTTCTACCGTTGTTATTGTTGTATTAAATATAATCTAAACTTGGCAAGGTTTTGCATACGAAACCTTCCGAACAATTTTTAGATACTCATACATTCATTTGCAATGAGAACACAAATTAAATAGAGAGATATATAAAAAAACACACACACACATTCACACATTCACACATTCACAAATATAATCTCCTTAACTGCCCGCACTCACGAAAGGATTGGAGCAAAATAAATCTAAATTGACTTATGGTAATGCCGACGTTTTTATTCGTTAGTTTTTGTAATAACTATTAAAGCAACAACAACAACAACAAAGATAACAGCAACAACAACAACTACGCCATAACAAATTTATTGTAATATGATTCTTTTTATTTAATTTAATTTTATTGGGTTTGTTTTCCATTTTTTTAAACAAAAAAATATTATCGCCTGCATGTTTTAAGTCGATTATGAATATTAAATAAAAAATTATTATTATTTTATACTCATAGAATAGACTAGTTGTGATGCTATTGTTGTTAATGTTGTTGTTGTTGTGATGGATTTTATATTATCCCTTTTGTTGTAGCGCAATTTTGAAATTTTATTATTACAACACTTTTTTAGAAAAAAATAGTATATACCGTAATTTCTTCATTTCTTTCACTTTGTTTCCTTTCTGAGTTTATTTTTAAACAATTTCAATTTTTTTTTTGTTTTTTTTCCTTAATAATTTTTTGTAGCGACTGCATTTTGCATGCACTTTATTTTAATTAAAATTTATTTACAAATTTTTTTAAAAAAATGAAAATTATGTTTTTTTATAAATATAATTTACTGCTATTTACTTAATATAAAAATGTATATAAAATTTGACGTATATAAAACATATTATAAACTCATCCAAGAGTCACCAAAACAGTTTTATTAGCATATATTAAAAATGCACATTATATAGGTGTAAAAGGTGGGTGAAGAGATATTTCGCTTGCGCTTTAATTTGGAACGCATTAGAAGATATTCAAAAAACTTTAATTCATTTGTGTCTGGCTTTGTGTCTGTTTATCTTCCTGTGAAAATGTAGAAAACCATGTGAGATATTTCCAGGAAATATTATATGAATATCCTTTCTCTTCTTGAATTCCACAGGTCGAAACATGTGATCAATTTGACCGATGCTATACCTGCTTTTATGAAGGAGTCTTTCCGTGCCTATAACTCAATTTCTCGCCTTGCCGATAGAATTCGATGAATAATAGAATGACCAATCCAAAATTAGTTTCCCGACTTCTTTTAATAACTGTTTTATCTTATAAAGTCCGGAGTTAAAAGTAATGATTATAAGATCTGATTATAATAGATTTATAATAAAAAACGTAATTAAAAAGTCACTCGAAAAAATAACTCAATTAAAACAAAAAAAAAAATACAATTATATTTTTTAATTAAAATTCCATTAAGACATTAATTCCATTAAAAAGTTGAGAACAAGCTTAAAATGAATTTGAAAGTTAAATGGACTTAATTTTTTAATCTTAACTTTTTTAAAAATTATACTCGTTAACAAAAATAAATAGCTGGGGAAATATTCATTAAAGCGAAAAAGGTATCTCCATGATCTGAAAATAATATTTTGAAAATAAAATTGTCTTAATTTTTAATTAAGATAAAATTCAATAGACCTTGATGAGAGTCCGCTTTCAAAGTACATAAACAAATTTCAAAATTTCATCCATCAAGGATTCAAATTAATCCATTAATAAACCATCTTTAATTAATTTGAAAGACCACGCGCATTTCTCTTCGTATTTTTCATGATTATCATTTCCGACGCCACAGTCCTTACTTCCTGCTATTTACCCGTTTCCTCCTCCCAATGCCATTCCTAGGTAACCGCATATTTAACACTATCCCAAAAATAAATAAATTGTTGCCAATTACAATCCTAACAACTTTTTATTAACTCTTAGAAAAGGATCGCACTCTCCATTCTCTTTATTTATTTCCTCCGAAATAACTCATGTGTTTATTTTTAGTAGTGTTGTTCGTTGTTGACGTTATTCTTGTTGTTGTTGTTGCTTTATACACTGTCTATTAACTACAAAAAGCTGCAAAACGTTACACCGCGTGAATTTTTCTCGAAGGTCGTTGGCACTTTTTTCTCTCTTTTATTAACTGTTTTTCTGTTGCTTCAATTATTGTTATTGCTGTTATTGTTGTTGTTGCTGCTGTTGATGCTGCTACTGTCAGTATTATCTACACGCCCAGTGATTACATGTCGTTTTACTATCAGACTATGTTGTTGTTCGCTATCACTCTCATTGTTGTTGCTTTTTGTTATCTTCATGGCATTCTCTAGTTCTATTGTCGTTATTTGCCGAAATCGTTGCATGTGTTGTTGTTGTTGTTGCGGCCGATATTCACCCATTCATCACAAGGACGACGTTATTTTCTCATCCTTTTAAGGTTCATCCAATTTTGTCCGACGAAATGCGATGCTCGCTCGATGTCTCTCCAGCTTTTGTCTGTATGAGCGCACCTCGCATCTGCCTAGCATTTTATTAGAGTACGTACGTATGTGTGTGTGTGGTTGTTTGAATATGTGTGTCCGTACTATATTTTTCCATTTGTGTTGGTCACTTTTAGCCTTGCCAGCTTTCATTTGAACAACAATCCTTCAAATATTTTGATTGTCGTCGCAGCCGTTGTTGTTTTTGCTGATTCTGTTGTTATTTTTCCCCCCACCGCACATGCCTTCACCGCCACGCACTCCTTTCTCGACGGTCCCTCAAACGTTTGATTATGTTGGTCTGAAGATTTTCTATTAAATTGTACACCACCCCTCACTTCCCCCTCTTTGTCTTCACTGCCTTCGCTACCTAAGCAACACCTTCGTCGCCCCCATAGGTCTTGTTCTCCTTCTACTTTTACACAATGCGATCCCCAACAATTTGCCTCAATCTATTGACTAAATTGTCTGCCCGAAGCATTTACTCGAGTCGGTCAATGGTTGGATGGGATGCCGGGTTGAGTTGGTCAGTTGGTTGATTTGGTCGGTTGGTCAGCGCGGCTGCAAAAAAGTGGCCAGTTTTATGGTTGTTGCTCATCGTGATTCTTTGTCTAGATTGACTCTACCAGCGATAAATGAATGAATAGATGAATGAAGGTAAGTCAAAGGATGATTGTGGGTGCATGCGCCTGTGTGTGTATGTGTGTGTGCGAGCGTGTGTGTACGTATGTGCGTGGTTTGCAATTGTTTGCAAGCGTGGGACTGTGTAAACGTGTTTTGTTTCTGTTAAACGTTTGCAAACAATGAATAAAACGATTTTTTTTAGTCTATAAATCGCTGGATTTTCATCAAAGCTTTTAACTGAAATATAAGCTGAAAAAGAGGATGACCGGCGAGAAAGGGAGTGGGTGACATGAGAAAATAAGTCCAAGTGGAGTTGGGTATCATCGAGTGTTGTTGTTATCGTTGTCAATTGGTTGAACATGCGTTAACTTGCTACCAATTTTTTCCGCTAAATCAATCTTTTTGTAAATTATTTTCTGATTTATTTGTTTTAGCATGGATTGGTCTCGGTGATCAAAGGAATATTATGTCAAGGGAATTTTATGGAGTTTTCTCCGTTTTTTTTACGAATGATTAAATTAATGAATGATAATTGAGTAAAGAAGTGAAAGAAAATATTATAAGTAATCAAATAGAAATCAAATTGAATTTAAATTCATGGGAAAATGTTTTTGATATTTTTTCAAATTAATTTAATGTTATTAAATTTAATTTTGCAAGCTTTACCTCGTGGAAATCTCCTTTGGTTTCAACAAATAATTTAAATTTTAAGCAAACAAAACAGCTTTCAGTAATACATTAATCCAAGCTTCAAGGAAACATTAATGAATCGAGCATGACATTTCGTAATTGTGTTATATGTCTTCCATAATTGTGATAACAGAAAATTTGTATATTTATGTTATTTATTGCTAAATTATAGACATAAAATTCCTTAATTCAAAATTGAATTCTTTGATGAATCATTTATGAAAGTTTCATCCTTCGACATTTACAAAAACTAGTGTGATAGCGCTTTCCATCATTGTCAAATTAAAAGAGTGTTTATTTTCTTAAAATTTAAATCCGACGGATAGTCATTGAAATTTTGCCAATTGTGAATTTAATAATCGTTTGCTTCCATTTATTTCTCATCGACGAGAAATCGATAATTAACTTCGTGATATTAAAAGTGAGATTACTTTATATTGTCGTTGTTAAAATTCCATTAATTTACAAATACAATGTTTAATATAATTTATAGAATAATAAAGGAATTGCATGTATGATCAAATAAAAGTTCTTTAAAGTCAGATAAATCCAGTGCATTTTTCATTAGCTCTTCTGTGTGATTGTTGTTGTTGTTGTTACTACCAATCACAGTAATTATGATTATCATTATTACTATTGTCATCTAATTTGCTTCGATTTTCAAATCTGCAATTTTTCATTGATTGTCCGAATTATTTTCATACGTCCATTGTTTTGTCGGACATTATACGCGGGTAAGGAAGCGTAGGTCATTGATCGCTCCTATCGTTGTCGTTGTTGTTGTTGTTGTTGTTGTTGTCGTTAATAAATTCATAAATTTGTTTGTTCTAAACTCGACTAATGAAAGTTACCACGGAAAGGATATTCAATAAATATATACTTTCAAATTTATTCAATTTGGCCGTTTTCCCTTTTTCGCCTTTGCCTAAATTTCATTTCTTTTTCCTTTGTATAACATTTTAAAATTAATCCCGATCAATCATAATTCATCACCGGCCTGACTTCTGACAGTTTTCTGTTGATAGAATTGTTTATTCTTTCTATTGCAAATGAATTGAATGAAATGAAATTTGCGTGTTAAAAGACGTGATGATCCTTTATAGGATTTGTGTTCTACGTTTGCATACATTATAACGATTATTCACGTCCATCAAATGTTCGCTGGGGGGTGAGAGTGATAGGTTTTCCGGAGTAGGAAACGATTGAAATGAAACATAAGAAAAAAATGTCATTAGTTTTTAATGCAAGCAATTATTATTTAATTGAAATGATAATTCAATTTAGAAAATTGCACCACTGTCATCCCAATAAAATGCACCGCCACCGATGTGTTAGACTAATGCCGCCAATATCACACATTTTTACAGAGGGTTTTAGTATTTTAATTAGTGTTTTCATCTTATCAGTAAGAAGAGGATAATTTTTTATTTCCTGGAGGAGTGTCTGGTATCGAATTTTCTAATGATTAAAGGGAAAATTTTGAACTTTAATATAAACGCACTCCTGAAAATTTCTCATGAATCACATCAGCCAGATTGGGCCAATCTCTTGTGGTGAATTTCATAAACGAACAGATTTTGGGAATTACTAATAAAAATTACTAACGAATTTGGAATCAGTCGTCGTAACTCTAATACAATTTCTTTTCGGATGGAAAAATCATGTAAGCAGACAACCCAAAATTTCAACACCACACAAAACCAGCACGAATAAGACAATACGGTGATGGAGGTATAAAATATATCACAGTCATAAATGTTTCAATTCAAGATAAGCCAAATCAGTCGATTACATGTCATTTAAGAACATTAATCGTGATGTGGCGAATTTTATACAAACATCTTGGATTGTAATCCTTTCAAAATTATGAAACCTCCGAAACTGAGCACTTCTAGATATACTGAAGAACGAAAGCTAATTTATTTCCAGAACTCTGTTAAAGTTCTGTTGCGATTATATTGAACAACCCTTTCAAATATGGTCTGGCATATAATATTTCGAAGAGGTAAAAAATACAATGCAATATTTATCCATATATGTTCGCAAATAGGTATTACTTTGTTCAATCCCATTAACACATTGCTGACATTTTATCGACAATATATTGACAACACACGACCTTATCACGGAAGCAATAAAAAATAGCTTATATACAAAAGCAACGATTTGCCACCTACCAACCAACCAACCAACCGTCGTATCAACCAAGAATTTATCAGAAAATATATTACATTCTCGCTAGTATCAATGATTGAGTAGAAGGGAAAATGTCTGGTTTTATCTTAGAATTATTGAAAAAGTATCATAAAGAGAAAAGAATATTTTTATGGCGATTTTACAAAAAAAAAAAGAAACGAAAAAGTAAGTACGTTAGCTTCGGCCTGACCGAAGCTCATATACCCTACACTCGTGATATAAAAATTTATGGTTTGCGCCCAATAATCAGTGTATGAAACAAGTCTATTTAATTGTTTAATTTGTCTTCTCTCAGCTAATTTAGATCTACTGACTCATCTTCAACTATTTTCATGAAATTCTACGCATGGCATAACATAATAGTTGTCGTGTCACTTCAACTTGTCTAAAATTCAAAATGTCAATAGGGACGAAAAATCCGGCACAGGTAGACAGACCGACAGACAGGCGACGGGCGAACATTGCTAAATCGACACAGGAGTTGTTAGGAGTTTGGAGTTTGAAGTAATTTTGCTCCATACATATATATACTTTTCTATATTCGCGTCATGAACTATGCACCCTGGTTCCGAGGCCTCACCGAAGGCTTAAAAGCGGTACCACGGGTGATGCGCATTGTATGGGGTCTTCGAACCCCGCTAATATAAAGCCCACGCATATAGCGCATCGTGGGTAGGCCCCCTAGTGGGAGCTTCGTGGTGGCTGTGGTTACCACCCAAAGTAACGCGGGTAGAGACCTTGAGTCTCCGCGAGAGTTGCGCGAGGAGGCCGCCTCCGTCAACTCAAGTGCCGGTGAGGTCCCCACCGGCACAAGGCCTTAGATAGTGCCGAAATAGCTACCTGCGAGGAATGTCCTGCCACACACAGGCTTCCACAGGTACATGATAAAGCTACGGTTGGCTACCGTAAGCGAAATGGGCGTCGGTTGTCGCTATATGCAAAAAAAGGTACGTCCACAGAGTTCGTACTCGCAACCCCTTGCGGGATGGCCCGCCTTGGACTTAAGCCTATCATGGCAGGTGTCCAAGTAAAACACCAGACAGCAATCTATATTCGCGCCTCTTCGGATACGTTCAAAACGAAAAAATAAAGTTAATACAACCTCATCTCCCTTCCGGGGTGTAGGGTATAAAAAAATAATTTCCCAAAAAAAAAAATCAATGATATATAAAAAATTGAAACGAATGAAAGAAAAGAAATATTGGAAACAAATAAAATAGTCTTGTGTCCTTATCGGGCAAAACCCACTTAGGCATAATATTTATGTCTCACCACTCAACCCACCACCACCACTGCCCACACCCGTAACCACATATGAAATTCTTGATATTGATATATTTTTTGGTGATAAAACCAACACCAAATGTAGATCGAGTACGCGTGTTGGCGTCTAATCGCGTCATTATCATCACAACACGTTTTGTGATAAACAGTTTTGCAAAAAAAAGAGAAAAAATCTACAGATTGATTGTTGCAATAAGCACAGTAAGAAGAAATAGGATGACAGTGAAGTGGTTGAAATTATAGTATTAATACTTTTAGTAATAATTTTAAAACCTTTCAAATATAATTAAAAATTATTGTTTAAAATTTTTTAGATATATTTGATCCTCCTAAGCTTATGTTCTAAATGTCCAATAAGATCTCAAGTTATGCAGGTAAAAATGGTTCTTTATTTATCACTCCTCTCTCTATCTCTCTCCCTCTCTCTCTTTCTTATTTTCTTGCTCCTACGGAATTGACTATATCATATTTTATCGCTTTAGAGTGATTTCCTCTTAACGATATCCTTTCAAATTAAACACATTAAGTATTCCGGGAAGAATCTCCTATAAACACATCCATTCACGATCCTCTCTCCGCATCCTCTCCCAGCATCCTACAAAAATCTTGCCTATTGTTCAAGAAAATTTAGTAGGATAAAAAGATTGTGGATTTTTCGTAAGGACGGAAAAACCATTTCAGATTCTGCCGCTTTCCTAACTCTTAATAACTCATAAACCATAAAGAATATAATAATCCACCAAAAAAAGGATTCGAAGGAAACAAAAATTGCAGAATTTTAGAAATATTGAAAAGTGAGCAAGCATAAATTTTAGAGAAATTCATCCGGTACCGAAACGTATATTATCCGAATTTCAAAAGTATAAAAAGCCCATTCATTTCAAAAAGTCTTACAAAAGAGTCAAAGAGCTCTCAAGGAGCGAAGAGAAGAGAAAAAGGAGTTTGTGATATTTATCCTGTTGAAAGAACGACAAGCCAATGGAAACATAAATATTGAGTTTAATTTAACGAAAGGTGACTAAATTTATTCCTGTAAAAGGAAATTCTATAATCGAAGAAGTAGTTTGAGAAATATTTTTAATATATAATAAATCGTTGCTTAATACCAGTGATTTTTTTTCTTTCATTTCTGTTTTCATTTATGTACGCTACATCTGTGGAGATGAGTGTATATAAACTTTGTTCTTCCGCTGGTAAAACATTAAAGAAGGGAGAGTGCGCTATAGATAAATTTATATGTCCTTGCTCATAATCACCTCCTAGTCGGTATAGCGATGTCCGCCTAGATTCATGTCAATATGTCTCTCTGTTATCTGTCTGTTGTCTGTCTGTCCCACCGCTAATCCATTTGTTTTGGAAAGGTTTTGCGATTACAGGAAAGGGGAGGTTGTTATCATGAAGTTTGGCATGCATATCGGTGTCGGATATTATAAATCGAGGGGCAAATGAGAGTGGCACGCCCACTATTATGCTATACGATGTGTGGGTTTTTCGAGAAAAGTCGAAGAAAGATTACTTGTTTGCGTTTATGTTTAATTTTATTCTATTTTCTTGTATTTAATTTTTAATTTTCGTTCAATATTCTCCTGCATAATTTCCCTTTTTATTAATTCATTTTTGAATTTGATTGAGTAATTTTATTTTACCTAGTTTTTTAAGCTTTTCTTTTTACTGAATTCTTATTTCTCACATAGTTTTTAAATAAACAAGTCTTTAGTTTTATTGTCTTTGTTTTAATATTGCCCTAATCCATTCTCTTTACTTTTCATATTTGATTCCTTTTATTCAGTTTGTTTTATTAAATACTAATTTCTTGTCATTTAATTTTTTTTTAATTTTTGAACTTCTTATAAATGTTTTTGCAGCTTTTGTGTTCAATTTTCTTTTATTGAATGCGTTTCTAAACGCTCTTTATAATTGTTTTGCGCCAATTTTTTAATTAATGTTTTTCTATAAGATTTTTTATTAAACGCTTTTACATAAATTTAATTGCTGAATTTTGTTCAGTTTTTTTTTATTTTTATGCTAATTTGCCCACTTGGTGATTTGCCTTGTCTTTTCATTTTGATTTATTTATTAATGCTTTTTTATTTTTGTTCACTTTTATTTATATATATTTTTTTTTAATTTATTATTCTTAGTTTTGTTGTTTGACCATTTTTGTTTAGTGCATTTTTAACATTTTTGTTGTCTCATTCTTTATGTTAATTTTCTTTTATATTCGTATCTAATATTTTAAATTTGTTTTTCTTTTATTTGAAGTTTTCCTTTACCTATTTATAATTTTTTTTTCTTATGTTTGTTTTATACATTTTAAATCAATCGACTCAAACTGTCATCGTGTCATATCAAAAAAAAATGTTTTTAGAAAGGCTTATATAATTGCCATCAGACACCGTCACCGCCAAAATTCCTATCATAGCCGAAGGCTCAGACGGAGACACAAATTGTAACCATAGTCCTAGTCGCAGCCGCGGCCACAACCACAACCAAAACCGAAGCGTGCCTTTTTCGGATCATTTTCTTTGCCAAGCAGCAGTTTTTGACATTTTAAATGATGGATTGCGATTTATGCTAATTACGTTTAAACACAATTCAGTCATTCTTTAGTTTCTCGAAATCATATTTTGCTTAGGTATATGTGTGTCAGGCATGTGCGAGTATGGGTGTATGCGCGCTAATTCTGTTCGGAATAAAGATAAAACAAAGACCTCAAAGAGTTAGTGTTTTCAACAATTTTCAATGAAAACCGGAGAATATTTGATTATGGTTTAAGTAAAAGTTGTTGTTGCCGTTGTTGTTGCCGTTGTTGTTGCTGTTGTTGTTTGTGCTATTGTGTCGACAAACAAAGAATATGGAAAAGAGTATTATTTTATACAATTACCGGAAGGAATAAAAAAAAAGAATAAAGAAAAGGGTGTGTGACAATTGCGTAAACCGTTTCGGAAAAGTTCAATAAAAAATACCAAGTAACTGCCGTTTTTTTTTTCTTTCCAATGACAAAATATGATGGATGAACGCAATCGGACGCCATCGGTCACGTTCAATGACAGTCGAGATGAATGAGATTAAAAATATCGATTGTCTGCAAATAAAAATTAACTGAATAAATTAAAAATTCATTAAATTAATATCAAATAATTGATTAGCAAATTTTCTTTTGTATTAAGCCAAAAAAAAGCACCAAAGAACGGATTACGAATGATCTCACAACTATTCTGGTGGTTTCAGTATAAAGGCAATATGTAGTAACACATTCTTTGGAACCCATATATCCAATTCTTTTCGCAAAAGGAAAAAAAGATGGCGTCATTGATATAATCCATCGATATTTTTAATTATTCGTAATAAATACTTATTTTTATTATTTTCAGAATAACGTAATTGTTTTTTAATTTACAAAATGAACTTTTTAAATATTTCTAAATATATTTTCTAAATAAAATGTATTTTCGAAATTTCTAAAATAATTTCTTAGGATGGAAAGGATAATTCTTTGGGGCATAAAGTTTTTCAAGTCGGTATCACGCGTTTAGCGAAAGAAAGCTCAAGGAGTAAGAGAATGTTTTCTTGGCTATACATTTATACATTTACTTGAGGACAATTCACAAGGAAATCCTTTGAGAATCCTTATAATAAAAAAACACCTTTTCCTCGAAATTTTGATAAAGTTTCTCCTCGATATTCCTACGTGTATCTTCGGTATATTTTCTCGATGGAACATACTTTAAAGGCAATATTTTTTCATAATTCGCCGCGTCATCCTGTTAAAAACGCTTTGTATTTGGAAAGTCGTTCCTCGATGGTAATCGCTCAATCTTTTTTATTGTCGAATGAAGTCTGCTTTAGCGTCGCCATTAAAGGATCATCTCTTTCGACATAACTTTGTGAAAGATTTTATATAAAAAGTACTTCCTGGTGCAGTTTTTTTGCAGGTTTTATTGCAGAAATTAGTAGAGGAAAGCATAATTTTTGAGTGAAGACCCTTTGGTCCCCATTTTTGAGGGCCAATGAAACCGAAAATTTTCTCTGAAAAGATAAATCCTCCAGATATTTTCATTCATTGCCTTGTGGTCAACCTTTGACATTATTTAATTAATCGCCATTTATCATCCTCATTATTAACAAGCCTTTTTCTAATTCTATCTTCTTCTTCTTCTTTAGCTGGTACGAAGTATTAGTTTGTTCTTTTTATGCGAACTTCAAAAGCGAATCCTTACAACTTAAAGAAAATTTTCTGAATCTTATTTTCTTGGCATTTTTAAAGTAAATTTTGTTATTGTTATTGATATCGTTGTTTTTGGTATTGTTGGCGTCACTACTCTTATCCCTATTGCCGGGAGTCCTTCGGATTTCACCCCGGCCTTAGGGGAGGTGCTTTCCTTTCTTTAAGCTATATTTTTCAATTTTAATTTCAGTTCTTCATTTAAGTCGAAGGCAACAATACCAAGAAGGTAGCAACAACAACAACCATACAACGCCAACAACAATAGAAATAACCAGCCAAGAACAATTACATATTTTTACAATGTCGGCAAAAACAACGACGCTTGGTAATTGCTGAGAATGAACAAATGAAAATTTTTGCTAGTTCCTACCTTCCCTTTTTCCCCCTCGTCCTTCGTCCTTACTTTTTTAAAACTGTTGTTTGATCCTTCTCCATTGTTATTGTTGTTATTGTTGTAACTGTCTTTATCTGCAATTGGCAACATCTGCTTTTAAAATGGCTCCTAAATATGGATACGTTGCTCTGCCTTTCTTTCATTCCTCTCGCCTTCTCTCTCCCTCTTTCTGTCTCCGTCTTTCCTTCTTTTGCGCTGTTTGTTTGCTTTTTCTATTCGACTTTCCCGACTCTCCTTCTTCCATCTGCCTCATGCTTCGTTCCCCTTTACTCTTACTCATACGTCTATTCCTCCCATTCTTGCAATGCACCACCTCCTTTTCCTTTCCTTGTGCTTCCTATTTTTCATTGCTTTCTCCCTCCCTTTGCATTTTTTGTCAATTTCTTTGTTTGATTCGAGTGCAAAAAATAATGCAATAAAAATAGCAAAAACGATTTTATGTCGCCAGGATGAAGGAAGAACATTTTTTATAGAAAGGATGGTATGATTTTGTCGGGAAGAGAGGGATAAATTAAGGGATTTTATAATAAAGGATGTCATCGAAAAATATTCTTGCTGCAGCGCTATTTTTATGCGGAGCCACGCCTTTAATTTCATTATTTCTTCATATTCCACTACTTTGTTTTTCTCTTATTGTCGCTGTCATTGTTGGTGTTGTTGTTGTTGTTATTGGAGAAATAAAGCTCCATTTGTATTGATATAGGTGCCGTTTGTTGTTGGCATTACCGAAGTTGTTGTTTTTGTTATTGCCATGAGCCGAGTGACATTTCAATGCAGTAGAGGAAGAAAAGCATTTTAAGTGCGCAACATTTCAGCTTCGTTCAGCATCGTCGGAAGACAAAAAAGAAGAATGCTCGTATTCCGAAAAGGATGAATAGGTTCCAATGGATTGTCGTGGAAGCGAGGGGGGGAGGTAAATAGGAACTATGCAACCACCGCTCCAAAGAGCATTGGAAAGAGAGCAAGGGAAAATCAAGTCGTCTTATTCGTGTGAATCGTGAAAAATGCAGTTAGCAGAATTATATGACAAAACATGAAGCTGAGGATGATGATGACAATGAAGCCATTTGAAAATGCTGTGAATGGATACAGAAAAATTCAATTTTAAAATTTCTTTTCATTTTCGTCAACAGCGAGGGGAAGAAGAAGAAAGAAAAGGATATAAATACAAAGCAACGAAGGAAGAAAAAATTTCATGGATGAAAATACATTAAATTAATTTAAATTTATATTTAAATTATTTAATAGTATTTAACAAATATTGGAGAGAAATAAACAGTATTAAATAATAAAAATTAAACTTACCGACGAAGGAAAAACAATAGACGTATAGGAAAATCCCAATGAGAAATGTAATGAAAAATGAATTAATAAATTGTAAATCACGAATTAGTGAATATATTAATATAATAAATAAATGAAAGAATAAATTGAGACGAATTATTTAATTTACTAAATGGAAAGAACATTTCTTCTTAATATGATAAAAATCAAATAATACAACAAATATGTAAATTAAATTTGGTGAAATGTTGGTTTGGTGAATCTGCGAATCGACGAATGAATCAAGAGGAAGAATTAAATTTTAACAAATGAAAAATAAATTTTCAAATAATATTTGGTTGGTGAGACAATTTCATGCATGCGAAGAATTTCGTAAAGGAACAAATTAATGAATCAGTGAATAAATGGATGAATAAAATTGTATTCACTAATTTGAAAAATTGTATAAAGTATGAAAAGTGAATACGTTGAAAAGAATACTATTGCTTGAACGGATAATTAATTTATAATTAACGCTTTTTTAAATAAATAAAGAATAAATTAAATGAACGCGTGAAATGAATTTCAATGAATACACAATTGTTTGTTAAAAGTCTGTCAGTGAAGATTAAAACAGAAAGGACATTATGAAAATGGGGATAATAAATTTTTTAAAAAAGTTAACTTTATATCATTATTAACTCTAACTAATTATTATTATTAACTTTTTTATTATTAACTTTATGTATTTTAACTCCAACGAAAATGTACTAAGTAATATTTAATGTCAATAAATGATTATAATTATACAAAATAAAAAAATAAATTTATGAATAAATACTTTAATCCAATCGTGGTAAAAGGACGAGAGGCACGAAGTTGAAAATTTTTGCAGAAAAAATGGAGTAAGAGAAAGAGTAAAGACGAAGCAAAACGAAAAGTTGCGCTAAAATCTTTCCCAAGTCTTTTTGAGGCAATGTTTCGAAGAAAATTAAAACAATAAAACAAAAACAGATGGCAAAATTGCTTGCACAAAGTTTCTGAAGAATTTCAGCCCGCAGAGTGGATTAATGCAGTGATTGGGAATAACAAGAAAAGGAAAGGTACATAGAGAGAACAGATGGATTAAGAGCGAGAGAGAAACAATGTCGTTTGAGGCGGAGTTAAATAAACATACCGAATTATTTATTATATCGTTGGAAGAGGAAGGAGTGTACTATGACTTTGTATAAAACACACACATTTGCGGGAATTTCACGCACAAATCGACGGTAGTAGGAGAAATCAAGGAGGACCATTGTATAATTTCGAAGAGAAAATAAACCCTGAGCGAAATGTGACGAAGAGCCATCAATGAGATGAGAAGGAATGAAATGGAATGAACGTAGATACCGAGGAACGAAATGGAATGAAATGAGAGGTGAGAGAATCGTATCTCGGCAGATAGTGCTGTTGCTCGGACGTCTGCTGCTGGCGGTGTTGCGTCTCCTTTTTATTAATGCGCCTGTATAGGTTAGTCGCTGAGCTGCTCTTTGTAGGGCCGTTCGGTCTGTTGAATTTTTTTGTATTTAGTTCTGTAGGCGTTTCGCTGGTTGTCTGCATTTATTTTTTCTCGTAATCACAAATAAAGGAATTTCTTTTTCTATGATTATTTTTTTATGTACGATACGGATTTACTCTGAAAAAATTATTGCATAAAAAATATTCACAGAAATGTTCTAAATGAATTAATACACAATAAATGTATGCACTGGAGATATGACAATAGTCTGTGACTGCGATGAATGGATAATTATTAATTAATTATTGCTGGATTCTATACGAAATTAATGTCATTCCTAATTGCGGTTCATAACGGTTAATGTTATTAATAATTAAAGTAGTTATTGATTATTACATTGATTTGTTGTTTTTGTTGTTGGTGTTGGTGTTGGTGTTGGTGATGATTTTATTGCTGTTCTTCGTTAATACATTCGAAGTGTAAAGACCGATTTCTTTATTAAATTGGCGTCGTTTTATGTCTTCTGCTTTTTCCAAAACTAAAAAAACAATGGTAAATAATTAAATATTTTGTGGAATAATCATAATCTATTATGACTGTTAGAGTTAACGAATTTTATTAACAAATTTTATAAGTATACTCCTCTCACTTCTGCGTCAATTTCATTTAAGTCGATTTAAAAGAAACTTTTAACAATAGATTACTTTTAAACCGAAAAGCTTGTAAAATAATCTCGAACACAAATTTTTAACGATAATACAGTAAAAGCTTTTTTGAAGTTGTTACGGATTTTTCTATTCAAATTTTATTTCATTTATCTTAATCATGGAATTAACTCGAATCATCGAGTTGAATTTGTTATTTTATGGATTAAAAAACTCTTTTTTTCGCAGCACAAAATTTTTCGTTTTGTAAAAATTTTTATATTTTATTATAATTATTTTTATATTTTATTATAATTACTTTTGTATTTTATTATAATTTATTGAAGACTGAAAAGATCAATTGTGAAAACTAAAATGAGTTTTTGTGTTTGAGTTTTTAACACAAAACAATTATTTAAATAATTTTTGCTTTCTAAACAACAATTAGACGCACGCAATAATGAATTGCATCAATAACAGCAACGACAACAACAATAACCACAGGCAACAGTGCCCGGTCGGAAGATATTTGTTTTACGGCGTAGCGAAATAAAACCAAATCTGAAAAAACAACAAAATGAGAAATAGACAACGTGTGAAAGCAAGGATTTTGTATTTTGTTAACAACGCAACAACAACAAACACACTCTACCTAATAATAACGTTATTAAACAACAAATTTTTTAACACTGTCCGTTAATATTCATAATTGCTGTTCATTTAGTAATTAATTCTTTTGTTGTTGCCTTGTTCCATATTTCTTTTGGCATTGTTGTTGCAAAGGCTTTCCAAAAGAGAATTCATTTTCCAAATAAAATGAATTTTAATAAGAAAAAGAACAAAAACAGCGGTGTCGCTTGACATGACATGACATGATGTGAGAGATACAGCGCAAATGACAACGACCACAACAACGACAACAACGACAACAACGAACAACGGCGACAACAGCAAACAACAACGCCAGGAACAACATCAGTAGGAGCGACATGAACACGAACATCTTGAACTCTTGTAGTTGGAAGCACCCGTTAATTATAATCACCCGAATGATAAATAAAATATTATTAATAATAGAAATTGCTGTTTGGCTTTATTGTAAAGCCAAATAGACAGAGCTAAAGGCAAGTGTTAAAACACTTGTCTTTAGCTCTGTCTGTTGTCACCATTACTGCCGCTGCTAATTCGGCTAATGCTGTTGTTGGTTTTTGAGATCAACAGGTTAATAAAGAAACGTGTTAAAATTCACACCGTACGCACACCCACACATTTAAACTAGACGATGGCTAGCACCCAAACTTCCTCTCTTTTTCTCTTCTTTGTGTTTCAAAACAAGACATAGCCAATTAATATTTACTGTTGTTTTTATTTTTGATTAGAATGATAAGATCTAACATATACAATTTTTTAAAAAAACATGACAGAAAATTTATTAATTGTTGTGGTTGATCAATTTTAAAAAAGGCTTAAAAATTCTCTGAATGAACTCAAATAGAATATCTTTTCAATAAGAGCATAACATTATTTCCACAGAGTTCAAGAAATACTGCAAGAGATCAAAAAGGTTTTCATTTTTATGGTATTTTGTTAATTTGTATGAATTTAAAAAGCAAGTTAGTTATAATAGATTCACAACAATTGTTCCAGTTCCAAGAAAAAACATGGAATTATTCGATTTAGCTTATTTTGAGCAGCAGATCCTGTATCATCAATTTTTTCGGTATTTCTGGCTTTGATCTCACTCACTTGCAAGGGAGTATCCAATGATAAACAATTCTGTTCATATGTATCCTCTATATCGCGAACAACGCTGTTTGATGTTGCATTTATTATAACAAAAATATGGAGTAAAGTTATCCAGTTGTGCTATAGTAGTTTCGATTAACTTTTAATCAATTTTGCCTCCTTGGCCATAAAATCCGGGCCGCTGTTTATATCATGAAGCCACAAAATTATAAACGACATAAGAAAGTTCGTCCACATTGTCATACAAAATTGTTATGTCCCTACTGAAAAATCTGTTAGTATATACTCTTTGCTTCAAACTGTTCAAGCGAAAGAAATTGAAATTAAAGATAAAAAGAAACAGAAAAATCAGAAAGAAGATTAAAAGTATTTTGGAAGTCTGTGAGATGATTAATTAAACGAATTACCTAAAAATTTCAACAATTTTTTTAATACAAAATTGTATGAATTTCTGAATTGGCAAAATATGTACCAAACTTTCAACGTTCAAAAATTAAGCTCACAGTTAGAGAATTTCAGCTTCGTTTAAAATTTTTTACACTTTTTGTCGGAAATTAAAACTTACGAGTAGAGAAGATATTTGTTAAATTTTTAAGGTGAGTTCATTGGTTAAATATTTGAACTCAATGACCGAAAAGTTCGAACATCGTTTGAAAAAAACTCAATTCTAGAATACTTCGAAAATGTAAAAGTATTCCAAGAGATCCTCGGGACGAAAGTGCAGATATTTGAAGGGAACAAAAATGTCTTCAGTTTGAATCTTTAGTGACGTGAATAACAAGAAAAATATTATTATTTGGATCTGCTTCTTTCCAATCTCATTTCTTCACCATCCCATGACCCTCTGCTTCTTCTTCCTCTTTTTGACCTATTACTTGGAGTCAGATTATTTTTGGTTTTCTTCCCTCCACACATCCTTCCAGACTGAACGAGCGTTCGCGCGCTCCATCGGTGTCTTGTGGGCTAGTAATTGTTTTTGGGCGTTAATTTTGCAATTTTGCACATTTGCGAATTGTTTTCTTCCCGTTTCTCGTGTTGAAAGCACGATTACTTTCTGCGACTTTTCATTGCTTTAGTCAATTTCTTGTAGACATTATTCGTAGTGTCGAACCGATCCGACAGAACCATGCTGAATGAATCGAGCCGAGGAAACGAGCAGGGGAAATAATGTCTTGCAGCAGCTTGAGAAAGTCTTCAAATATAATGCAATCGAAACAAGTTGAGTCGTAAGAGTCATTCAGTCGTTCCATTTGGTCTGCCAGTTGAAAATATTCTCGAAGCGGTTAAACGGCAGTCTAGTCTGTCTCTGCCCTTTTCCGTTCATCTGACTATTGATTACATTGCTGGCTTTTAGCTTGCGTCTTTCATTCACATGATAAATTATTGTTATTATTGCTCTGGCGATCGGTCGTTTAGTCTGACTTACCGATCTGTCGATGGGTCTACGAGATCAAGGCTTGACTCCTTCACCGTCACATTTTCGATTTTTCATTGGAACTATAATTTAATTAAAACAATTTTTCTATTCCTGACTAAAGAGCATTAAGCGCTTTGCATGCCACCACTATTGCTACCATCATTATCAACATCACTATCAAGATCGTCAAGAAATGCGATTGACATTCGCATACATTTTTCTTTGTCTTGTATTTTGACAAGTGTTGAGTTTTCGAAAGCAAAGCAAGAAGATAAAGAAGGGAGCAGAAAATCATCGACACTTTAGCATTTCATTCTTTAGGTGCCCCTACATCCGGTTATTAAGCCCGTGGAATACAAGTCAAAATTGCAGAGAAAAAATGGGGGAGGAATGAGAAACAGAAGAAAATGCAATACAAAACATTAGTTTACAAAAGTGGAAATTAAATAAGGAATTTATATTTCCACAATTGTTTCATGAGACACGATAAAACTCGTGTCACGCAAGTGACGAAGAGACAGAAAGATACACAGAAATGCATAAAATGTAAAACAGATTCTCAAAAGAAGAATTCTACGAAGATACTTTGGTTTGCCAGAAACAAAAACTACCAAACAAACAAAAAACAAATGAACATTTTCTTCAATTCATTACGCTGCAAAGTAATTACAGAAAGCATTCTTAATCATCTACTGCTAACACAGTGAAAACAACAACAAACAGTACTAATTGAGTGAAGCACATTTCTTTCTATTCTTATTATCTCCAAACGTATTGGTTCTCACATAACTTAATGATCATTATTTGCGTTTCATTATATGTTTTCCTTGATAATTCACGACTGCATTTTGAACAAAATCAAAAATTTCTCAAAAGCAAAACAACAAAAACCTAGCTCAAAAACAATGTAAGAAGAGACGAAGAAAGCTGTAACGAAGTTATGACGAACAACGCATATTATCATCATTGCCTTTATTGTTAGCGGTCGAATGTTGTCTTAACAATAAAATCATCAATAACTATCATAAACCTGTCAAGAATCAAATAAAAATCAATTGAATTCCAACCACAGAAATAACAAACCATGAAATTATTTTTCTAAAATTTTTTTGAAATTTTTTTAAAGAAATAGAAAAACGGTTTAAAAGCCATCCAGTCATTCAAAACGGCATGAGTAGTTCAGACTGATTTGTTAATTAATCCAAATAAAAATCTTGAGGCACAGATACACACGTATACACACATGCTCATACAAACACACACAACCGTTTAATCTGTAGAAAACTTGATCGGTATTCGAGATTTATAGCTCGTAATTCATTCACAACATGTTGCAACTCGCTGAGAATAAAAACAGGAGCATGTTGATAACAGTGTGTTAATAATTATGAAATGTAATCTTTCTGCATAACAGAAAAGCAGAACGAAAAGCCATAATAAACTATTATTGGCGTAAGCGCCATTATCGGACCCCAAGCTGTGACTGAGCATAAAATAATTAATAATTATGAATGATCGATTTCAAACGGTCGATTAACGAATTACTACTGAATGGTATGAAGTAATAACTACCATAAATAAGAGTAAAAATAGAAAATTTTTAAGCATGTTATTGGAAAATTAAAATAATATTAATGTTTGAAAAAAGAACGTTCCTCGAAAAATTAATAATCATTAATTTAATGATAAACAATAAATATAGAGGATTCATGTAAGTAATAATTATAATTAACAACTATGATGATAATTAATAGGAGTGGTAATGATGATGACAAGCATACTTCAAATTAATGATAATAAAAAAGACTAAAACTGACAAAACTAATCGCAATGAAAATCATTCATTAACTTCAAAATTTCGATAACACAACGATAACTAATACTGATAATGATGATTAAGTACGTAGTACTTAAGTATGTTGATTAAGTATGACTGTGATCATTGATAGATAGATAATGATTTCAAGAGGCAACAATAAGCGATACTGTCTCGGCCCTGTTGGGCCCTTTTTGAAGTCTGAAATTTTTTATCAGTCTCCTTACCCATAGAGAATACTTCTTTTAGAATTCTTTCATACACAAAAATTATTCAGAAATAAGTTCATATTTTTTTTTAATTTTCTACCAATTTATATGTAAATTAATTTATGTTCTTTAGTCCTTCTCGGTTGCCGTATATCCTCATTTTAATACCTTTTCGGAGTAACCTTCAAATTGGCTTTTAAAAATTATTCCTCGTCCTTACAATTATTTCAAAGTTAAGTCCTGAAAGGTTTCTGTAAAGTGCAATGAGATTGTGTTCTGTTTCCATATTCTTTTCATATTCAGACGGACCAGAATGAGTGATATCGTTATATCTTGGTTTACGTAATCATCCGTCTCAGCCACCCACAAGTCGTCACTAAAATGAAATCCCGTCTATGAAGAGACAGCGTGAGCAGTATCTTCGCTGGTAAGTGCACGTAACTGTAAGTACTTTAAATTGAAAACACAGAGTTAGAATGAGAAAAAAAAGAGCAGAAGAAGAAAATTGTAGCCATAAAATACTAAAAATGGGAAAATAATTTGCATTGATTGCTATTTAATGACCTCATTTTATTCGTTTCAGTTAAACTTCCAACTTGATTTAAGTTAATTTCCTTCAGACAAACTTTCTATATTTCCTTTCATTTCTTTTGAATCAATATGCTCTACACTCCTGAATATCCGTAACAAACTTTTTATCTCCTTCTTTGAGGAAATTATGGAACCGGCAGGTTGCAA
The DNA here is from genome assembly GCA_963966595.1 of Physocephala rufipes. Classification (NCBI taxonomy): domain Eukaryota; kingdom Metazoa; phylum Arthropoda; class Insecta; order Diptera; family Conopidae; genus Physocephala; species Physocephala rufipes. The sequence continues at coordinate 33,909,783 of OZ016502.1, read as the reverse complement.
AAAAAACCAATTCTTTATAAAAGAAATTATTCCAAGCAACTGTTCCAAAACTTCACGTTTACTTACATTTAATTGCTTTCGATATGTAGAACCTTTCAACACCAGGTGTCATTTATAATCAGGAAAAAGTGTTTATATATTTAAACTGAAAATTAGGGCCAGGTTTGTAATTTTCTCCAGCTTTATTCAACTTCTTCAATTTTAACTCTTTTTTTATATTTTCTACAGAACTATGACCCTACGACTGCTAAGCCCTTTAATTTCAGAAATCGTATCAATCCTGAATTAAAGCCTCTTATTGAATGACCCTAAATGTATTCCATTCCTTACAAAAAAAATCTAATTTTTTAATTAAATAAAGCTGCTATTTTTAAATAGATGTCAAGAAATTGCATAAATATAAAATCGATCATAACTAAAATATTAAATTCAATTCGACGTCGCTCGAAAATGGAACACATTTAATTCTTAATAAACCTTTTAGAGCCTTCAAAGGAAAATTTTTTTAAAAATCTTTCATCTGTCGCATTAGCTCCTTACCGCGAGCTTAAGCTTTTTTCGCCAAATCAGACCTTGGCGGACTGGCTCTCTAGCTCATTACCAGGCTTAGAAATTTACCAACCGCATCGTAACTAATCTTGGCTAATTAAAAGGGTGTCGTTCAAAAACAAAGAAAACCAACGAACAAAAAAACAATGAAAGTTCTCGTAAAAAAGGACGCACAACTTTTAATGTAAGTCCTTTAAATAAGGATCGAAAGAAGTTGGAACGGTTTCACATTCAAGGCTGATTAAATTATCACACCTAAATTTAGGACGAAAAACCTACACGGTGGTGAAAGGGAATGAAAGAAAAGGCGGGTGAAGTTGTGAAAATTTCGTATTAATTTTCAGATCGAAATATAACTGTAGTAGACATAATAACAAAAACAACAAGAACAGAAGAAATGTTTTAATCAAAAGGATAAAGAAAAAGGAATTTTTCAGATGCACGAAAAGATTATTTATGAAATTCAAACGAAATCAGGACAATGGGATCGAATAGATTCTTGCTTGCGGTTGGTCCGACGACCACTTGCGGCCGGTTGGTTTTAGTCGCCTACTAGCGTTGATTACCATTAGGTCGGTCGAACACAGTACGTTGGCGACGGCACGAAAAGAGATGAAAGGATAAATAAGAAGACGAAGGAGACTTTGTCATGTTTTAGGGTTGCCGCCAGTGCTGTTATGAATTACGTTTTTAGGTCAGTTATTTACACCATCTCATCACATCATCATCATCATCTTGTTCCTGCTGTTTTTGTTATTCGAGCGTTGAGTGCGTTGTCAAGTGCGTTGGCACGATTGAACAAAGAGATGCATGGAGTGCACCACAAACACCACGTGTCTGATTTACCTTCAGGCTCTTTCGAGTTTTATTCCTATCCAGTGGCTTTTTTCAGTCATTCCGTTGGACATTTCTGAAATTCTCTTCCGGATGCTTCCGATGCGTATGGGTCGAATTAAAATAAAAATATTAACACCGGCATAATCACCTCGTTGTAATTCGTCCATACGTTCATTGTAATTAATGCAGTCATTAGTAATCGATTAACGAATCAAGGGAATTAATCATAAAAGGGAAATGCATGAAACGAGTAAATAAAGGACTGAAGGAAAGAAGAACCGAGTTAAAAAGTGGAAGAGTTAAGAAGGAAGAAATTTAGGAATTCTGGAATGGTTTAAGAGCTATAAAATAAATCGATGAAAATTATTGTTAAAACATTTTCGATCGAAAACGACTTATAAAATATCCGATAGCCATTTAATTATTGGTCAAACGTCAGAGCGTGCGGGTAGAGTTGTGTTTCAGTTATCTCCGGCATGCTCGGCTATTCGCTTAGTTGGAGTGCTGTATTACCAAAGGCATCAAAGGAATTCAATTCTGACACGTGACTAACATTACGGAATGCACCCAATGCTGTTAATCGTTTGCCCTTTCTCTCCGTTAGTACTCTTAATATCCGTGCAATATATTTTTCTTTCGCCAATAAAATGTCGATTTGGGTTGAAAAGGATTTTATTGAACGATTTAAGAATAGAAAAAGAGCGTACTAAATTAACACATTTTATTTGTCTTGATCTTGTCTTTGTCGTGCGTTACCAGCTTTTGTTCTTCTATTTCCTTTACTTTCATATTCTTCGCCCCTTTTATTAAAAAACTTCTTATGTTTTTTTCGCAAGACAATCATCAACAAATACCAATTTTTCCACGTAACAAAATTCAGTATTATTCAGCCGTCTCAAAACCACAACAACAACAACAACAACAAATAGGTAATTGCAATACAATGTATTTGAGTCAAGGTGTAAATCGTAAATTAGTACAAATGTCAAAACATTCAATGAACGAATTATTCATTGAATGATAAATGGAATGAAGTGCATTTACAGCGGCCGCAGTGAACTCATGGCGAGGCACTTGCTGCAAATTGCATATTGCACGCAGACAACAGCAGCGATTGTGGTTGCTTAAGGACGATAGGAATAAAAGCAGTTATGCCAACAACAATAACGAGAACCAGAAAAAAATGAATACGTCTCTCTTTACGTTGCAACCGACAATTATTTACCACAAAAAAGGAAAACAGAGGAGTGTGGGGGGAAGAGACATAAAGACGTAAAACATCAGAAATATCATCCGCGATTGCTGACACAACTCAACCACAATGATAGTGTCGGAAGCAAGACAATATCGGTGGCATGGGTTCCAGCAGCAACAACAGAAGCACAAGCAAAAGTGACGTTTGGTACCAATGCCGTCAGTGGCAACAAACTGTTTAAATGTTGATCATGTTCAATGCAAACCGTTAATTAAACATTTTGTAAATTCTTGTAGTGTGTGTGTGTTGCTGGAAATTGGTTGAGCAGCCGTCGCAACTCGCATTAAACGCAATGCAACAGTATTAGCACAACAATTTAATCAGCAACAAAAAATAATGCATTTCGACGAAACAACAATTGTATTTGCCAATAATTGCCAATTGTGTTTTATGAATTTATGAATTGCAAATAATTCGTATGATTTTTTCATGTTATTTTATTTCCGTTTTTTCCTTTTATTTCACTTTTATTTTTTTAAGCAACTACCCATTATACACATTTATAGATTAAGCTTTTTGCTAGAATGATTATTCATATTTCTGTTAATTTTAATTTAGTTACTTTTAATAAATCATATTCTCTTAATCGAATTACATTGATGTAATTCTTTTGATGTGATCCTGTTACATCAACTCTATTGATTCCGATGATGTTACTCTGGTTCTGTTAATCTATTTCTGTTAATATGAGTCAGTTAACCTTACACTAATATCCTACTTTTACTTAATTCTGTTAACTCGTTATTTTGAAAATATGTTAAAAGTGTTGAACGTTGATCCAGTTCTGTTAATTCAATTCCTTTAGTATAATTCTGTTAATTTCGATTCATTTATTCCGGTTTTGCTGTTCCGATATTCTTTTATTTCTATTAGTCTTGAGATTCTGTTCCAGTTCTTTAATCCAATTCTTATAATCTATTTATGTAATTCCAATTAATTCGATTCTTTCAGTACTATTTTTTAGTGGATTCGGTTACTCCAGTCCTATTATTTTGCTGCTTTTGTTGAACCATTGTTTTAATCTCATTCAATTAATCTGCCTCCATTCATCTTATTTAGCCAACGTGTTTCAGTTGGTTTACTTTTGTAAATTTGATTAAGTTAACTGACTCTATTAATTCGATCATTTTAATCTATTTTGGTTATTAGTAATCAATTACTACTGATATGACTCTTTACCACATTCTGTTGCCTCTTAAAGAGATCACGTTAATTTGGTCTAATGATACAAGTCTGACCCTTGAATGCGTAACTATTAGTTGTACGTAATTGATCTTAGTTAGAGCGTCGTTTAGTATATTATAGGTCGTTTAGTAGCTTAACCACTATCGGAGTGAAGACTTTTCGTTAACATTTTAGTACGTCTATTTTTTCGTTTGTCAACATATCCCGTATTAATTTGCCATTTCTCACCTTCTGTATCCTCTTTTGTATCGCTTTTTTACTAAAAATTATTTTGTTAAAAATTCAAGCCTTTTTTTACTGGAAAAATATTTCGAATCGAACTCAAGAAAGGAAATTAATGATAACCGAGCAGCCGAACAGCCGCACAACTGAGTAACTAATCGAAATTAAATGACGTGTGAATGTTGGCAGATGTTTAAATGCTGCCGCACTCCACTTGTTCTTGCTGTTTCTTGTGGTTATAAGTGATAATTTCGAAACCGATATTTATAAACGTTTATTCTTATTTTGTCTTCGTATTTTCTTTAAAGTTTTGCCTACATTTATGGACGTTTGTTGTTTGTGTCCTTGATGGCATTGGATGATCAATAATTAATCATTTGTCGGTAACTTTTAGGCTATCATTGCCATCGATTGGATGAAGAGATACAATATCATACAATATGCTATCATACAATACGATCACATATTACGCCATGATGACACCGTAGATTTATCAAAATATAGAAAAAAGCAAGCTATTTTAGAAGCCTACAATTTTCGTTTTTTTTTTCGTCACTGTTTGTCAAATTTTCAGAAAATCTCATTCTAAAAATTTACAATGTTTTTCTTAGGGGGCGTAAGATAATCATCATACAATAATAAAACATTATTTTAAGAAAATAATGTTAACTCGACACACTCTTGTACATGTTTCTATTAAATTAAGTTGACTCTTTCATTAAAATTAATCACTAAGCTCAATTAAAATTATTTTAAAAAAAGGATCACAAAAGTAATTAAAAAACACCCAAAAATTACAAGAAAAGAAAATCCACAATAAAGCTCGAAAAACCACGATGACCCATAGAAAGAATTGAATATTTCAAATATGATGATTGACTTAAAGAAAAATTTTAAAAGAAATAATTTATTATAGATTTTTTTATAAAGAATTCAAATCCGAAAGAGTTTCTTGACCGATTCGTTACAGCAACCGATGGAGTCAAAAGAAATATGGAATAATTTAAAAAATAGTAGTTTGTAGTTTTAGTGATTTATCGCTATTCCCTTTATTGTTGTTGCATATTCTGTTATAGTTGTTGTTGCAACATTAACAATTTATTTTATACGAGACCTCTCTTCTTTGAGGTAATGAGTGCGTGAGCGCCATCAGCACATCATCGATCAATATATTCCTCTATTTTCTTTTCTGACAGGCGGTAACACTTTACAGAAACCTCTATCGATTTTCTGACTTGACGATCGGTCTGAATGATTGACTACTTGATTGGTTTTAAGATATATTATATGCATTTGTTAATCGATAACTAATGCATTCGTAGAATCAACCTAAAATAAATTAAAAGCGAATTCCGTCAATTCTATCGCTTCACTTACGAATAATCGTAGAACGGTAATAAAAGAGAAAAAATTCCGTAACGTTTTTTAAGGCTGTTAAAATGTATGGAGTTTATATCGAAAACAACCAAAGCAATATTACCATATATTAATTAGATAATTATGACTTTTACAATTTGAAATCGCTTCGTACAAAGGAGAAGAGAAACTAGATGTGAAAGAAAAGAATATGATGAAGAAGAAGTTGAAAATAACTGCATTGATCGGTAGCAATTAAGAAACATGATCATTAACTAAATCATAACAGTCATTCTCAAAAGAGAGCTATTTAGAGACAACAAGAATGAATAATGGAAAAAACCAAAACGGCAATAACAATAACAAATAAAATAACAAGAACAACATTAAGGGCAACAATAATAAATGATCAGAAAAAATATTCGGAATGATATTGATAAATAATAATAAGTATTATTATTAATCGATAAAATAGAATAAGCTTCGTTTAATTCAACGCTTCAAATGAAGGCTCAAAAACTGCACGACGTTACGAAACAGTGGGAGGGATGGTTACGTTACGTAATGTTGGGAGGAATACTGATCTCCTAATGCCCATAGAAGAATTACCAATATGGCTTTAACTGATCTTACTTTTATACTATAGTCAATTTGTATATGATTTGATCTTGTGTCAAGAATTATATTAAACTTAAACAAATAGACTTTCATCAAGAAGCGTCATTTCAATGTCGACTGGAATTTTTTTAACGTAAACATTCAACTGTCAGTAAAGCGTCAATTAACAAAAAAATGTCAGCTTTCGTATATATTATATATTATATATATCTTAATTTTGAATAATTGAGTTGTTAAAGAATATTGTACGGAAATTATAATAGAAAAAATCTGAAATAATTCATAAGACAAACAAACATTAATACCTGCCTCACTTTTATCACCATAACCATTTACTAATTACTAATCTGAGTTAGTCCTCCAGAAGATAATAAAAATATTTATACCAACTTTTTTTTAATTTTAATTTGTTTATTGATTTAAAGTAAAACGTTTTATTTAAACGTCAAATATTTTTGTATATCGCTAAAATTGTTTTTCGATTTATTATAATTTTAACTTGTAATAAGAATTATCATTTAGAGAAAATAAAGAAAAAATATAAAATTATAGAAAATTGTTAGAATATATAAAACTTTATTGAAACCTAAAAGTGTTTTTCTAATAACTGACATCCTTTCAGCACCGTGTGCCTCTCTAATTTTTTATAACGCCCCGAAGTACCAATAAAGGCGGGAGGGAAAGCACTGCCACCCTTAAAACACCGCAACTAATTACCAAAATAAATGCAGATAATTGTGATTCAAAGAGAAAAAATAGTTCCAAAAAAAATCTTTTTTCAAAGAGGAATAAATATGAAAGAGAGAAATAACGAGAGTAACTGCGTGCAACTAGAGGGTGCGTGCAATGAGAGGGAGGGTAACCAAGATATTCCCTTTGACTAAACATTAAAAAGCCTTAAAACGGTTTTTAAAAACCATAAAATACTATCATTTTTACAGAAATTTACATAATTTTCCATTTATTTTGGGTATTAATGAAATCAACAACAGCAACAACAACAATAACAATGACAGCAGAGCAACAACAAAACAACACAACACTGATTTGATTTTATTTCTATTTCACCATCCATTTGAAACCATCCCTCAAAGGGATATCTCACCCCAATACAATTCATCCCCTCGCGCTTCTTTCCAAGAAAATGCATAACTTTTAATATTTTTTATGATCGTGTACTTTTCCTATTGTTGTCGACTTTTTATCTCTTTGTTCTTCTGACTTTGGCTACTTTTATTATTCTGGCTTTCTTCTTACTTTTCCTTTTTTCACGTTTCCCCGTCTTCCTATTTTCTTCGTCTCGTTTGCGATGAATATTTTGAAGGAATATTTCTTTTGCGAGATTTAATTCTATGTTTACTTTTGCTCTTGGAAGGATTCACCAAACGGACATGAAGGACTAATTGCAATAATCCATTTATAAACCTCGATTTAATCGGGTCGGTGAGTCGAAACGGACGGTAGAGACTAGAATGATACAATGATAACAATATGAACCGCTGTTGACAACAACAACAACAACACAAGCAACAACAACAAGACCAACAGCAACAACAGAAATACAAAATTCTTAGGGAAATTCGACGAAATCTACCCAAAAATAAAAACAAATAAATTCACAAAAAATGTGAAATAAAAAGTGACTTCGAGAAGGAGGAAACAGGAAAATAATAATACAAAAACAACAAATCATCACTACAATGAAAATTGCTTCAGCTTGGTTGAAGAAAGTATCCTTTATTGGGACAAAAGACTCAAGAGGAGGATTGAAGAGGCAGTCCGGTGTGGTGGAATCAATGCAAAAGAGGCTGGAGAGGCTACAGAGAAGAAATGGGAGTGGCACGCCACATAATATATTGCTCATCATTTAAATAACGAATAAAAAAATTGACAAAGAAATAAATGAACACACAGAAGTACAAGAGGCGAACAAATGAGACGAATAACAACAATAACATTGACAATACTGTCGTTAACAACATTATCATCATCGTGATCTTTTATACTTCCGTAAACAATTACCAAAAGAAGAAGAAGAAAAAGAATAAAATGGAGAAATTATTTAAATACGCAAAAAAGAAAGAACGAAAGAGCATCAGACAAATAATTGAAGGTCTTTTGTTAGGCGTTCAAATGCGGTTGAAAGTATTTAAGAAAATAACGCTACTGCAGCCCTCATCGGTATAAAGTGGATCACCAATACCGTCAACGCCACTACAACAACAATTACAACAAATGGAATGAAATCATTTCAATGGAATGAAATCATTTCAGATGCGATTTCTTCCTCTTCTTTTCCTTTGGCGACCTGGCGTGGCATGACATTTGGTATTTTCACTGACATTTGAATTTCACTGACGCAATTTCTTGTTGGTGCTGCTTTTTTGTTGCTGTTATATTTGTTCGAGTTGTAGGACAGAACATGCCAGTAAATGATTTCATTAGTATTTAAAATAAAAAACGTGTAGTTACACAAACTACTTTGTAACAAAGAGTGGTTGGAGTCATGGGTGGATTTTAAATGTACCGTGGGCCAAATTCCTCACGTTAAATGATAAAACACATTCCCAAATTGCGTTCATTAGATATTGGTGCATAGAGCATTCAGCGGTCAAGTAGACTTATAAAATGTCAAATATATAAAAAAATAATTAACTTTTTTAAAAAATTAAATCGAGATTTAAAACATATTGCACTTCCCTTCGGGCTGTGGATACCAAGAATTTCTAGTAGGACTTCTGGGTTTACAAGAATTGCTAAAAATTCAATTTTTGAACGCTTGTTTAATTTATAATTCGTAAATCTATTCCAATTTAATTCAAAATTTATCAAATTTTCTTTGCGATATTGAAAATTAGTTTCTTAGAATAGTTTTCTTCAAATAAGTAATAAATAATTGCATCATCTTCAATATTTTTTTTCAAAACAATTATTAAAAAAAAATTAAACGCTCGTTTTCTAAAATCGTTCCACTGTAGAGTCCATTACCACATCGCAACAGGTCAGCGTTGTTAAAAGAGTAAGGCACTCTTTTTTTAGAAAAAAAGAAAAATGGGAAGAAAAATTACTAAAGAGCATCAATTTCGCAACAGGATGTTTGCATCTAAGATTGGTTTAAATCATCAACACCCACCACCCTCACAACTTCCCCTTTTCTTCATCCCCCTCCCCCCTTTACAAAAGCGTACGCAATTCCACTGCCAGTCTTCACTACTACTCCCCTTCACCCTTAGGTGGTCTCATTAACGTTAAAAGTATATTAGGATTAACGGCGACATTCCTTACTCGCCACCTTTGAAAAGCGGTGATGTGTAGTTGTTGTTGTTTCGTTGTTTTTTTAGTAAATTCGATTTTTTTGTGGTTTACTTTGACTGTGGGCAATAACTGCGAACGACTGCCGGCAACACGCTGTTTCTTGAACTTTCGGGTCTCGCTATTTATTTCTCTCCGTCCCTCTCTCTCTCTCTCTATCTTTCGTCTTGCTCAACATCTCATCAGTCTAATGTTCGCATCATGTTGTTTGGCATCATGTTGAAATTCTCAAGATACACGGAATATAAGATTTTAATTCTGTAATAAGCTTGAGATATATTCCTTTTTTTATTACTATTTCCTTGATTTTTAAGGGATTTTTTGGTGATTTTCAGTTTTTTGTATATTTTGAGGTTTTTCAGTTCTTTCTACGCGCACGTGCTTCGAGTTGTTTTAATAAGCCGTAAAATTATTTGAAACTAAGAAGCCCGATTATTTCTTGTTCTTGACGGCGACTGCTGAAGGTGGTGGTGGTGGTCGTGTTGGCCGTGCTTGTGCGGTGGTGGCATTTGTGTGATTGCCATTCGTTTTCCCTTTTTACTTCTCTGTATTTTTAGAGCTTTTTGACGTTTTTTCGAATTTAGAGTTTTTATTATTCTGCCTTTTATTGACTTTTCCTTTTCCTTTTGAAACAAAAAAACCCAAATAAGCGGAAATTAATTTCTCATAAATTTGATTAGGCTTATTAAAGATTATAAAAGTGGTGGCAACAGATGGCGATCTATTGTTCCGAAAAGAATATACAAATAATATTTTTTATTGTTTATGCATAATTTGTTTGACTTTAATTTTGTATAATAAAGAGGGGGGAAAGCTGAGTAAGAAGAAAAAAATAGCAAGAGGAGATAGGGACTATTCTTGATTCTTACAGAGTAAAGCCTGTGCTAGTTCTTGCTTTTGCTGAAATATCACTTAAAAGAGATATCACCAATAATTTTTTGGTTTTAAATATTTAGGATCGTATAAAATTTTATTAATAAATTATCTTTAAATTAAAAAATTGATCAATATTTCGTGGCTATTATAGTTATTTGTAACAATTTGTAATGTGTTTATATATTTTGTCTCTATTATGAATAATATATAGCCTATAAACCCAAAAGTAAATATTTTCTTCACCATCTCTTTATCATTTTTATAATATTTCGTCTTTTATATTCCCATAGTCATATCCACAACTTTCATAACTTCCATAAACAAAAAAACAAAATACTATTTTTTCGAAACTCAACGAAGAAACTGACTTCAATCGACTTCAAATCTTGTACTCGAACAAGAATTTCCTTAAGAATTCTTTTGGGTTGGCAACATTTTGAACAACATTGCAACATTTTGTTATTTTTATGAACTCAAATAATAAAAACAATGCCAACGTCGATGACGTGTATGACAATAACTTCAAACTTGACAACACATTTGTGGTCTTTTGTTCTTTCCATAGAAATCCGCTTTTTACGAGCCATTAAATTGATTTAGCGCAACACTTAGCCGGGCCCGCACACATTGTTAACAAAAACAAAAGCAACAATAAGTAACAGCAAAAACAATCCAAATATAAGAACACAAACAACAACAACAACAACAGCAACAATAAGAATCTTTACTATCGCCTTTTGACTAGTTGGCAACAGCAACAGACCATAATGTATTTAACCGCAACCAGAAGAAGAAGAAGACGACGTCAACGATTTAGGGGGGGGGGTAAGAAGAAGGAGAGGCTGTAGAGAAAGTAAATTGTGATAGATAGCTGTTGTGGGGGTGGTGAAGAACAGTCAATTTAGTGAAGAATTTGTAAACGTCGAAGCGTCTCTCTTTCGTTTGACAAACGTTGCTCAGTTTCGTATGATGTTGTTACCACCTTCACGCCTGCAAGCAATTCCATATTGTTTCCAAACAGAAATTCCTTTTTTTTTCTTTCAATTTTCTATCTTTGTTCAATTTTTTTGTTGTTTTTTTTTCATCATCATCGTATTTTAAAATACGCCGAAGAAATCTGAAGAAATTAAAAGTTAAAACTTCTGCTACCGTTTGGTCAGACAAAAGTAAGCAAAACCGCAAAGGATCCAATAAAAATGTGGCAACATTGTTTGACGGTGCTTGTTCTGTTTGCTGGTTTGTTATTGAACGTTATTGAACGTTCGTTGTTGGCACGACCCGGCCTGGCCTGCGTGTCTATAAAAGTCAACTTTGATCTCTAGCGCTTTAGGTGTTGCCAATTGAAATGAGTTAGTGTTGGTTTTTTTGCATTTCTGGGTTTTCCTTTCTTCTTCTTCTTCTAATTCTTCACCCTCATCTACATCCTCATCTCATTCTGTTCCTTATTTTTTCTTCCTTTTATTTCGGTTTTTACTTAATTTGTTAAATTTTTATGTTTGTCATTTGGAAATTGTTGCTGCTAGTGCTGACTGTTGTTGTTGTTGTTGTTTGGGCTTCAGTAATATTTATTAATATTGTAGTTGTTGTTGTTCAGGCATTCTTTGATGGGTGCTAAATCTTCAAAGCGTTGACAGCCTACATCACGCCGAAGAACCTTTAAGAAAAGACGAAGAAGAAGAAAACTAAGGAGCATTTACTTTAAAACAAATGCAGAATATAAACAACAACAATAACAACAACAATAACAACCCGAAGAAAAACCAAAAGCAACCGAACGCAAACCAAAAACATTAAAAATTACAAGAAAACCTTTCAAATAAAATGAATTATGTTAAAATTGTTCGGAATTGGTGTTGTTGCTGTTGTTGTTGTTGTTGCGGTGGCGGTGGTGGTGTCGGCCACTTAAATCTGTTCTTACTATTTGTTGTTGTTGTTTTGTCATAATTGTTTTAGCATAAAGCAAGCGGCACAATTAATGTTGCTAAAACACGATAAACTCATGTAAACTGTCTATCCTTTCGCCCTCTTGAACCTCATAACTTCTCAACCCTCCTCCTCCCTTCCACCCTGCTAATTTCTGCATACCACTAGCTTACTCAACAGTCATATTTACCCCTCTTAAATTATGAACTGCTTAAAAGATCTTCATCCAGTTTAAGTTTATTTAGAACTGGCTCAACGAAATATTTACACTGTGAAAAAAATTTTAAACTTTGAACTTCATGTTTGAATGAAACTATAATTTTTTTCTCTAATTCTTGCTGAATGTAAGCATTTTATAGATATCCGAAGAGGTTTATGAGATTTCGCCGGGGACTCGTTATGCCTTCTATAGATTATTAAAGTATTTTGAAAACTGATAACTCTTAAACTAATTCTGTTTAAACTTAACTAAATATTTGCTAGTTCTACTCCTCCTCCTTCGTCATTTACAGTTTTTCGACTTCTTCAAATATAAACTTATGCTTATGTTCTAAGGTGTGCACAACAACAACAACAACAACAGCGAATACAAGAAGACAAACGCAAAGAATGTTTCAAGCTTGGAGAAGATCGTTTCCTCACGAGAGGAAACAAAATTAATATCAAAGGATGCGCGCTAAAGATCGTAACAACAATAACAACAATAACAACCACCACAGAAACCACGCAATGTTTGCACGCACGCTTTGCAAGGAAGAGACGATTTGGCGAAAAGCATAAGAAAACTATAACATATAAATATACGAATTTCTTTAAAAATTCTAAATAATTGCAATGATTAAGCGTGAAATGGGATGAAACGAAATTAACGAATGCACTTAAAAAATATATTTTTTGTTTGTTTATAATTTTGGGAACTTTTAGCTTAAGGCCAGACGGACACAACACAGCTGAAATGGTTTCAATGCATTAAATGATTGTTTTTTTCATGAATCTCAGACGAGGAAGAGGAAGAAAGGAAAAGAGTGATTGGCCTTTAATCGGGTTTGCGTTTATGCAAATGAAACCAATTTCGCATTTAAATTATTCCTAATCCGAGACTTAATCTGGGAAAGGTTTTAGGTAATTTGTATTTAGTTTTTTATAAAAACGTTACGTTTCTTTGAAAACTGATTGAGAGCGTAAGAAAAAAGTGATTGAGTTAAAGGACTTTGAGAAGGATTTCGTGAGAGACTGACAAACAAATGATTGCTAAGGTTTTTGTGATTTTTCACGTAAACAAATTTTTATAAAAATATATATTTTATTAAAATGAAGACCTTGAAGCTACAAAGCAATTTTGAAAATTCTATTAGTTTTTATAAAAAAAGGCATGCGTGGCTTTTTTTGAAATTTGCAGAAATGTAGATTTTTTAATCCATAAATATCGAATAAATACGAATCCACGAACATGAACATACCCCGTCCTTTCTTGTTTTAATTAAAAATATCTTTATTTTTCCGTTACTCGCATTTAATGAATATTTCAAAATTTAAAAAAAAAACAAAAGAAAGCCAAAATGAAGTGTATCTCTCTCTCTTAAAGAATTCCACTCAATTAAATAAAATCGTAACCGTCGAAAGAATCTCTCAACTTTGCAACTATCCACCCCACCCCCACCCCCACTACACGCCTTCTTTCTTTCAATTTTTCATTGAATCCCGCCTAGAAAGATACTGTTTATTACTTTGTTACAAACTGTCCCGCATCATGGGTCTGTCACCAAGACAACAATCGTCTGTAAATTCTATCTTAAAGCCCGAGAAATCGTCCGACGCACCAACCTCCGAGTTCCGAAATCATCAGTCATAAAAACAAAATTAAATTTCTCTTGTTAATTGAAACATTAGCAAACATTTTATCTTTTCATTTAAATTCAAATTAACTCGTAATGAACTGCCGACTGCTACCGACTGTCGGTGGCTAATTCATCGTTTTCACGTAGTGAGAGCTTGAAGGAAGTTAACGATGATTGTGGATGGCTATGATTTAATGAAATCAGTCATCAGGGTTTTCAATTGTTTGTTGGATTCCGAAAAGGTATTTTCGCTTTTGTAATTAAAATTGATTTGCAAAAGAATTTTCAGAATCTTTAGAATAATTTGTGCATTTCTTACTTTAAGAAAACCTTTCGATACAAATGAATTAATTGAGAACGGAATTAATGAAGAAGTAAAAGCTTTTTCAATTTTATAAATTTTATGTAAAATGTACAAGCGTTTCCAAAAATAATTAAATACTAGAAAAGTAATCCTTTTGGAGATCTCGAAAAATAATATTTTAAAAATTTTCCAAAATATTTTTTAAACAAAAATTTTAAAAATATTTTTATAGATTAAAAAATCAAAACTCTTTACCACAAAAGGTTTAGACTTCAAATTCGATATTTGGAATTAAAAAATGCTCTATGAAACTAGTCATCATCAAGCCAAATATTCAAAATTCCATGAATGATCTTGGATGAAAAGGATAAAGAAAATTTATTGTAGGAAAATTTATTGAGAAAAACTTTTCCAGGGGATTGATAGATATTGACACAAGTAGCTCTTCAGATAATTTTGGATTAATAAAATTAATATTAGCCACCAAACATAAACTTTAACTCTTGATCTGGCCCCGCCATCGACCGAAGCTTGAACATATTTCAACCCTTAAAAAATATGATTGATTATCATGAAGAAAACAAAACCAATAGAAAAAAATGGAATGGAAGGAATAGGAAAAGTTTCCAAACCGCATTAACATCAAAATGCAAATTACACCAAACCATATGTCATTCGACCAACAGAAGTAAAAACCAAGAAAGAAAATAAAAAAATTTTATCACGCGATTGTCATCAACTCCATTCGTCCACCACCCACCACTCACAACCCTCTGTGACGCGGGACACTTTTCCATGTCATCAGTTAATGTAATCAGTTCCGCTTCTATTCTTGTAAGACTCTTTCCAAAATCTAGAAAAGACATGGAGAAAGACATTATGCGAACTGTGCTGACACGGACGGATAACAGGGTGATCGAGGAAAAACACCATTAAGTCGCTTTCGCGTTCGAGGGAATGGTACCAACAACAAATACAACGAGTACATAAAGCATAATGATAAGAATATATGTCACTACTTTCTGATGTCTTCAAGATGTTGCACGGCGACGTGACGAAGATTAAGAAGAAGATGGAACGAAGAAAATGGAGCGGAGAAAGTGGAGTCAAATGTCAATCGAACCGCAATGGGATGAAAAGCAATTGAACTAAAACGCAATTCAAGTAAATCACAATGAGGTTCAACTAAAACATTCTGAACTGAATCAACATACACATCGCGAGCACGCGTAACCGAACTCTAAACCGAAGAGAATTGACGAGCGAAGCATAGTGTGATGGTATTGGATTATGATGATGCTAATGATGCTGACGATGATTATAATGATAATGATGGTAGCACAGACGACCACGATGATGACAGTGCTCGCGCGATATTGATGATGACAGCGCGTGTCACGCAAATGCGATTGACAAGGATTTATTGACTTAACGTCAATTTCAGCTTTAGTTCTTAGCACTTTCTTTCTACTCTGCAGCCTCCATTTCATCCTTGAGACAATTTAAATCAGCTCAATATGGTTTGCAACTGTAACATTTTCCATCCGTTTTAAAATCGAACGTTTTTGAAAACTTTGCTAAATAAAATTTAAAACTAACTTTTCTTCCAATAATTTTCTCGTCTGCTTTTGTTTTTCTCGGCAAACTTTAATGAAGTGAATGACCCGTTTCTTAACGCCAATGAGACGAGTATTCATTCAAACGCTTGGATGCTCGTCATCCATTCATCAATTTTTCTCCATCAACGCCTCTTCCCCTCCTCCTCCCCTCGCTTTCCCTTGCTTTTGTTCATCGGCACAAAAGTTAAGCTGCTTGTGCGGGTCAAATTAACGAACACCTCCAGGTGTCAAACTCATCATAATTATCATTATCACCATCATCATCAGGCTGCACCTTAAATACGGGGCACGACGAACGAGTACTGAAAGTGCAGAAGTGCAAATAAAAGCGTGCAATGAAATGAAAAAATATCGCGTACAAAAAAATAAGGAAAGAGAGAGAGAGATAAAGAAAGTAAAACGTTTGTGCATAAAGCAACAAAATATGCAAAGGCAAAAGAAAAACGAAGCTGCAGAAAAAGACAGTGCTAGAGCTGTTAAAATTACGGACACTTCGCTTCACTTGAGGTCGTCGTCTAAATCGTTGAACATTAAATACTGTACTATCAAACCAACCAACCAACCAACAACAAATCAACCAACCAACAAACAACATCCTGAATTGTTAACGTTGCGAAGTGAAAATCTGTCTGTTAAACTCTTTGGCATGGACGTTATTTTTTGAGGTTGAGTTTATTTAAACAAACATGAACCCCTTACATATATTTCCTCGATCCTTCGCTCCCCTGCCCCCTCCCCCGCCATTTCTCCATCGATACTTCCATCAAAGCTACAAAGTTGAGTTGAATACATGAATAAAAATTCTGACGATGATTGCATTTCATCTCTACTCGAGATTGCATTTCATCTCGATGAAAGCAAACAGAAAATAAATAAACCAACCAAGAGACCAACAAAAGGACAAAAAGCCTTCTCTCTCTGCCCATCAAAAAATTCCAAACGTAACGATTCAATTCACCCATCCATCTATCCATCCATCCATCCATCGTTTGGTTATACGCGGTCGACATTTTGCATTCGTTGCATAACGCATTATAAGCCACTGTGATGAAAGCTGAACGAGGAATGATGGATGTGTGTGAGAAGGGTTGACTTGCATGAGATTTACACGAAAAGAAGTTCAAAAAATGATTCATGAAAAATCGTCCACGAATAAATAACGAAAGTTAATGTTATAATCTTTGGAAATTCAACAATAAAAAACGTCAGATTAAGAACAAAATTTTAGCAAACTTTTTGTAGTTCTCGACGTACAAAACAATTTATATAAAAGTAATTTATAATAATTATCAAAACCGCTTTAAACATAATTGATAATCTTATTTCCCATAGTCCCTTTTGTCCTTCGTGTGTTTCTAAATTAGTGATCTCTGATTAAGGATCCTCTTTTGGTAAAGTTTTGATTATTATTTCCAGGATTTGTATGCAATTATTGGTGTTTTTAAAGACTACGTTTCATACAAAGGCATTAACCTACGTTTCATACAAAACTCTGCGAGGGCAATTAATAAATTTAATTCGCAATAAAAACCAGTAAAGATAATACAGTATATAGAAATTGTATAATACACGGAAATTCTATTATCAGTTCCTTATGCTGTCACAAAAAACAATTCTCTAATTCTCGCTCAGACTTCGAATTTCACGTTCTGTTCAACAAAATTCATGCTACGGAATGTCCTGTATGATTCATCTTGATTCATCAAATGAATCAAAAATAAAACCCAAACGAATCAAAATAAAAAGTGGTGAAAATGGTCGGGGATATCATTGACGAAATCCTCATGGTTTTGTATGCCGTATCAACTCGATCCTGTGATTGCGGTGTAAGCGAGTAACGAATACAAACTGATGATATTCGATAAGAGGAAACAAATACATTCGCTACTCGCCCATGTAGTGCGTGTAGAGACAGGATGTGTTTGCTACAAGAAAACAGTATGTTTTCGCATTCAATTGCAAAGTTATTTGGATGACACCCCATTCGTTTTTCGCTTTGAATTGTGAATCCATTTGGTATGGCGCTGTTACTGCCGTCTGCAACTATCATCTCATCCGTGTACTTAAAGATTCATTGATGATTTTCAAAGGTCTTCGTAATATTTGCCACTGGGAACATACCGGCGTTGCCGTTTTTGTTTGATGCACGTATGTGTTGGCGTTCCAATGTGTATGTGTATGTGTTTACACCTGTTCGCATTTGCATTTGTGAGTAACTGCTTGCTTATGAATATTCATATATTTCATGTTTTTATTTTTTCATTTCCTTCAAAACGTGCATGCTCTCAATTCGGTGCGCTTTTGGTAGGATTCCCCTTTTGAATGCAGATAAGTCCTTAACTGAGGCTCAACTCACCTCAATTCATTTCAATTCATTTCATTTCATTTCAATTCACTTCAATTCAGTTTCAACAAAAAATATTGCAGTCTGCAAAATTCTCTGAAAGATGAACAAATAAAAAGGAATGCATTCTGTCTTCATGAAAAGTCGTAAAGAGTGTTTACTTTTCATTGGATATTCATTAAAATTTATTGCTTACTTTTAACACGTTAGGATTTTATGAAATTATAATAAAAAATGCATTGACTGATTTTTACACTTGCAGTAATCCGGACCATTTTGTCTGCAATATTCGTCTAGATTCACCTAAATTTAAAGTACATTAAATTATGAGAATTCCAAAAATCTACAAAAAATTACTAAAAAGTATTAAAATACCTTTCAGTACACGTGTCTAATTTACAAGATTTTCTTTTAAAAAACATCAATGGAAGCCCTTAAATTAAAGAAAGAGGGCGAAACTTTATGATCTTATGATTTTCTTCCTCAGCAGTTTCGTCGAAAAAAACTGAAGCAAACTTTCACGAGCTGAAACAAACTTAAGAAAACAACAGCCACGCCCAGTGTTTATTATATCCATTATTTTCATGTTTGACTGGTTTTTATTTATTGCTTTTATTGTTTTGTTTTTGCAACGAAGTTTGAGGAATTCCAATGCAAATTTTAGAAGATTATCATCACTGACTATCACAACCCATCAAGCACCAACCAAAATTACCAACATTTCCAGTATTTTATTATACTACCAGTCATTTTATCATTCACCAACTGCCACTAATTCTTCTCTGTGTTTTCTCTTCTTCTCTTTAGCAAATTTTAATCGTTTCAGAATTGATCTGTGATGATATCGCAGCACCACCATTTCGAGCACCAACACCAACAACGAGAGCAATAACGTGTTGCCAATCAATATCTTTGATTGTTGTGTCGATCGCATCAATAGCATCCTGTTTCTTATTCCTTAGTATATTCTTCATTCATATTAATTTTGTTGTTGTTGTATCGGTGTTGTTTGGACCTCTCATTGCTGTTCTAGTTGTTCTTTTTGTTTCAAATGAATTCTGATTTTAGCATAATTTAAAATGCACCGTCGTTATTGCATCTTTCTTTCTCTGTCTCTCTCCCTTTCTCTCTCTCTCTCTCTATCTCTTCATCCGTCATTGCTTATTTCGAGGAGTAATATTTCTTATATACAATTTGTTATTATTGGGCTTTGATTGGTTTCGATAAAAACGATGCCATTTCTCTGAATCTTCGAGGACTGGTCAAGCGGCGAATTCCGTCAATATCTTAAAGTTGTTGTTATTGTTGTTGTTGTATAATAAATATGCCTGATGGTAGGATGGTGAATAAAATGGTTTTATTGCATTCATATCGTTAATATCATTCAAGGCATAAGTCATAATCATGCATTATAATTTTATGAGGAGTTTTCGTGCATGATTCATGTTAATAGATCTTTAATAGCTGGCATTAATTCCGATTTGTATTTCGGAACAAATTATCATATAACCAGATTGCTTTAGAAAAACCCGGATAAATAAGAAAAGCGTGAATTTTCGTTAATTATTCGTCAATGAATGGGCTAACATAGACTTACAAAGAATATTGACCTTAAAAGAAAAAAGGGGTTTTACTTTATTTCGAACCGATTCGAATGCATCACAATTTTTTATTACTTTACATTTGCATTTTGGGTTCCATTAACTTCCTTACTACTATGCGGGCTTTTACTGTGCATCCTTCTCGCGACTCCTTCGGGGCGTTTCAATTTAACTTCGAAATGCTTTTATCTCGGCAGCCATTTTAATGATGAATTGATCGATCATTTCGTCCATTGGAATGCATAAGTATAATATCGTTTATCTTTGTATTGATGGTACTCGTGTGCTGTTCTACTCCTGACACTGCTTCCACGATCAGGCAGGTACGATCGCAACTCCACCCAGAACATCGACATAAAGCTTGTCACAAACTAAAACCCAAACTGAACCATCAAGAGATCTCAACCAAAAAAATATAATATTCAGGTTTACGGTTTCATTACGAATGCAAAAATTTCTAAATTAATAAATGGAAAATAAATTGAAAAGGAAAACCAAGAACATGGTCGTTGTTTCTGTTACTTCGATAACAGATATAGCGAACGATAAAGAGAAACACCACACAACGATCTACAGACAAATTTGACTGAAAGGAATCATCAAAATATGCGTACGATGCATCGCAATGCAAAGCAACGCAATGCCCAACGCAGCGATCGATTATAATTCATTCGCGATCACTTTTTATGATTTCATGTTCAAGCGTTTGCTTCTGCGTAAATGTTCCACTGCTTCTTTTCGCTTGATATTTATCCTCTATCACTTTACCACTTCCACTACTCCCCCCGCCTCATGTTGTCATCTACCATCTACCTCTAGCAGTACTTGCGAACAGGTATCACTTATAATTCCGTCTGTTGTTATAAACCATTTCAAATGGATCGTCCATCGTGTGGGGATGTTGCCCGTTGTAGATGTGGCTGGTGATGCCACAGCGGGTGTCGAAGTGGCGGTAATGTGGCTGCTGGTTACTGCTGTCTTTATCATGGCTTGGTTATTGTTGCGGTTGTGATTGCGGCCATTGTCGGATCGTAGTCGTAGCCTGCGGGCATTAAAAATCAAAATGCAGAAACATTTTGATGTTCGTTTCGTTTCAAGATTTCATGTGATTTCCTCTCTTTTTATTTATGATTTGCCGAGACTGTTGTTGCTTCAGACCTCGATATGTTGACGATGGCAATTGAATGGACGGTAACGTAGAGGATGTTTGTCGTAATGACCAACTGACTGAACAACTGATCAACTGATCGACTGATTGATTGCAGTCTCTCTCTCCCCATCTATCTCTCTCGCACTTTTGGAATGATTGGCGTTCGTTGGTTGGCGGTTGGTTGAGATTTTCCCATCAGCGAAATCAATAAATTACGTGACAGGAATATGAAAACCAGCTAAATTGCGACATCAACAACAAAAGCAACATTTTGTCCGTAGAAAGAGGCAGGCAAGTCTTTTATAGACTTGAAAGCAATCAATCCAGACTTGCAGACACAAACACAAACCATATTATCATTCTCTAGCCATGACTGTCGTTCAGTCAGTCCATTTGTGAATTCGCCCAGCAGTCATTTCAATCCTTCAATCCTTTCGATCATTGTGCAGATGACTTCACAAGAATATGAACCACCGGTAAGGCGGTACACGATTCATACATACATACGCGAATCTCCCTTTGATTGATCCAATCAAAACATGAATTTATATCGAAACTTCTGCGAAGTCCGATCGATCGATCTGTAGAATAAATTGCAATTTCCTTACTCTCGCGTTCGAGAGCGGTCAAGCAGTCCAACACAATCCAGCGTCTTTGTGGCGCGACGATTAATTCTAAACGTTCAGAAAAAAAATATATTATAAATAAAAAAAAACCTAAGAAATATTATCTTCACAAATATAAAACTTCAGTAAAATAAATGGAAATAAAAAAGAAAAAAGAACAAAATGGAGAAGTTGAAGAAAAAAACAAACGAATATCGCGAATATAATTGAGACGGGCTTGAAACTTTTGCATTCAGTTTCAGATTCGTCCATTTTGATTAGTTGATTATTTTTATGATAAACGAGTGGGATAGAAAGATAAGAAAGAGAGAGACAGAGCAAGAAGAACAGAAAAGAGAAAAACGAGAAAATTGCGAAATTTCATTCTGGTATTAATGAATATTAAACAAACTTCAATTCAATAAATTTGATTGATTGTTTAATCAAGCGATGGAAATTTTTAAAAGAAAAGTGATAAAACTAAAAAACTATATTGACTATATTGACGTGCTTCTAAACGATTCTGTAAATACATCTGGTAGACCTTAAAAATATCACACGATATCTGAATTAAATATTTTAGTTTAGAATTAATTTTTGAATCTCAATGAAAACCACAGGAGGTTCTACTTAATGGGATTGACTCCATATAATTAAAAATTTAAAACAATTAAGCATCTCAACATTACTATATTTTATTAGAATGTTTGATAGTTTTTATAAATTGGCTACAATTAAATTAAAAAATTCTTATATTTTTTAAAGCATTTCGAATTCACATTATTTTGCATTTCCTGAAATCCGAGATTTTAATTGAAGAATCCATTACTATCAAAATTCCCTTTTAGCCCTTTAACACACTTTATGACATTTTATCGAACTCATTTCATAAAACAAACCAATAAATTTCTAAATGAATTTCAATTTTAAAGAGTTTGAAATCAACACCGCCCGCTTCATATTTTTCCTTTCATATGATAAAGTAAACATTAGCAAAAAGGACACGTGTCTAAGGTGAAATTAAAATAAATATTAATAATGGAAAATAAATTTAAATGGAATTGGAAGGATCCCCAAATTGAAGAAGAACTCACAACAATATGTAAAATGCGGTAAAATAAAAGAAGGCAAATAAATTCATGGAAATGCTAGAAAGCATATTTTTTAATATAAAAAATGTCAATGGAAATCATAAAAACAATAAAAACAACAATCAATACCAACAACAGCTATAACAATGATATTAACAAAAACAAAAACAGTGTAAATGGCAATGGTTTGAAAAAACATTGGTTAAAAAAAGATACAAAAAACGCTAACACCCCAGAATACTCTTCTGTTGTATGTGAATAAGAATCACAACAATAACAACAACAACCACAACATTAGTATAAAAAAATTCCCGCATAAAAATTCCCCGACAAAAACATTTTAGCTCAGAAAAAAACACGCTTAGGGCTATCGTGGAAATATAGCCAAAGCATGTCAGCCGCTTGGTCATTTAACCCTTCACTTTGCTCCCCAAGTGCCTTCCCATCATCACTATCCATACACTCCCTTCTTCTTCTTCTTCCTCTACCTTGTTACTTTGTTTCCAGTCGAATTGCAAAGCTTTTAAAATTTACTCAGTGCGTTAACAAATCTAATCGAGTTATTATTACTTGTTTTTGGGCTAATTTTTTTTCAAATTCCAACCTCGCCACCACGACGTAATTTCCTCATCTAGGATTTCAACTCCGCGCGTTTATTCATCTGCTTTTGCTCTTCCTACACGACTTACCAAAATTGTGCGCGGTAAAGAATTCATGGAAGTCGAACTCGAACAAATACCGCTCAAATCCATAAAGATTTGAAATTAAATGCGAACAAACAACATTTGCAGGCTGTCGTTGTTGTTGTTGTTATTGGAAAATATGGCCCTTTTCAGGGAAGGCCTTCTGTGCGTTAAGCAAATAACAATAATGCAATTATTTCAAATATTTACCCAAAAAACGTGGTCACCGATAAAGGGTGCCCCATGGCACTTTTCATAGGAATGAAATGGAAATGAGTAAAGAGTGAAAGGGAAATTTAAAATTCAATTATTCTTGGTCCTGACCGAGTCATAAATCTCCAATGCATTATTTTTAAAAAAATTTATTTGTATGAAAAAGTATTTTGATTGAGCATTTAAAGAAATTTCTCTTAAGTTTTTCTCTTAAGGAGAACTAAAGATTGTCTATTAAATCGATGAAATCTCGGTCCTTTCCAGAATAAATTCTTATTGAATATAAGAAGAATTTGTCTTTTCTAAAAAATTATAGATTTCAAAGAAGGAATTAAAGAAGAATGAATGAAAGAAACGAAAGGAAATATGAAGAATGAAATTTAAATATGATAAGGCTGAATGAATCGTCTAGAGCATGCAAATAGATTATAATTTCGTTTCTTTGCTTTATAAAATAAAGACCACAAAAACAACAATTACAACTCTATCGACTGCAATGGCAATACTTAATCCTTAGTTAATGGATGCTAATAATGATCACAAAAAACAAGAATTTGTAAGACGACTGCCCCATTTTTGTAGGCATTACAAAGGAATTGACTGAAATCCAAGAAATGGAGTTGGAAGGATATTAGCGAAATAATAGAAATTTGATAATAAAATACAATACAATAAATAATAGGTTACAACACAAAAAATATACAATAGAAAAATTAAAAAATATACAAAGAAAAAATCAATGAATGAAGAATAAGAAAGGAAAAAATCAAGAGAAATATGAAATATTAAAAATGAAAAAAGAAAAAAAGAAAGTAAATCGAATATTAGGACCTAAGGTAGAAAAGAAAACTTGAAAGGTAAAAGAGAGCAGTATAGTGTCTAGAAGCTTTGAAGTGCACGAGCGTATTTAAAGAGCACGATGATCACGATCACCGTTAAAGAAAAGCTTATAAAAGTTATGGAATCCTTAAGAAATATAAAGGCTTCATAGGTTAAACCATTGTTGTTAAACACAAAACACGAAGAATCGAAATTTTATTAACTTTTTATAATCAATAAATCAATGAAATTTCCCAAAGTCAGTTTAGTACAATATAATTTTATGTTTTCATTTAAAAATTTCTTTTTAAAGTCTAATACTGATACTAAACGAATATAATACTAACAAAGTCACTGAATGTAAAAATCGCTGGACGGAAATTGCAAAAAATCCATTTATGAAGCGCAAGAGAGTATGAATGACATGCGTATGAAAAGATTAATATTAAAATATAAATTATAAGAACATAAACACCTACTAAATTTTCATTTATAAAACTAAATTGATTTTAAATACGTAATTACTAAAAATTATATTTTTAACAAAAGAGAAAGAAAATTTTAAAATTTTTTCTTAAATTAGTGGCGTACTTAGTTCTTAATGGTTCAAGAGGATTATTTTCAAATGATTTGGTATAAAAGAAACATGAAATATGCTTTAAAAAATTTTAACATATATTTTAACGTAAATTTATTTAAACAACTTAATTAAACTACGCTAAAACAACAACTATATAAACAACAAAAACAATACAAATAATAAGATCAATTGAGTAGTATCAACTTTTGAGCAATTGTATTACTTGTATAACAACAAACAACAACCACATACACCCACGAAAATTGCAGTTAATAATTGAAACATAAATCATAAATAAAACACGCAGAGTACTGACGGGATTTTTATTAGAAATGAAACACTACTCCACACGCTCCGCTCCATTCAAATATATCTCCTCTTCGAACAGCTAAGAAGTTTTCCTTCACACATTACCCACACATACACATACAAACACACCCACACATCCATAAATATTTGCCCAAAAAGTAATATTTCCTTCAAGCACACTCGTACGTAATAATACGTTACGTTGCGTTACTTTAGCGATGACTTATTATTCTTTAGGTCGAACACCACTATCGTCGAACATAACATTTTTTATTGTTTCTGATGATTAAGTATTTTATGTGCCAGTTTTACCTACTTTGAACTAAATATTTTGTTGATTCATTTCTGGTACTACCTTCTATTTTATTGTGGGTTTTTTCTAATACGAACTACTTATTTCGGTCTTATGTTAACAGAGAAGTCAGGATTAACATTTCAATAAAAGGATTTACAATGTACGACGTTGAACGTCAAGTTATGGAAGAAGAGTAGGCAGAAGGAGCAAGCATTCCTTTGTGATTGTAGTAAAGGCGTAACATATAAGTAAGCGTGTATGTGTATGAGTGAATGTGTATTTGAATATGTTTGTGTGATTGCCAGTCTTGAATGAAACCTTAAGCTTTCCTAAGTAATAACCCTTTAGTCTTATCCACTCGTTGAATGTATTTTGCAATCCTTTTCAAATTTTCTTAAAGCACGACTTGTCTTTCCGTCCGATTGTAATAAAGTTTATGAAACTTCCTCTATGTCTTTAAACTACATTAGCTTCTTTCATGTAACGAATTATAGACTATGTTGCCACATTGTTTTTTTTATGTTTTGTTTACTTTTTGGTTCAAATGTTTTAAAATTCGTAGATTTTCGTAAAGAAAATCAATCAATATACCATTCGAACAATTTCTACTAACTTTTGAAATAATCTGGCCTTCCTTCCAATACTAAACAAGGTCTGTATTATTTCGATATATTAAAAAATCTAAAAGTCAAAATTATATCGCGAATGTTAAGAAATTTTTGTCGATTTTATGCGTTAAAAATGGTCTCAGGATAAAAGAACACTATATATAATCACTAATGTATAATCTCCTCTACTCCTATAGGGTGGCCGGACTACAATTAGCCGTCTTTGCATACTAAGGCAATATCATCCCTATGGAGTCTCAGAAGTAGGTTTTTCATACCCTCAAAATAGGGTTTTTTGATGTTATCTGCATACCTTTCTCTAGCTCAAGAAAACTCTCGCTTTAAAGATTTTCTGTCCGGAAGGTTCCGAGCAAATATTATCAACGTGTTCGAGCCTTAAAATCTAGCTGAAGTTAATTTTGTTGAACTAAATCTAGACTATGGGTATTTAGTAATAATAAAAAATAGGTTAGAGACCACAAATGTTTGATACTTTCCTTCAAAAATTTGTCGAGCACTTTATTAATCTTGTCGGTAAGAGATGGCAACCTGACCTTACCTCTCCTCCCCCACTCCTCTTCATTCGCAGTTTGTGCCCACAGTAGTTTTATGGAAATTAGCAAACTGAGGCTAAAGTATTTGCTACGACCATCCATTCATCAATTCATCCCTTCCTCCTTCACTGCCATTTCGTTACTTTTATATTTCTTTTTTCTTTCGGAAGTTGAAAAGTATGAGCTATTGCTGTTATTGCTGAGGGTGTTGTTCAGGCTGGGCTGGTCGTTTGGACTGGTTCATGAACTACTGGTGATGTAGCTACTGCTGCCGATGCTCCAGCGGCCGCTGATTCTCCTACTACTACTTTTTTGCTACTGCTCGTCTAATGTTTCGTCAATTGCAGTCCCTGCGGCATAAACTACGCCCATCATTCCGACTAGGATTTATGCAACTTATTCATCGCCATCGACGTCCGCGTGGTCGTAGTCGTTCGTGGTCGTGGCAGTGTTGGTCGCCTTTATTCGTCTTGCTTCATGCTTGCTTGAGTTTAAGAAAATTTTGAAATCTTATGACTTGGCATGAAATAGTTTTGAATACTAACTGAAGCGTTAGTGTTACTACTAATTCCTCTTACTCTTCTTCTCTTCACCTTTCCTCGCATCGATTATTTCTTTCAACCCTTCCTTCTGTTTCCTTCTAATTTCTATTCTTCTTCATCGATTTATGTATCCTTTATCGTTTTGTGTGTCCTTGAATATTTCTTTTTTGAATATTTTCTCTTGTCTTTAAGTTTTCTTCGACAATTAATGGCTTCTGAAACCTTTATGGCCACAAAAGTATCGATTAATTTACCAAAATTCGACAAAAACTTTTATAGTCATCACTTTTTCTACTCCTTACTCCTGCTTTGTCTCACCCTCCCCATCTCAATCATTATCTTCCATCATGTTCTCTCTCTTTCTTCACATTTTCCATCAAATACTTTAAGATTTTCTTTGTCAGAACCATTATAGTCTTGCTCACCTTTGCTATCGCCATCACCTCCATCATCATCATCATCATTATCATCATTGTTATTATTATCAATCTCCTTCACCTTGATCTTTACCTTTGAATTTCTCTCGTGACTTTTCTCCTTAAGCCTTTGCTTTTTATTATTATTGTTATTATTGCTAACTGTTATTTCTTGTATTGGAGATCATGAAAGTTTTTGCGCATTAGAAATTGCCAACAGTTGTTGTTGGAATGAGTTATGAAGAAATAATCTCCATTTAAGAATCAAGAATCAGGAATCCTTTTTGCAGCTTATCCGTAAACTTTTAACAACTCGAATTAGTTTATTATTAATTGAAGACGACAATCAACACACACACACAATATATTGCACAATATTATAAAAAAAAATGCAAAACAACCAACCGGAAACATCAAAAATAAGGAAAGTAAATGAAGAAAGGAAGGAAGAAACGAACGAATGGAAATACTTCGAAATGGCAACCTGCTGACTTGGCAAGTTTGCGCCGGTATGGCAATATTATTATGCCTCTTATTGATGCGGTCTCTGGTGTGTGGTTGTTGTTCCTGTCGTTGTTGTTGTTGTTGTTGCTTAACATCATCTCAATAATTCATTGAAGGAAAAACGTTAAGATTTTGCCTAATCTTTAGAGTTTGCTTTTAAATTTGATTTAATTTAATTATTACTAACGAATAAAGAGAACGATGAATCGAATGGAAGAACGAAGAAATTGCATTACGTTTGGTTACCCTTTCCCACTTCTTGAAGAAGTCATTGAAGTCATTATTTATCAAGAATTAAGAATAAGAGTTTAACGAGATAGGAAGACGGAATAACAAGAAGGTAAGAAGAGAAAGCAACAGAGAAGCAAACAAGCATGAAATTAGAAAACTGGAAAGGAATCGGTATCTCGTTTTACAGATGTTACAAAAACGTATCCTACATAGTTCTAAATAAAAAAAACACCATTCCAAAATACGCGACACAAAATCCATTTGGCAAAAAACAAATTTAAAGTAAAATTTCCCTTGAAGAAATGATGCACTTGTGCAACAAATGTCGTTGTTTTGATCCCAGGTCAAAAGTTATTTAGCATCTCGGATGCAACGGGTTTTGGTATTAGGCCGAATATGGTTGACCCCAGATGAAAGGAGCGCAGGCATGGATATTTATAAAGATATATTTACAAAGATATTTATAAAGATATAAAGGGATATTTATAAAGATATATCTCTTAAATTTTTCCGAAAATACTTTTTGAGGAGATAGGCGTAGATTTTAAAATTATTAATTAAAAAGAATTAAAACTTTTTAAAAAAATTGAGAACTTGCAATGTTAAAATGCTTTTATAAAATCCATTTAAACTATATAAGCTTTAGTATCCTTCGAATACTTTTTTCAAACTCGTTGTCATTACTCGGCAATAACACACTAGGTCTTACCACTTTAACTAACCCTTCTCTCTTCCACTTTTCCACTTCGCAGATGCCAAATCTTAAAATTGAATTGGTGACGGTTATTATTTTATAATTTTTCGTTTTGATTCTCTTGTTGTTTCTGTAGTTGTTGCCATTTTCCGTTATAATGTATTACTCCCTAATGGTGCAAAATGACAAATCCAATTTCGATGGTGTTATTCGAGCGGAAAAATAAGGGGAGGAGAGAACTAAGAGGTATTGAGGGTATTGAGGAACACTCCTTTTTTAATTGAGCTATCTCGAATGATCCCTTATCTTCAACTGGATTCTCGCCTCTTTGAAATCCTGCCAAGAAATAATTCTCTATAACTGACAAAGTATCTAAAAATAAAAAATTACGATTTAAATCATTTTACAGACTACATTTATTTGATAGATGTTATTATTGTTGTTGTTGTAAATCGTTTTAATATTCCATAGATAAAAATCGCTAACAATGAGAGTGATAAAAGCAATAACACCACCACCACCAACAACAACAGCAACAACATTAACCATGACAATAACAATCTCAATACAATTTAACTTAAATGTAAATTCATTTTATCGTTCGTTCAATTCACATCCTTTTTACGTTTTGCGCTAGCATAATTTAAAATCGAGCATCAGTGATGACATTTGACATTTGCCGTTACGAAGCAACATTGGCGCCAACAATAAGAATAGGGGAATTTCAACGATGACGTCCGTAATGAAAATATTTCAAAAAAATCATGTTGGTAATGATCAATACTACGAGAATGACAATAATGATGATTCTAACGAAAGCGATGCTGACAATTTCAACGATTACAAACGAACGAACGATGACAATCTCGTAAATGTCACAATTTCTTTGATGTAACAGTGATTAAATGTCATTTTAATAAAATGGTAATTTTTTCTGAAGATGGATTTCGCGGGGATTTTATAGAAGGTATTTGGAATGATAATATTTTTTAAATCGGGCAAATATATTTTTAAAGGGTGAGGTTTTTCTTATATAAAAAATACAATATTTAGGCTTTATTTGTCATTATTATTCTGGTCAATAATGACTGGCGTGACGGTATTTGTTAGAAGTGTTTTGAAATCAGGCCCATTCGAATTCCACCCTTTACATCCATCATCTTTACTTGTGGAATTAAATTTAAAATTTTCAAAAACACCAAAACTTTCTGAGATGTTTACAAAATTTTTAAAAGGGGCTTGATTTTCCCCTAAAATCCTTCAGTTGTCGTTAGCTATTAATGATTTTAAAATAATGCCGCCATAATTGGGAATTTCTTTAACAAACATTTTGTTGTTTTATTTTCAACAAGAGGCTACTCTAAATGAAAATGTTAGGCATATTGCAGCCCATACTAATATACTTTCATTTAGCTATGCTCACATAATTTTATACCTTAGTATCTCTAGCAATCTCTATAGCTTTATAGAAGTGGCTGCAATATTTTTTGCCTTATGGAATAATAGGAATAATATGACATTTATTAAGACGATGAGAAAAGATTTAGAAACCTTAAACAAATGTTAGCTCTCTTAAATCGAATACTTTTTGTAAATTATGAGAGTATAGAAAAGACTTATCTGAAAAAAACCACAAAAATTTCATGTATTTTTTGAACGCACTTTTTCACTTGCGCTTATAGTGCCACAAATTATTTTCCGAAATAAGAGCCTGGCGAGTATCAAAAGAAAAACGTGGTTTGAATTCTGATGTATTAAAATTCAGAAATATTTGAACTAATATTTCATATGCGCCGCTATGATGCCGTAAGCGTGTCATGACAGCTTCGTGGCAACACTTGAAACCGAACTCGTTCTTACCGGCTTAAAGTATTTACGTGGATGCCGCTGCTTCTACTGCTTTTGTTGCGGCTGTAGTTTCTCAAAGTTGCGTAGCAGTGCTGAAGTAAATGCATGAAATCTTTTCATTGAATTCTTTCACGAACAACATGTTTCTTCAGTTTTCTTCCTCCTTACTACCCTTTTTTCCTTTGCTACTATTTCGTCTACTACTAAACTCATTTTTCCAAATGTTATCCTCCTTCCTAACATCCTTTTTCCTTTCTTTCTTTCTTCATCTTCCTTTTTCCACCGTTTTCTTATGTATTTTTCGAGAAAATATGCGGTATTTAATTATAAAGATCGTCAAAAGTTTTGAAATAATTATGTGTTTGCAAAATCGCGAATGGAAGCTTTCGCTTACGCTGACGCTTCCTTAGCCACTGCTAACGTCTCGCTGCCGTTACCAGATTTCAAAACCTAAATATGTTGGAGAAATTTAATCATCCATGCGAACGTATATGCGTGCATGTGTGTTCTGTTTCTCTAGTAGGAATGAATTTTCGGCATCGGTACGAACGCTGGAAAGTTTTAAATTCGGGGGGGTTGTCATGACTTCTCAAATGTTGCGATACAGCTACGTAAACGCATACGCTTTTGTTTCTTAGAAAAACTTTTGCTCAAAATATTAACTCTTTATATTTCAAAAATTATTTATGTTTTTGCGGTCTAATGAAAATCTTGAAGAAAATGGTTTCATATTACAATTATTTTGTAAACCATAAAATACGTAGAAAATGAAAGAAAAGAGAAGAAAAAGGGGAAGAAAGGGACGGGAAGGGAATATAAGATAGCATTACCGTGTAACATGATTTCATCGAGGAAAAACAAAGGAAATATTCTCCCGATCATTAATAAAAATATCTCTTTTCTGCTTTTCATTTAAAAGCCATTAAAACCATATGAAAAAAAATTGAGAGGTCAAATAAGTATGATACAAATTTTATACATTCATAAATTACAATCATAAATTGGAAACAACGTATCGCTGGCAATGACAATGATAATTTCCACCGAGAAAAACAATCTTAAGCCCTTTTTATCACTTCAGCGACTTTCTTATCATCAAGTTTTTGAAGTCGAAAAACCCTTCTGATTCCGATTATACATATAAAAACATAAATGTGCGCACGTTCGCTTGTATTTGATTTTGAACAATCTGTTTATGATTAATGGAAGAAGAACGAAAGTAAAGAAAGCGCTTCTAACTTTTATTTATGACATGAAAACGTGTCAGAATTTTTGACCAAAACATCTTTCAATTTTCAGTTTGTTAATATTCCTCTTCATTTTTTTCTTCCCCTTGCCCTTCTCCCACCACCACTTCATATACCGCAAACACCATCACTAACTTCAGCTCTAACTCTACCTTCCGAAATCACGCCTAAAAAATTTTCCCTCCGTTGTTTTCGTGGTTCGTGAATCGAAGGACATCGAAGACTTTCCAGCAATGCAATCGAATTATTTTCGTATATCGTCAAAATTTGTGATTCTTCTCTATTCCTAACAGAAATAATTAAATGTGAATTGTTCGATATCTTCAAACTTTCTGTCAATCGCCAAAACAGCTGTCACTATTTTCACTTAAACGCAAACTAAACAACGCCCCCTCCCTACTCATACTTACACGCATACATCGATCAAGCAACGAACTAACCGACAAAGCAATCCAAGACCAACATTCTTCATTTTGTCATAAGAAGAAGAAAAACGAATGTTCTCAAGATTGAAATGTCATTAATCATTTGACAGAAATACTATTGAAAAGCAAAAAATTTAAGAAACAGAAATGTGGAAAAATAAGATAAGAATAATAAAATATAGATCTAATATTAAATTCGCAGAAAGGACGACGTTTTTGTGGTGGAAATCAAATTCAATAACTTACCAAAGTCATTCCTCCTTGAATGGAATTTAAACGAAAAGAAAACACGTGTGAGAATTTACAAACTACGATTTTATCGAAATGATGAATTTTTACAAGCAGGTGAATGATTTAATTTTTCTGATTTGATATATGTAAATAAATTGGAAATATTTAATATTTTTAACTGTATTTAAAAAATTCGTTTTAGCCTGTAGATATTTTTATAAATGATTCCTATAATTACAATCCTTTCCTCAGGACATCTATTGCTCTTCCGGGAAAAAAAATTTTGTATCATTTTCTTCGGATATCCAAACAACAACAACAATAATAATTACGATAGACAATTTAATTGTTGCTTGGAAAATTGATAAAGACTAATGAAATAAAAGCGTACCATATAAATTAATTACAACATTCCATTTGTTAAAATTCCATTCTGGCGAAAACTCAACTGAATCATATCATCATCACCATCATCAACATCATCGTCATCATCTCCATCGTTGTCATTATGATCACATCCCAAAAATTTCACATATGCAGCATTTTTGATGTTTCAGATATATAGACATACAATCACACTCCTACCCCACCCTTGCATTCGTTAGAAAAGTAATGAATACGAATACTTTACTTGTGTAAAGTTCATATCTACAATTAATGTTCGTTGGCGTTGTTGTTGTTATTCGTGTTGTTTTTTTCGGCATGACGAAAGGGTTCATATAGAAAATAATATAGAAATAAATTTAGAGGATAGACCCAGAGAAAGTAGCTTGTAATTACAGACGACGATGAACCCTGCTTAAAGGCAATGGCAATGGGGAATGTCGGCGACGACGACAAATGATATGGTTTTTGATACAATGGAAATTCAATTAGCCAAGGTTTCAATTACAAAAGTAAGCAAAAATAATTCACCCGACGATGTCATAAAATTTGATTTGAGCTTCCAGAAAATACGATTATGATGCTCCTGAAATTATTGCACAGATTCTTAAGATAAATAATTGTACTATAATAAAATCTATAAATATCAGATTTATGATACATTAAAAAAATATTTAATACTGTTATATAAAATTATTTATACGAGTATATCAAGCCTAACCAACGTCGTACCGCCCAAAAAAATGTCATCTCGAAAACGTTTCTTTGCAATACGTTCTTTAGTTCCTAAAGTCAAAAGACTGTTCTCTATTTAGTTTATAATTAAGAAGCCTTGTACGCAAAATATTTTTATTAATAATGTACGAACAATTTTTTTCTAATAAGCGATCATTAAGAAAAATTGAGCGAAATACTAACGATAAATTTTAACAATTCATTTTTCTTTTGCTTTAAAGAAGAAAAGCCAAATTTTGTATCTTCCGAGTGAGAAAATGTTTACCAAATCATCAAGCCCACCCAGTCAACAAGTCATTTTCACTCGCATCCATGGTCTTCCATGGATAGTCTAGAAAGAAAAAAGCCTCATTTATTGCACACTCTTACTGTTGTCGTCGTCGCTGTTCTTGCTTGTTCTTATAGTTCCCGTTGTTATTGTTCTTGAAATAGTTTTCATTTTACCCTCTACTTTATTTCTTCTTTTGTTCTTGTTGTTGTTGGGAATTAAGATCTACACACACTGTCTATTATTGTTTTCATCATAATCGTTGTTGTTGCTATTGGTGTTGTTATTGTGGAAAAATAGTTATATATTACACAATCTATTTTATATGGCGTGTTAAAGACAAAATGGCTCCAACAATTCAACGCATAAACATTCTCTGATTTATTACAATGAACTTAATTTAATTCATGTAAGTTGTTTACCCTTCACTGTAGTTGTTGTTCTTGTTTCAATGATTGTTGTTGGCAGCACGGTATCAGTGCTAACATTCGCGATTAATTATGTTCTAGCGTTGTTGTCGTTGTTGTTGTTTCACAAGGGGTGGGAGAAATGGGTGGTAGCTGTTAATGTGGTAGTGATATATTTATTTCTATTAGAATAATACAGTTCGTACACGTAATTAATTCTTGATTAAGTATTTAAACTGTTGTTAAGACGTTGTGAATTGTTGGGAGAGAAGGATAAAAATGGGCATCAAAAATGAAATTGAAACTTGTGGAGTTGAAGAGAAATATATATCCTTGCTCACGACTACAGAAAAGTAATTCACAAAGAGGAATTTGAATCTAAGACAGTCCAGGAAAAATATCAAAATTATGAATTAATCAAAAGAAGAGTCAAAAAATATCAATGAAAAACAAACACCCAAATAAAGAAAAAAAGGATGCCTTCAAAAAAGACATCAGTTAGCAAACTACATACGAGAGGGAATAAAACTAACATGTAGACAAACCAACTGATCACACAACAATTTAATGTAAACCGACCATACCAAACGTCCAAGCAATCAAACAAAGTCAATCTTCGATTGAGTAAATTCCTCTTAAGAGTAATTTTATATGACCACGAATAATATCGTACGAACAAATCAGGATTCAGAAAAGGCATCAGACACTAAAGTCAGAAACCAAAAGGTACCAGACACCGAATGAGCAATCCGTCGACACGTTGTAAATACATTTATTGTAAATTTGTAAACTATCCACACCAACAGGTTTTCCAAACTTGTTACGTCGTTGCAACTTCACTGTGCATCATCGGCAATCAGCAAATCCATTTAGCATTCCATCCTTGATTTCTCCATTGAATCGTTGCAGCAGATTGCACCGCCACTACGAACGATGAATGCAATGCGCATTAATGTTGTCAATAATTCAATCTAAACTAATCTTATTTGAAGTCAAAGACGACGGTATTCATTTCGACTTTAAATCCTCTTTGTATTCACCGGAGGAAAAAGAATTCAGCGGAGAGAAATAAAACAAAGGAAATCGAAAAAATCAATTCGTTTCTTGATATGTTTTGAATTGAATGGTGTTAAATGTTGTTGGATAGAGTTCGGATAATGTTATGGCTGACATCGTTGTTGTTGTTGTTTTTGTTGTTGCTGCGGTTGTGAGCTTTCGTTTGCCTTTAATTTGTTAAACATATTCGCTTAGCATTCCTGAGATAGCTCACATCAGACCTACTCTCAATGAGACATTCCTTTATGAGCCGAACACTAGTGTTGTTCAATTCTGCGCTTTGTAACCAAATACTAATGTGCAATTAGGTACTCATCGTTTAAACAACTTTTAAGCAAATTATGAATAAATATAGAAGAACAAAAAATATAGAAGAAAATATAGAAGAAATAAAATATCCTGAAAATTGTTAAAATAATGAGAAAACTATGATTCTTAATTAGTTAGAGAGGAGTTACTAAAAAATTTTCGAAGTATTCATAACAAAATGTAAGATACCAGAATGACGGACTGATTCTGAATCGAAATATATAGACTTCACTATATCGATATTTTAATGTTTTAGAAACAGAAACGTGTATGTATAAAACATGATAATTAAACAAAAGCAAAATTGAAACAGTTGTGCAAAATTAGTCAAAAACAATCACAAATGTTAGAAATCAACTATAAAGCTGTTAAAATTATTTTCAAAAAGTTTCAAGCTGGCGCGACAAAAAGTGGTAAAAGTAAGGTTGGTCTCTAATAATTCTTGCAAAATCAGATTCAAAAATCACCTTAAAATTTTGTTAGTTACATAGCTTAACCTTTCACGGCCATTCATTACATGCATTCTCTTAGTTTAAGTTTACGCAAGCTCAATTTAATTTAATTCAATAAAAAATTAAAAAACATCTTACGAGTCAAATTCTAGCTAGAGAGATTTTCTCGAAGAATTTTCTCGAGTTTACTCAAAAAAATTATCGATTGTTTGAGAATGGATACTCGATAACCATTAAATTTTCACAACATGAAACCATTAAGCTTCATACGCTCCATAGTGAATGTAGCGTAGATTGAAGACACCAACTGCAGTGCCAGGTTACCTAGCCATTTACCCATCGCTGCTTATAAGTGTTTATCGTAATGTCAGCCAGAATGAAAGCATTGAAGCGTCCTCAGAAACAGTTTCTATCGTACAAAGAGGATATCTTGCATTTGAAACCACTTCGCGCGATTTAAATACATTTTACAGCATTAAAAGAAATCCGAATGCATCAGACGAATCAAACTAGTTTAATGTTTTATTTTTCTTGGAAAGAATGTTGTTCTTGGGTTTGAATGTTACTCCAATAGGAGTATGATATGATATGCTATGATGCTGACGGCATGCCGTTGGCAGCAGAGGTCTGAGGATATTACGGGGCGACAAAAGAAATTTGTTTCTAGAAAAGGGCAATAAGGAAAATTAAATTAAATAAAATTAAATAAATATAAAAGAATAATTGAAAAAAGAAATTTAATCGCGTCACATTCAGTTTATGCGTTTTCAGAAATTTATAGCCATCAGCGAAGAAGTTGAAGTGTTTCAACAGGCTGATAAGTCGCTTGTTTTTATTGTTGATATTTGTTGTTGTTGTTGTTGTTGTTTTTTGATACTGTTAATGGTGTTGGTAGTTGATTGCTGCTGGTGCTTAACAGCACCAAAGCCAACAACTATGTTGATATTACTCCTCGCAGCTTCTGCTGCCGTTTCTGTTGCTGCCATTATTGCTGCTGCTGCCGCTATATAATCTGTCGTTAGTATCGTTAGTGTCTTTAACTGCTTTATTGTTGTTGGTTTTTGTTGTTTTTTTTTTGTATGTTTGCCTTGACCGTAAGGCAGTTTTTAAGCAACAGCAATACTAGCAATCAAGCGATTTTTGTTGGCAGAAGCTGCCCCGGTTTTCAGACATTTCAAGCCAGCACTATTGGACTCGTGATGATGACGATGGTGATGTTGCTGCCGGTAATGTTTTTTGTTATTGTTGTTCGAGGCATTTGTTTGCTTAAATAGTTGGGCGAATTGATTTTCGATGTAAACAATGTGCAATTTTAATGGATTGTTTTCACGATAAGCGTTGAAAAGCACTTCAATGAATTCGTAAACCCAAGCAACAACAAAAAAATCGGCTGACAATGCAAAGTTGCCACTTTTTATTTCATTTCCTTTTTATTCAATGCCCTTTAGTCCATTTCATTCCTTTTTTTAATTGAAGTTATCTAAATGTAAATTAGTGAACGAATGTATGAGTAATTGAATGAATGTATTGATGATTATCAATTTTTTTCTCTCTATTAAATTTAGGACGCATTTTTTTTTTTAATTTTTCACTATTTTTTTATCTACTGGATATGCAATTCGTCCCTATGGTTGTCTGATCCTAGTGGTCGAATATGGTTAAGTCGAAGGAAGCAGTTTATGTTTTTGTACGTCGAGTTTATTTGACATTAAAAAATTGTCAAAAAGGTAGAAAAATTTAAAAATATATTTTCGCCTTTTCTTATCTGGTCAAACCGGCCAAGCCTACACCATTTTTCTATAAACCATTGTTGTGATTTTTTCGTTAGACATTCATTTTTTCCTCCGTCTGAACTCAACCTCACAAAAGGTCTTTCAATTAATTATCCTTGACGGTTATTCATCATTTTTTATTATTTTGTCTGACATATCCTTTTCAGTGGCGTAGTTGATTTCTGCGACGCGAAAAATGACACGCGGAGAAATTTCGAATATAATTAGAAGAAACTGAACAAATTAAGGAAAAGGTGATAAAAGCGTCAACGGTTATATCTCAAATACATTTAAAAAATTTAACTTGCTATGCCCCCCATCTCCCTTCCCCGCCCCCATCATTCTGTGTTTACACCTTTGGCCTATCCTTTAATTATTCAAATCCTGCGAAAGAAAGAATGTTAAAAATTTGTTAAATTACCCTTTTTTCTTCTTTAATTCGTTCCATCAAAGCTTTTTCATTAATTATGGTTTTCATATCCTTTTCTTCTTCTTCTTAACCCTTCCTTTTCTTTATTTTTTCACATTGTTATCCTGTTTTTTTATCCGAGATTTTTAGATTATTTGGGTTTATTTACTGCTCTTTTTTCGCGCTCTCAAAAACAGTTTTAATAACAATAATAATAATTTTCGTATTCATTTATCTAAATGTAATAATGATGAATTCCTTTTCTTGTCCATCCCGCGCTTTGGAATCTGTAATTTTTTTTTGTTCATCTGTAGGTCATTTCCTTAATCTAGGTTTCGACGATAGAGATCCCGAAAATTATGATACTTCTGGTTTTTAATACTTTATCAAATGAGCGACATTTTTGATTTGTGGGTGGTTTGCATGGGTTGATACGTAAACAAGCGGCTGAAAATATATCCGTGATTGTCAGATTTTTACATTCAGTTCTCAAAATTAATTTGAATAGCAAATCATTCATTTTTTCTCTTACTTTTCTCAAGCAATTAACACTTTTTATAATCCATAACATTTACAAACTAAAATCATTAACGAATTCGATCTACCTTGCATGAAATGGAAGAAGCAAATGCATTAAGTTTACACACCGTCTTTATTTCGAACCGTCTTGGGCTTAACCTGCGTTGGGAATAGAAGAAAGCACAATAACTCCGTTCGTAGTACCAGTCAATCAGACTCTGCATTCCACCACCCCTTCGAAACTCGCCCGGTCAATCCACCGCACTCGTCTCCTATTAATTTAGTCGCTTCGGAATGTTGAATTGCTCATAAAAGTCTCGCGGCTAACTGAAGGCTGGACTGGCCATGCTTGCTTAATAAAGTGCACGGATGTATTGTAACAGTATTTGTCCTAAAGTTATTTGAAAATTGAAAAATTGTATTGACATTTATGACGGTTCTCTGACTTTTAATTAGACAAATTTCTCTACTGGAATAATTATGAATTTAATTATTATAATTACGGATTATTAAAAAAATTGGCTTTAGAGAATTAGTAGAGAGTAATATGTCTGATCATGATCTGCCAGAAAATAAGTATGAAAAAGAATACTTTTCTTATGTTATGAAATTGTTATATTATCAGAAATGTCTTCCATATTGAACAAAGTTCTGAAAAATTCAGCAAGGTTGTTAAGTATTTTCAATAAAGTCTTTACTGCCAAGCAGGATGAAATACTGGGAAAATGTCGTGAATGGTATTAAGTAAATTAAAGAAGATGAAACTTATATATTATTTCATTACTTTTGTAATTCTTAAAATGGACAGAAATTGGTTCCAACTATTAGTTTATTAACCATTAAGACGCAAAACACGCCACATATACTCAATATTTTCTACAAAAGCAGAAAATTGTAAACGAACGATAAAAAGGCTAACGTTCAATTAAACATAATTAATCCTTACAGCCTAATTTTATTTTGGGCTGCACCATAATCAACACCTACCGTACTAGATTGTTGCTACTAATTTGTTGCTGCTTTTTATATCGCTAAACAGCGACTACTCTATAAGTAATCCCTACCAAACATTATCTAATAAACCTAATCGAGTATTTCTATCTCATTTTATCTAATCAGATTCCAAACGAATAGCTCTCAAAGAAGTAGACCACTAACTAAACAGCCCACGAACTGAATGAGCTCCGATTATTTTTCTAACCGTTTTTGGATTCAATTGGATCAAAAACCTATGACTAACTCAATATAAAGTGTTGTGAACTAGCTACCATAAAGCTTCCAACAAAACACTAACAGGCTATTATAAAAAACATAATCGGCAGCACCACAAAAACAACAACAACAATATCGGCGGTAACAACAACAGCAATAATAACAATAACTTGAATTGGGCAGGAGTTGCAAACGCTTGTACCAAATTGCGATCAGCAATTTGCGTATAGATCACCGATCGTCGATTAGCGATAGCCAAAAACTTATTGCAAACAAGTTGTAAACTGAAAAAGGTTTAATGGATAGAATGATGAGAGCTAAGACAGATAGATGGATGGATGTATGGATGGATGGATGGTTGGACTGAGGCAAAAGGAAGCGAAATAAGTATATGGACGTTATAGATCGATTAAGATATGGTTAAGGTATAGAACGATTGCATACAAATAGAATGTGAAGGAGTATAAGAAGAGAGACAAAGAGGCAAAGATTGCGAGGGATCGACGCCAGTAGGAGTAGAAAAGACCAAAGGGGAAGACAGAGGAAACGACTTGAGTTACAGGGAGGTAAAAGAGCGGACGACTCTTCTAGAGGAGTAATCAACAGGATGCAGTTCGTGGTGTCGATGGTGGCAGCTTCTTCAGATGCAAATTTCTTCTTTTATAACATCAATACCACGAAGAAGAAGAACAATCATGATACAAGCATAAACTTCCCTCATTTCTACCATCCATTCATCAATTCACCCAAGCATCATTCAGCTGCGTTGCATTGCCAAGAAAATATTGATAAGTGACGTGAGCGTCGATACTTCTTTTCTTTGAATTTTATTTTCTCTTTCAATTATTTTTCCTTTCCTTACGTTTGATTTGTTCGTTTGCAGAATAAAAGCATTATCATCATCGGGAGCAGCAGCCATCATTGGTTTTTCCATTGTCCAACGATATCTGCCCGTGTGCCGGTTGCACATGAAGCAGACTA
This sequence comes from Physocephala rufipes, assembly GCA_963966595.1. NCBI lineage: Eukaryota > Metazoa > Arthropoda > Insecta > Diptera > Conopidae > Physocephala > Physocephala rufipes. The sequence continues at coordinate 33,868,395 of OZ016502.1, read as the reverse complement.
CGCCCCTTCCTCAACCCCATTTCGCTTAAGGCCACCTTCAGAAGTTATGGCAACCTTCAAAGATTATTCTTTACCGTAAAGCAACCGAACTCATTTGCTGCTAATCTGCTGAATATTGCCGTTGTTGCCGTTGTTGTTGTTGTTGTTGTTGTTGTTAGTATTGTTGTTGCTCCTTTTGTTATTACTTTCGCAGCTACTCGTATATTTTTATTGTTATCATAATTCAAACCAACAAAAGCCGTCGCGAGAATAAAGAATTGAAAAAAATGCAAATTTGAAAAACGAAAACAGCACCAGCAGCAGCTGCTCTTGTCCATTGTTGCCACCAGTCATTGGCTACTAAGAAATGTAATGCTGTTCCATCTCACGCCCACTTCGAAAATTGTGTAACAAAAATAAATCAAAATTAAAAACGATTATTATAAAATTTAATATTCCTTCCTTTTTCTTCTTGTATTCCGGCTTGCGTAATGTTGCTTTAAATCATATTCGTAATATTAATTTTCATTAATAATTGAAAAATATTGAAAATCTACAAAATTTTTGTGAAATAAAAATAAAATATTTGGCTTGACTGTCACCAAAGCAATTTGTCCATATTTCGGTTTCTTTCTCTCGCGTTCTCTTACTCCCTATCTATATATTTCAGTCTATCTCTTTCTTTTACGCTAACTTAACGGCTGCCCATTTAAAGGACATTAACCTTAATAAGCATCACCGTGTCAGAACATTAACCGAATCTAATGATCCTTAACGGTATAAAATTTGGAATTAGCAAAAGTGATGAAGAAAATAAAAACAGCAAAAAATAGCAACAAAAATGAGACCCACAGTGATGGACCATAAATATCCAAATGAACTAAATTTCGGGGTTGCCAAAGGTTTAATTTGCAAACGAAATTAAATTCTCGTAGAAAACATTGAAAAATTTTCCAAGAAGAATTACAAAATATCAAATCAAATTTGGCAACCCCAAAAGTTTTAATCAGACTGATTTAAAAAAAAATAATAATCTCCAGAAAACAACGATCAGCCAACCAACCAACAAAGTTGGCAACCCACCACCGGTCTGTCGGTCAAATCCTGCACACAATTGTCGCCTCTGAATTCACTGAGGACAGCATTAAAAAACGAGGCGTGAAATCAGAAATTAAAATTCCTTTTAATTCTTTTGATTCGTTGGGATTACGATGCTCGACGACGTCGGTTCATTTTACAGTTACGGTTCGCCGCTACATCGTAACGCAATTGTGCTTTTGTTTTTGCCTGAATTCTGAGTGTTTTATGAAGTCCTTTACGTTTATCGCATAGTGTCCTTTCGTCAATGAGTTTCGTCGAAGCTGTAGAAGGCAAAGTACAAGAGGATCCAATGCTGTCTTTTTTCTTCTCAGATATCCTCGAATTTATATTTTGTAAAATTTTGTTTGCAAATTTTTTTAACACAAGTTATTCTTCTTCTTCCTTGTTTTTCTTTTTTATTACTCTGATTTTGTCATTTGGTTTATGCGATTTAAAATGAATTCCTTGTTTATAAATTTTAGTCCTTTTAATTAACTTCGGCTCACTCAGTCTTTATTAGTCGTTAATTTCTTTGTAAATTAATTCATTAATTTGTATGTAAATTAACTAATAAAATGTCCTTTTAAATGTTTCAATTAAGATCCTGAATAAAATTCGATTTTAAATTCTTTTCGCTCGCGAATTTTCATTACCATCGAAATGATCGTTTAAATCTCGTTGGTACAACTTTGCTGCGAATGGCTTTCAATTATAAGTAAATTCTATTAAAGATTCATCAAAAAATTATTAAAGAATCATTTACTATAATTGATTAATTCATTAATTTATTAATTCAATACTTAAAGAATATTTCCGTTACTCGAAAAATTCAGTCCATAATGATAGTCCCATCGATAATAATGACTTCAAAGGAAAAAACCGCATATGGATTTTAATGGAAATTTTCCATAATTTTCCTTAAGCCGATGATCTTTTTGTTATTTTGCTTTCGTCCAATTTTTTGATTACATTTAGATAAAAATCTTATTGAAACCGTCAACAGATTGCACACTATTGTGCAGCAAAATTTATTGCACATACGTATGCACACAAAAACACACACTCGCACACAATACAAAACAAGCAAAGAATTATCTCGTTTCATAGAAAAATTCCAATTTAGAGATCATCAATGCTGCCACCTTGTGAAACAATGCAACGATGAAATTGCATTTTGCATTTCAATACTCGTAAATTCGAAAGCATTGTTTTCCGATTTTAACCCCTTTTTGTAATTGCAGTAAAACCAGTAGACGCAGGTATTTTCCTCAGTTTGAGTTTGGTGTGAGGTCGGAATGCGGTCGTCAGAGTGTGGCCGAATTGTGGTCGAAAAAATGGTCAAATTGATCAGAGTGGTCTGAATGTTTGGGATGGCTGAAATGGTCGATATTGTCGATGTGTCCAAAATGAAAGCAGTGGGCAATAAGGTCGATGATTTAAGACCAGCGAAGGATGCGGACTGATTAAGAGACGTGGCTTGCATTGACGTTTGGATGACACAATGCAATGCTGCAAGTGTCACCACTAACAATATACATCGATTTCCCAGCGCAGTTGGAAATATTTGATCATTGCCAACGGATGCAAGCCATAATTTTAGTAACAAACAGAAAAAGGCCAAAAATCAACCAAAGTAAAATGCATTTAAAGAAGTGACAGAAGACGAGCAGGAAAGAGCAAGAGACACCGAGCCATGGTCATCGATGCAAAATAGATTTTTATTTGTTTTACGAAGACAGATTTTTAAATTGCCAGCTTGTTATTTTTTTAAACAAAACCCAACTGCATTGCTTTAATAGAGAATTTAATAGAGAATAAAGGCTCCTTCGAAAGTCATTAACCGAAGGCACTTTTCGCACTCCATTGTCTTCAGTTTAAATTAAATGAGTGAATGAATGAATGAATGGGCAATTTATGAACAAAAGGTCAGCGAAGGTGAGGGAAACCACACCAACACTTCGATAAGGCAAATAACTCCATGGCAACAAATGGTATTTCATTCATCTTTCGTCTTCGGGTACCGTCCTGCACTCAAAAGTAGTTCCTCACATTCTCCGTAATGGCCTTCTACTTAAAAATCAATAGAACTAAAACTTAAAGGAGAAAGGATGATGGTTGAAACGTTGAGTAAAATTGAAGGATAAGAAAACCACAATCTAGAGAGAGGGAAGCAGTGGGAAAGCAAGGGAGGGCAGTAGCTGGTTGTGTAGGTTCATGAAAACAAAAGAAAAGGGGGGTGGTAGTAAATCGACCCCGTCAGGGTCCAAAAAAAGACCTAGATAATTACATGAAACAAAATCAACAAGTTGCTTTCAATCTTAGCCAAACACTAAAGCACCAAAGCTACGAACTGAGGTCAAAAGCGTTGAACAATCAACGCCATCACGATCACTCGTCCTTTCCTCAGACTTGTCCGAAAAGGTAATACTTTCAGGGTTTGTTAGCTAGTCAAATGCGTTTCATACACGCACCAAAACCGAAAAGGGTTTGAGTCTTTAACGTCGGTATCTCGGCCACTTTCCCACTTTCTCGTTCTCCCTCTCTCTCTTACGCAGTCATTCATTCTATTCAACTGCTGCAAAAGTCAATTTGTTTGCATATTCGGAACTGTTTGGTAAAAGCTAAACGACATTTGACGTTGTGGAGCAACCTGAAGAGGATTGAGACGACTAGAAACGGAAGATGGAGTAGTTACCGCGTGGTGCAGTTACCGTTTATCGTTTACGTCTCAATAGTCTTCGGTAGGAGTTGGAGATTTTGCTTGCATTGAAATGGAAATTTTAATTTAAAGATTGACAGATTGAAGGCACTTTGTTACGCACTCATCCTCCACTACCCCCCCCCCCAGCAACCGATGCCACAATTCCAGTTTTCCTTTAGTGGACTCCGGTTAAGGTTTCGCAACCGAGAAGGATTACCTTATCGCTTTACCTCTAGAGCTTCATTCATCGTGAAGAGATTGGCAAACAATTGATATACGTGATTTGTGAAAATTATTCTGTCAAGATTCAGTCTTGCTTTGAATTGATTGAATTGATAACTCCCGTTGCTTGCTGAGCATTGCTGGCATGCAACACCTTGCTGCTAGTTCCGCTGCTGCTTCTGCTGCTACTGCTGTTGCTGCGTTGCAGATATACGCTGAAGTTGTGTACCGTAAAGATTGGAAAAAGCGCATCGGAAGCTGGAATGAGTCAACAGAAGTGTTCGGTCATTTCGGAGCAGGGCTGTAGTTTGGGACCACTCCTACTTTGGGGAAGTCACAAGTGATAGAGCCACACTCAATTGCATTAAACTGCAATTCTCGGAAATCTCTGATTTGAGTGATTTGTGGTTTTCGACAGCGTGAAGCAATTTAATTGATTTTAATTAAGCTCTCGTTTGCAAAAGATTAATGAACTTGTCCTACGGAATCCAAAATTTAAGCTTCCTGTAAATGTTTGGTAAATTTCTGCATTCTTCAAAAACAATAATAATATCATGCATCTAAAGAGTCGATCGCTGTTCAATGTATTTTCGGTATTAATTTGATTTATATTTGATTAATATTTGATTAATATTGCTTTTACTCTTCCGTCATAACTCTCCTGCAGCCTCAATAAATTTGTTACATCTTTTCGCCTTAGGCGCATCAACTTCAGAAATTATTTCCATTTTCCTCTAAATGCAGAAAAATAATGTTCGAAAGTTCGAGTTGTGCAAATGAGTCCGGGACCTCCAAAGGCAAGACCGTTTTCAGTATTCCCTCTGCCGCTTTTGAACACAATTGGCAAATTTGAAGAGTAAATAACAAACTTCAGAATCTTGGGAAACCGACAAATGTCCCTTCGCAAATTCTTGAATGCTTAGCCGTCTCTTAAGGTATTTAATCGCAACGTATCGATCTAATTTTCTCATGCATTGTTGCCGGGTTTCTCATAATTGAGTTGGCGGACAGTATATTACTTTTACTGAGGATGCATATAACACTTTAATGGCAATGGCAATGAGTAATTAATCAACTTACCGACGTTAGTATTAAGTAATTCAGCTACTGAGAATACATTGAATATATATCATATCACTTGTTAACGTATCACGATGCCCATAATTTTCAACACTTTTAATCGATTTTGGAGTTTATGAATAAGAAAACTATTTTTTGTGATTCTCAAATTATTTTTAGTGAGAATAAAAATATTCAAACTTTTTAGAAATCAGCAATAAATTCTGTTACGAAAATTTTACAAATTTTATGCAACATAATTATGTAAATATTTTCTGTAATATAAATATATACTTTATGGGTAAAATAAAGATAATTCATATTTTAGTTATTCTGACTTTATCACATCATTCTATCCTACCTACATAATTTTGTCTCTTCCATTCTCGTACAAGTCTAGCCTTCTTGAATTATTGTTCCTGAATTAACATTCAGATATGATGCATAACAACAAATAATCATTTTCTTTACTATGCCTACGCTTAAAATGATCAATAATTTGTTAGCGCATATAGACCTCTACGCATTCTAACATAACTCACCACGATCGTGATTATAATAATTTATATTCTTTTAGACCCCGAGAGAGTTTGATTATATTACTTTTAAAAACACATTTCGTTAACCAAAGGTAAAAAGCAATTAAATTAATTATTATTAAATTATACAGAATTAATTACTACATCAAGTAAAATATTATTCTTACACTGAAAATAAATTGAAGAAGTTGCGGAGTTTAATTTTTATTATAATAATGTACTTTTTCTTTAATAGCAATAAGTGTTTAAAAGAAATGAAATTAAAACAGAATTGTGATTTTATTTATGTTATAATTTTGATAAACTTAAAGTAAAATGAGCCATCACTTCATCACAATTAGCAAGAAATCTAATGATGATGAATACCATTGTATTATTTATGACATAAATCTGATAAATAAAATACAAATATATAATAAAATATATAATAATGCATTAGTGCACTGACAGCAAAACAATGAAATCGCATAAAAATATTATATTACAGAACAAATAAAAGTCATAGGACTTCCAGGTTTTTAACAAAGAAACAAACAAATGATTGGAAAAGCTTTCTCTAATGGAAGAAAAACAATAGGATCCAAGGAATCGGTTTACAACTACAATAAATCACAATTATTTCGAAGATGAGAAAACGTTCAGGACAAAGAGGCGAATAGAAAGGTTCGCTTGAGCAACAATTTCAGAGAAAGGAATATTTTGTAGGGTGAGACATTCGTTTGGTATCGAAACAAACAATTCTTTTAGTAGCAAAAATTGCCCGTTTCTTCGGGATTTACAAATATGAACAACAATTTATAACTTCATTTTCTGTTTTCTGTTACCTTCAACAAAAATGCAAAGAACTAAAACACACACACACACACTTACACACACACATTGAAAGTTTTTCTGAAGGCGATTCGCAAAGAAATTTTTGTAGGAAAATTTTTTAGAAGCCGGAGCTCTGAGGAATGAGTTTGGAAGCATTATTATTTATTATAATAATGCTTTGTAGAAAATTGTTTGAGCTACTTTCTGAATATAATAAAGTCTGCTTGAGATAATTTTGTATGCGAGGCGTTCAATGTGTTCTCGCTATGGACGTGGTTTCGTAATAATTTAGGTTGCAACTATGAGAATGTGAATGTTAAAATATCCCACAAATTTCTTTTCTCCAGAAAAAGTATATAAATATTTTATGTGCATTTCTATCGATAGTATAAAACTCAACAAATAAAAAGCATTAGTCACTCCGCCAAACAGGCATGACTATTTTGACAGACGTATAAATGTAGACAATATACGATTTCATGTCAAATGAAACTAATATTTATATAATTTGTTTGCGAAGTCAATGTGAAAAACCTAAACAATTGAAATCGTGTGATTACGTGAGAGACAGCCTGACAAAATAAATAACGGCGCAATGACGACCAAGCCGTACCAAAAGCCTTTTGTTTGGCTGGTAGTAATGGTTTTGGCACGCGATATCCTTTTAGCAGTTGAATAAGTTTCCATTGTGTTCAGGACTTTTTATGGGCTATACTGTTGTTGTTGTTGTTATTGCTGCTGTGGTTATTGCCAACGTTTTTGCTGCTGGTGTTTTTAGTATTATTTTTCTTAATGCTATTTAATATTGTTTTGTATTGTGTTGCCGGTTTGAATTTCATTTGTATTGTTGTTTTTTTCCATTCATAAGAAAACCGAAGACCTGAATAATTCCTTATTTTTTGGTTGATTTTTGTTGTGACTTTTGCTGTTGTCTTTTTCTATTATTAGATTTAAAGAATACATGAAAATTACGGTATATTATTTTCTATTAAATCGATTTATAAAATTATTTACAATATCATAAAATATCCTTAAGCATTTTGAAATTCTTTGAATTGATTTACTCGAGCATAATTTTAAACAACTTTTGTGACAGGTAATTAGTTTGGTTGTTGTTGCGTACTTTCCATTTATCTTCTTCATTTCCTCCCCCCTTCTTTTGGCGGATATTACATTTTAACTATGGATTATGCAGGACGTGATACCTTTTTCAGCAGCCCCAATTCCCGATTTTTGATGTTATAAAAAATTCTATAGAAGAAATTTTAAGGAATTTAAAGTAATAACGCTTTGTTTGTTGCTGCTGCTTTTGTTGTTGTTGTTGTTGTTGCTTTCATTGATGTTTTCGTAGAGAACTAGAGCAACTTAGTCATTAGCCATTATTCGTGCCATACGTTTTGGATTGTCTTGCAAACACTGTCATAGATGTGCATGCAGTCGTTTGAGAAATTTACTTGCAGTTATATTATCGCTATCCAACCTTAGCCATCCTTAGCCACCCTTAACCACCCTTAGCCAGCCTTAGCCACTCTTAGCCACCTTTAGATAGCATTACTTCAGTCTACCGCCTTACAACGTAATTGTACAATATTCTGCGTGTCGTGAAAAAGGCTCATATTAATGTTATGCATGTGCACGTAGGACGAACACCAACGTGAATTGTCCTTTCTGATAGCGATGGCAACGATGTTGGTCATGCAGTTGTAATTTGAGAGAAAGAGATGGATAGATTTAGAAGTGTTGCAATGGATCTAGTGCACCAGTTGGAACATCAAATGCACAACTGAATACTTACGGCATCCGCATCGAAAGATGTAAATGAAAATGTTACTCTATTAAGAGAGTCATATACGGATAACAACAACAACAACAAAAAACAAAGGGAAGAACAACTAAAACAGCATCAACAAACTGAGTGGAAAATATACTGCATGCAGTCAACGCAGCCCATGATGCACTTGCTAGGAGTTAATGAAGTCGTCAACAGTGTTATCATCATTATTAAAGCGATGAAGTCAATACCTCACGCAGCACTTTTTTCTTTTCCGTTTTTGAAAAACGTCATACGCATGTGGACAGAATGGGTGCATCTGCTGTTTGATAATTTAATTTCGATAGAGAAACTAGTTCAGTTTTTCTGATTAGGGAAATTATGTCTTGATTTTATACAGTTTTGAATGATTCCAAATTGATTGAATTAATATATAATTTGGGGAAGAATTACTAAAAACAAGTTGCGAAAGTAAATGATTTCATCAAAGTCTAAATGAGCAATGATGGAGAAGTACACTTCCACCCACCCACCCACACACTCTTCCAAAGCTTTCCCGTCATATGACCAAAATCTTCAATAAAAATTGTCCCTTATCTATGCTTCTTATAATGATTTGAATAATGAAATTAATTTTCAATTTGGAATAAGAAAATTTGTGAAAACTCCTTCGAGACTGAAACGAACAATCAGGAAAATCTCATATATAACAAACTGGGTGTCTAAGGGCACTAAAAACTTCTATAATAAAGCAATCTGTCGAATATGAAAAATCAACATGAACCCAAAGTAAAACCAATTTAAGTAAAAAACCTCCAGCCGGAGCTTTAGATATCAAGAAGCAGCATTATCACCAATACTACTCCTCTTACTACTACTGCCACTACTATAATTCCTATTTCTATCGTCATTACCACTAGTTATTACTTCATCTCATTCAGTTCTGGCTTCAGCCTCAGCCACTGCATAATTAAATGATAAACTAATCTTCTTTTAATAAGCTTCGCTTGGGTTCGACGGTATCATCTAAACAGCCAAGAAAATCAAAAACGTAGAGATAGACTACAAAAAATTACCGAAAATTCATTATTTCGATATTGAAAGGGTTGAACTCGGTGAGGTTGATCAACAGAATCAACAACAACATAACCAACAGTCATCATCATCATTGTCATTATTATCATTGTATCAAGCTTCGTTGTGTCGGTGTCTCTGGATTAAAAAAATCTACAGAGATAGAGAGAGAGGCAGAGACAAATAGAGGGATGGAAAGAGGGAACTGTTTTTTGAAATATTTTTCGAGAAAGAAAGAAAAACAAGTCTTCCGAAATTCTGTCATTTCTGAAAATGGGCAAAATGAAATAAAATAACTATTCGTCCTTCTCGCATATCCTTGCATACTTTCCACCTACTTACTTTCCTCCCTTTCCACCTTCTTTCCAACACCATTTCTTTCTAGAAATTAAATATTATATACGACTTTTTCCATTAAAAATTGTTCAATAATTAAATTTCTAACGAGAAAAGGAGATCGGATATGAAAGCGTTGCCAGATTATCACTCGCTTGTGTGATTATAAGAAAAGAGAGAAGGAACGAAAAGGATGAATAAACAAAGTTAAGTAAGAAGGAATGCCAGAAACAGGCAAAATACAAATGGAGGAGAGCACAAAGTTTAGGAACGAAGGCTCCTCCGAAAGCACGTATATTTACAGAGTGACGGAATCCTTGGAGGGAACATATGCCGCCACCTTTGCAAATATATTGTTTATACCGTCGCCGATCGATGTCCGGCTTTGCCTCCCGCTTATTTTTCATGAAATATATCAAAGTGTCCTTCTCCCCAAAATAAACTGTATTTATTTGTCGTTTATTTTTGAATATCTGCCACGTATTTATCAATATTTTTAACACTTACGTGGCTCACACATACAATGAAACATTCACTAATCGAAACAACTGTTCGGTTTCGAAGGTATTAACGACAAAGGAAAGGAATAAAGGAGGATTGATTTTTTGCATTAGTCCTTTTTTAATTGCTTGTTATTTCTTTTTCAATATAATTTCAATATAAAAACTCATTAATTTCAATATAAATTAAATTTCAATATAAAAACATTTCTTTTGCTTGAAAAATTTTACATTCTTTGTTCATTGTCGGATAAAACTGAATTGGAATGAAATGCTTGAGAATGAAAGCTTAACAGTCGAAAACGTTTTTAAAAATCAGGATTAAATCGTAGGGCGTACTCGAGGCCTTCGTTGGAATGATTTTCTCTTAAAACAGTTCTCCTTTGAAACCAACGACATAACCGGTTTTAATCAGAAACATAAACGACATATTATATTTTTGGTTAAAATCACCATCATTTAAATCTCTTTAGATTATTTATGTTAAATAGAAACTTATAAATTTCGACATATTTTCAAAGTAAAAGCGATAAACTGCGCTAAGTTTTATGTTAATTTTTTTTGAAATTTAAGTCCTAACATCACCGACGTCTAATCACTGATAAATCACCGATAAATTTGACTACTCCGGCGAACAATCAATATCAATATCGAACAATCTGTCCCTCAAAGAATTGCTTTTAATGAAAAGAATAAAAGAAATTATTATTTAAATATCTTTTATATTTACTAAAACATTCGAACAATTTTCCTTCATCGCAAATTAACTTTAGAGCCATACCGGTTTTGGCGATGTGCCATTTTCAGTGTCTATTTTTAATAATATTATTTAATACTATATGACAAAATGTTGTACCAGAACTTTGTTTTATTTTTGCAGTCTAAAGGGTCACCCAACGTTTAAAAGTTGTCAATTTTCCGACGGGCCTTTCGCTAATATCTCACCGCTTCTGCTTCTCCTCCTAACTCCCTCTATCACTTCCTCTTTCTCTCTCTCTTGTTATATCTCCTTAGCTATTATAACGTGTGTGCTAAATAAATTTCTCACAAAATAGTTGTTTAGAATAATGTTGGATACGTTTTTTCGAGTCCTTTACCACATTTGCTTTTCTCTTCTTTTTTAGTTGAAAGTTGGTTTTAGTTTTCACAAAAGCGACGACTGAGCAAAACTGTCATTTTTCAAAGGTTAACTATAGTTATTTTTCGTTTGTTGTTTTAGCTTTTGGGTGGCCAAATATTCGGTTTTGAGGTGGTCAGATTCTAATACGAACCGAATGTTGATCGTAACGAAAAGTGGGATGTTTATCCTGTAAAAAAACAAACAAAGGAATCTCTTTTCAACGTTTAGAAAAGGATTACTTCAAGGTTTTTAATATCAAAGCGATAGAGAGGAAAAAAGTGATAATTATTTAGTTAAATTGTTTGTGAAATTGGAAACTATTTCACAAACTTTTAGAAAAGATAAAATTAAAGATAAACGTAAATCGACGGATGTATGCATTGCCACCGGATGCATTCCTTTAATCCTTCATACACTTATCTTTCAGGGAATTAACAAGAGGTGATTTCCAAATAGTCGCCCACCCAACAATTCATTTGAACAAAAACAAAAAAAGGAAGGCATTTCGATAAGATATTCATAAAGCTGCGGCAGGAGGAAAGCTATTTGGAATTTATTAAAGAACTGAAAAATTATGAAATTAAAGGAAAAATGAAATTATCAATTTGTTACAGTTTTATTCACGAGAAACCTGTCGTTTTGTTGTTACTTATTCTTAAGAAGGTTGCGTTACATCCTTCTTTATTGTTCTTTCTCTATTTCTTCTCCTTCTGACTTTATTTATCTACTGATTTTCTTCTTTTCTCTACTAGTCCCGCACACAGATTTAAAAGTTTATTTATTGTGCCTTTTTCAGACTTTTCTAGCGCAAAATAAATGCCCGATGAAAGGAGAAAACATAGAACCAAAGAAAGCAAAGGATTTGTTATTCCTTCTCTTCCTTCAAACCTCTTCCTACAACACCTTGTTTTATTACGGTCAAGGAGTAATGTGTTTTTCTCGAAGACATGCTTAAATTTTTTTCCATTCTATTCAATGTTTTGTTGTTGCTTCTGTGAGAGTAATAGGAAAACAACAAATAGCAAAGCGACGGCATGCCTATGAAAAGGCAACAAGAAGGAATAGAAGAATAACGGTCTTCTTGTTCTTCATTTCCAAAAATTCCTCCGTTTTTAACATTTCCATTTACAATTCCAACAACAACAATCCCCACACCATCATCATCATCATCACGGCCAAAGTTTAACGTAATAATTTCTGAATTTTTCTTTCATTATTCTTTAATTTCATCTCTCTCTTTCGCTATTCCTTTCTTTGAAACCTCAGATGTTTTTAATATTTAAAATTTAATTTTAATGCATTTTACAAACTTTTCCATTAGCATTTTTTCTGGGTAACTTTTGGTGTTGGGAGGAGGAGGTGGTAATAGAAGAACGAACAGGGGACTGAGCAACTCACAAGAGATTTTTTCGCAGTAGATTAAAAGAAAACTCTTCATTCCCATTTTGAATTCTCTTCTAGCGGTTTCTACTCTAATCAGATTGCTCTAAAAATACTTCAAAGGGTGTTAAACTCAGACCAACAATCTTTTTACAAAAGCATGGAGGGAGGGTAAATTGATTCTCTATTTAATGAATAATTTTCTTTTCCTCAAAGAATTTTCTTCAACCTTCAAAACTTAAAAAAAATATTTTCATTCACACAGTTTTGGTTTTCAATTGGAATTACATCCCCCTTATGCTCCTTTGGCTACAGATTTTTTTAAAAACTTATTATTCTCAGTCATAGTAAAGGCTTGGAAGACGTCTTTAGGCCCCTATTTAAGCCCCTTTTTCCAATACAATTAAGTTATTGCTATTTTATGACGTGGCAACAAAACCATCAATGCCTCTACTTACATTTTTTTATTATTTTTAAGTCGTTTACTTTTCTGCCCTGCTGCATTTTAACATTAGGTCATAAGAATCGGTTCCCATCCGAAGTAACGAGATAAAAATCGACAAGTTTTTTTGTCCCTCTCTTCACTATTAAAACAACTTAATTAAACCATTGTTTTTCCTGTCTTTTGCTTAAGTATTTTTGGCTTATCTTATTTTTTTTCCAATATTTTTATACCCTACTCTAAGCGAGTTAGGATATATTAAGTTTGTTCCTCTGTTTTTAATTCTGTTGTGGCGATCTACCCTTGTCTGTCCGTCTGTCTGTCTTTCTGTCTGTGTGTCTAGAGGAATCATGATGAAGGAAGGAAGAATGAAAAAAGATATTCTTGTGAGATTTGAGACAATTCTTCTCTATTATTACAAACTGTTTGGTGTTGAAAATGGGCAAAAACTAGCGATAACCACACCCACTTCTGATGTCTGATATTATATGTTCATATTTTTACTTCACTTTCAACGACTGTAAACGGAATTTGAAGACAAAATTTATCCCCGAACTTACCCACCAATGTCAAATTATTTAACCAAAAATGGGGTTGGCACGCCCTCTATTATACCATACCATGTGTGAAATTTTTGAGAGATTTCGTTGAAGATGAATTAGTCAATTTAAATAAATTAAAAAAAGTATATTTTTATTCTTTCTTTTAATGTTTTTTGAATGTTTTTAATAAAAGGCCGTGTATCGCCATACTATAAATAAATATTACGGATGTAGGGTAAGGTATATAAGCTTCGGCTAGGCCGAAACAATCATTCCTGCTTGTCTTTGTTTTTGTTTATCGGTTCCTTTTTCTTCGCTTGTCAGAAATTCTTTTGAGACTTCTGTGGAAGAAATTAGATACTTTTTATTAATTTTATTTTATTCTTAAAGATTCGTTTTTTGTTGCATTTACTAGTTTTTGTTCTTCACCTAAGAGAACGTGAAAGCAAAGCAATATCTTTAGAAAAGCATCAGCGAATCGTGATCATTAAATCTCGTTGTTCTGTTGGTTTTTATGTTCTTCAATGCATTCGAAATTAACTTCTTATGATGGCTGACTGTGATAATAGTTGTTGTTGATATTGTTGCTTTGGTTGTTATTGCCATTGTTGTTAATTTTTTTTAAAGCTAATGCAATAAGAATTGCATTGTTTAAATATTCAGGAAAATTCTTACGATAAAATTCTTATAAATAATTTGTTTTAAAAAGAAATATTACGTAGAGACATTTAAAACATTCTTTAATTTTATTCTAATTAATTTAGCTTATCTAATTATTATAAATTAGTCAGGTAAATATATTAAGTTCATAATATTTTTGACCTATTTGATTTTACACATTTTACACATTTGATTTTACTTCGTATCTTATTTCTCTCCATTTAATAGTTTTGGGACTGCCTTAAAACTTTCTTTTATTCTCTAATAATTCAATTTTGAATTTATTATAGTTTTCTTTACAACCCTCTTAAGCCTATCCTTATCAAATCATCGTAGAAATCATAACAGAAAAAGGAAGATAAATGAGTTTGCAGTAAAAAAGTATTCAGCAAATTCTACTCATTCGGGATACTAAAGATCAAAGACATCCACAACAATTATTACAATGATATTTCTTTTAATTATTTCTTTTCAAACCAAACAAAACGCCAAAAATTTGAAATTTGAAAATGATCCTTTTACGAAACTCGTTCGTTATTAAAGAATAACCTTTCGTGAGGATATTAAACACACACGAATGTTTTTGTCTCTCTTAAGAATGTTAAGAATTTTTGAAGAATGTTTAAGAATGAAATTGAGCAAACGGTTGAAAACTGAAAATTTGAATGTCAATTTGAAGGAGATTTCAAGTCTAAGGTTTAACTTCAAGTTTTAATTTTTGAACTTTTTTTTTTTTTTTTTTTGAAGTTTTTATGAACTTTGCCTTGAAGCAAAAGCGAAAGTAACGAGTTTGATTGGGTGCGTCGGTAAATAAGATTTATGTTAATATATAACATAATTTTAACATAAAGGTATTCTTTTAGAATAATTATCAAATTTGTTCGAGCATTTTTTTAATATAATAACGTTATATTTGTCGATAATGATTATATCAACAAACAGAGACGCTCCAAGCACAATTGGCATAATCCAAAGCCAAAACAAATTCCAACAATACATTACACAGCACTTGTCAATACATCAAATGTCTTCACCTGTCAATACAACATCTGTCAATACAAACGACTTCGCTCAACCCTAACCATGTCATTATTCACATAAATAAATAATTAGTATAATCAAAGAAAGTAAGAAAAGAAGTTAAAGAGAACTAAACGTATTTAAATGAAGGTAATGGTTTAGTTAATGGCAAATGTCGTACGAAGGCAATCAGAACCCCGTGAAATTATGGTTATCAAATAAAATCGAGGTTCAGTGATAAGAACTTTCCAGTCTATTGCGTAACGAGGTATTAAATTCTGAAGTTTTCTCTTGGAGTTTTCTTCGAAATAATTTATAATTTATATTATTAGAATTCATAACGATTCGTCCTATGAGGAATAATTCACTTAGTGATTATGGTCTCGACGATCGTTGGATCGTTGGAAAATGTTAAAACAGAAATTTAAAAAGAATGAAAGATGAATTTGTTACAATTAAAAAACACATTCTGCGAAAAAATATATCAAGAACGAAAAGAATGAGAAGAAAAACGGAGAGGAAGGAAATTAGTGGTTTCTCACTAGAAATTTCACTAGAAAGAACTTTATTGAAAATAGGGTTTGCAAAATTATATAAAAATAATATTATAAACGTTTAATAATACGTTATAATATTATAAACGCTTAAAAAAATTACTTTATAAAATCAGTTCAAAATAAATTACTGCAGTCGTAATCGATTGACTGACAGAAAACTTAAAACTCAATCAACCTTTTCCTTATAATTCTTTCTTATACTTCCTCATTCACGGAATTAGGAATTCAAAGAATGAGTCGCGGAATGTGTCGTAGGGAGTACAACATCGATTTACACGCATTCCTCTTCTCGACTGATCTGCCACATACCTGACCAATGTACACATATGATGTAAACGTACAACCTGGTGCTTGCTCAACAACCAATAATCCCACCAAACTATAGCAAGTGGAATGGTGACATCGTCGAGCAACGTATGAAATCAAAATATTTCGTATTAATGTTCGATTGAATACTTAAAGCGTTGCCTGCTTTTAGGCTTAAGTAAATATTGACCGATAGAGGTCTGATTATTGCAGTAATTTTCTGTCGACATTATGTGCTTTTATCAATTGGTTTTTATTGTTTGACGCTAATTCTTTTCCAAATATTTTTAGTTTTTTTCTTTTCCTAAAAACTAAAAAAATAGTCAAAACAACAACAACAGTACGAGGCAATTTCCCACTGTTTGAACACATCACCATACCATTTTCGGCTTCTAAGAGTATATATACATATATATACGTGTGTATTACGTGTGATCGGGGGTGTAGCAAATGCGAATTTATTTTCGGCACGTGTCACCAGGGCGCGAATGTGTTAATGCATAAATGTGCGTGCGGGTGACAATGAGACACGCATGACCTGCGACGATATTTCTCCGGTGGCAAAATCCCGATTGATCCCCGAATGCATGATGAATTTGTGTTTGGTATTGATATGGCTGCAACCATTTGAGGGTGGTTGTTTGCCGTTTTGCGGTTTTTCCGCCGTTTTAACTTTCTTTTGCCCGAAAAATGCAAACCGAAATTATGAAGAAAGTCAAAGAAGAAACAGCTTGACAAAATGATGTCACGTTATTGTCATTAACTAAAATCGCACCACCTTGAATTATACAAAGTATTTTATTAGGAAAATGTAAAATTTGGTATATATATATATATATATATATATATATATATATATATATATATATATATATATATATATATATATATATATATATATATATATATATATATATATATATATATATATATATATATATATATATATATATATATATATATATATATATATATATATATATATATATATATATATATATATATATATATATATATATATATATATATATATATATATATATATATATATATATATATATATATATATATATATATATATATATATATATATATATATATATATATATATATATATATATATATATATATATATATATATATATATATATATATATATATATATATATATATATATATATATATATATATATATATATATATATATATATATATATATATATATATATATATATATATATATATATATATATATATATATATATATATATATATATATATATATATATATATATATATATATATATATATATATATATATATATATATATATATATATATATATATATATATATATATATATATATATATATATATATATATATATATATATATATATATATATATATATATATATATATATATATATATATATATATATATATATATATATATATATATATATATATATATATATATATATATATATATATATATATATATATATATATATATATATATATATATATATATATATATATATATATATATATATATATATATATATATATATATATATATATATATATATATATATATATATATATATATATATATATATATATATATATATATATATATATATATATATATATATATATATATATATATATATATATATATATATATATATATATATATATATATATATATATATATATATATATATATATATATATTAACAAGAGTTTTCTGCATTTTTCTTTTTTTAATTCCCAAAATTTTTTCAGTGAAAAATTAATTTAAAATTTAAACCGATATAACTTAACTAGGCTCTATTTCAAGACAATCGAAATTGTTAAGAAATTTAATTAAAAATTTTCGTGATTTGGAAATATTTTAATATTGGAATAAGCTTCGTAACATTAATTTCAATATTTTCCAAACATCAAAGGAAAAATAATTACAGCAAGTCATCCTTTTTGCTAATCCTTATTGTCAAAAGCAAACATTTTTATTGCGCATTATCCAACCATTCACACATCATCCTTCCGTGAAATCAAAAAAGAATAAATATAGAAAACTCCCTTTTAATCAATCAACTACTATTCCAATGAAGCAAGAAAAAATAATTCAAGGTTTGCGGTTTATCTTCAAAGCGTTTGTAAGCCATACGAGATACGTTCACTTCGACGGCTTTGACAAACACTTGAAAGCGCTTATCAGAGTCGTTGCACGGATTTAAAACTGAAATAGAAGCCACACACCAAACCCCTCCCCAAATGGTTTCTCACATGCGTATCAAATATCATGCATGCTCGAGACTCGTAGCAGTCTCTTCTGCATTTCCTTTTCCGTTCTAGAGTTATTTTCTACGGAGCTGTTCATTGATAAAAATTTTTTATATATTTTTTCCCATTTGGTTGTTTTTTAATCTCTAGCATGACAATATGGCAACACTAACGACTGTTAACCTTAATATCACAAAATAATAGTCAAAAATTTTTATGCGATTTTAAAATATGTTTTCGAGTACGAGGGCGTAGATTTCCTTGGACCCCTCTAAATCAAGCATCATCGGCCACTGTAATGGCGAGGGAAAGTTCGCAATTTTTATTAAATAAATTTTTACGAAATTCAAAAGAAGCAAAAAAATATATAGTCTGTTGAAAAAATCATATAAAAATATGCGAAACAAGATAAAACATAATGTGTATGAACGGATAAATTGATAGAAGTATTATGAAGATAGGAGATAAAATGTGTGATGGAGTGCACAGTTAGATTGTCGTGTGTTAGGGCGGAGGCAGTTGGTACTATAGGTATTCATTCCTTTAGCAAGAAATGTTCCTCTTTCAAAATCTTACGAGGCGTTTTGATACACATACATACACACATGCATTGCATGAAGTTATGGTTAGAGGGTGATTAAACGACTTATACCCCCTTTTATTACCATCCCCTCGTCGGTATGTCCTCTTTCAAAAACCTAAAAATTGCCTGCCCAAGGAGCCGTTTCCTGTTTTAAATCGCTCATGTGCGATTTTTATTATCCTTTTCTTCTCTTTATACAATTCTTTTCTTTTCTTCATTTTTTTTTCTCTTCTTTTTCCCGTTTAAAATTATTTTAACCAAACAGAAAAAAATAAGAAGCCGCAATCATAATCGTAGATAAGAGCAGTTCCAGTCAATCTCACCCTCAGTCACGGTATTCATTACAATGGATTCCTCTTTTTTCTCAATCGCCCTTTCCCCTCTCCCTCCTTCCTCTTCCCCAACAATCTTAATTTTCGCTAATAAATTTTTCTGGCATTCGTTTGAGGGCTCGTAGGATGCTAGCGTATTCGTATGCCATGCCGGTACGGCACGATATGATATTTGTTAAAAGTATCTGTTCTAAAATATGCCTTTATGTCTTGTTGTTATTGTTGTCGACGGTGTTGTTGTTGTTTTCGTTTTTGTTGTTGTTTCATATCTTTATTGGAAATTTTGCTGACAAAAGAAAAATAAATATTAGCTCAGTATCGAATTCATTGGCGAATGATTTTTGAGCGAAAAGAATTTTAATAAATCGCACATTTTTAAACGAAAAAAAAAAGATTTCGAGATGAAAAGATTTATTTTATATGAAATGTATTTTGTTTTCCTTTTTTGAAGAATTTTTAGAAAAGGGATGGATGAAAGGATGATTTTTGAGAAAGTACAAAAGAATTGCAGACACAATGAAAAAATGATGTGATAAGAGTGGAGTCTGAAAGAATCCTTCGAATGAGTAGAAACAAATGGGTTTCAAAAAAATGAAAATTTAATAAATTTAATAAAAATTATTGCAAACATTTAATGATTAGGGATAACTATGAAGCCTTAATCGATAGATTTTCATGCCTTAAATCGTCAAAGATAATGCTTATACGAACTTTTTATATAATTTTATATAATTGGATGATCATATCACACCATCTTATTTAATCTTAACGAAGATAAAGGCAAAAAGTATAAAAATAGTAAATTATTTCTTTCTTTACTAAAACAGACCATATTTTCTATACAATCTCAAACAAAATTATTCCTGAAAACTGGTCAAAATGAAACAGTTTTAAATCTTCTCTTTAAAACTTTCAATAAACTTTCAATCACCATTTTTTAATCTATAAATAAAAAGTTCCTTTGCATCTTTTTTCTATTATTCTGAATTTTTATCCGGTCACTCTACTTAAGGGTTAATGAACGACAAAGAAGATCCCAACAATAAAATAACAATTTATTTAAAAGTATCAAAAAGCTTTTCATTAACGCATCATCACCATTGCCGTCGCCATTGCCACCACACGTGACCACATTGTTGTTACACCCATTTATAAATATGCCTTCACACATATACACACGCACATATACGCAAATATACACACGTATACACCAACGGCTACATGAAACATGCGTGAAACAAATGGCTTTGACACCTCGTTGTATCGTCTCGTTCGTAACCGGGAAGCCCTTCAGCGAAAAACTCATTAGAAAAGATTAAAGAGTAGAAGAAAAACCTGTCAAATTTCGTACACCCATAATTGACCCATGGTCAACAAGGTAGTATAAATACGAAGAAGAATGGTCAAACAAAAAATTATTGTTTGTCTTGGGTTGAGGAAAATTTCGATGAGAGAGAAGAATAAAAGCTTTTAATTTTTAACCAAAAAAATGACCCAGAGAAAACAAAAGCAGAGCGACAATTTTTGCTGACGATGACAACAAAGAAATATTCTGATTTCGTTCGAAAACACTTTGAATAAACAAAAAAAATCATCATGACTAGTGACCAGTTAGCACCAGCTCAAACCAAGAATAATTTAATTTAAATTTCAAATTGAAAAGTTGAAAAGAGTTCAATTTGTGAAAGAGTTGTGACTGTCAATAGCAGTTTCAGTAAAAATATTTATTTATGACAAGATAAGCACGACATGTGACAACGTGATGACGATGATAGATTATGACATGACGATAATTATAAGAATGGAAATATTAAGAATTATTGAATTTGAATTTTATTATAATTATTAATATTGATGATAATTTCGATGATGGTAATGATAATAATGGCAGCTAATATTGTGATGATATCAGGTAGAAAGCAGTAATTGTTGGTATGGTAGGTTCTCTTGTTAGTTCCGGATATCCTAGAGAATCCATTTAATGATATCGTAGCCATCAAAATTATTCTAACGGTAGTATCTTTTCTATTTAATATCTAATAATTTCTTAGCTTCTTCGTTTATTAGAGAGCATTATATGCTTAATAACCTCTAGATAATAATGCATAACAATTGCATAGTTTTCGAGTTATAAGTCTTCAATGGATAAAACTGTAAAATATTTGTATAAATTATCACAACTTTACCCAAGTAATTTTTTCTACCCTTTCGCTCTTCATTCACCTTATTTTAAGACATCACTTATTTCTAAATAATGGAAATTCATAGGAAAGTTTAAGAGTTATGCGTTAAAATCTTTTCTCACACAAAAAATATAAACGACTTTATCATGCACAAACCATCATAAAAATTATACAAAATTTCACTTATTTAGGACAATGTGGAAACGCAGAAAGTTAAAAGTTAAAGTAATCAGACATACATTTTTAGGCTTTGAAGTTATAGGAATACATTCTTCGATTGCAAGCCAAAACAAATCACTTCCGTTTCAAGCCTAATATAATTCTCGTTTTTATTCTATATCTCCTTTACCGCCTTGTCTCTTTTCTCTCAACATCTTCGATCCTTTCTTGCTCTCTCTCATTTTTCTTTTTTACCCTTCTGATAGCCTTCTTCTCACCCAAACCCCTCTCCATTCTTTTTCCATTCTCCTACGAAACCTTTCCGATAAATACTTCGCAAATTCTCCAGAAAAGAGACAGAACAAAATCTGAAACATACAAAAATATTCAAAAATCCACTGAAGTAGAAAAAATCACCGTTTAATTAAAAATTAAACCCTTAACCCTTGCTTTTCTTCTGTAATTATTAAGCTCTTACAACTAACACGAAAAGAGAACTTCGGAAAACCTTTCCGAGGGCAACAAATCCACGAAGCTTAAAAAATGCCTCATTTTCTTTATGAATCAATGAACCAACGAACCCGACACGTTCATCTGAAATAGCAAGAAACTCACATTCGCACCAATAAACACATGCACACACCTTCGTAAACATTAATACCCCCCGCCACCCACACACACGTTTAATATTTGCTAAAGTAATCTGTGAATAATTCAGTTATAAGAAAATAATTTCCCGCTACACACACCGACAAAAACAACAACAACAAGAACGGCAAAAGGAAAATTACCCAAAAAAAGGCAACACAAAAACAACAATAAAACTACAATGAAAATAAAAACCCGCAAACAAAACAGAAACAACTGAAAATAATAATAACAATAATAATTCTTAGAAAGGAAAAGGACAAGACCTTGAGAAGACGAACGGAAGAAGAGGAAGAGGCAAACAAATAATGAGGAAGAGGCAATGGTGAATCGCTAAGAAACAGAACAAAATAAAAACGAGTTCAACAAGAGATGGAGGAGGGGGATGAAGGGCTGGGTAAAAGAGTGAAAATGTAAATAAGAATTATGAAAATAATAATGGAAAAAGGATTAAGTCACAAACGAAGGACTCCTTCTTTAAGCACACATAGAATCTCTTACACCGCCGGGAGACCTTTCGTCTTACGTTTCACTCCTCTCTTTTTCTATTCCTTCTCTTTCCTCTCTTCCTTCTCCATCGGCTATACCACTTCTGTCTCTTACATTCTCCTGTACGGTTCCGTAGTCAAAAGCCGTATCGGGTACATCAGTCTTCATCTTCCTTAAACCAAATTATTAAGAAAAAATTATTAAGATTCTTTGCGTTTGTTGTGAATGAGAATGACGGTGTGAGGAGGGGTGGGTACGAGGTGGTTGCAGAAGGGGAGAGTTGTTCTCTACTTTGTTACATTTTTTCTTCTTTCTTACATTTTATTGGTAACTGTCAAAGCAGCTTAAATTGTTAAGAAACCGACGGTGATTAAAGCCAAACCGTGGCTAGATCTCCTCAGGGGGGTTAGGCCTTGAGAGGCTTGTTTCCCCCAAACGTTTTTCTGAAAATCTCTCCGAAATAGATACCAAAAAATTGTCTTTCTGAAGCTTTTAATGAAATTTGGGAACAATTTGCGATATATCCCTGAGAATTAAATTGGACCTTCTTTGGAAATATCTCACTTTTAGTTTTACCTGCAGGTGTATTTTATATATAATGTAGGAGAATACAATATATTTAATTACCTCTTCAAAAATCGCACCCTTATACCCTCTACGCCTGTGAAGACAAAGATTGTTTCATTTGCCTGTGAAGGCAATGAAACAATCTCCACCAACTTCCCGGAGTGCGGTTAACACCCGCTGTTCAATGCATACACTCGTTTATAATTACGAAATTTTCTTATGAAGCTAGTTTTGAATTTAATTATTTTTTAAGCAAAAAAACAAGGGGTGGATGATGTTGAAGAAATATGGTTGGAAGTGGGTGTGGCGCGAGTGAAAGTTGTGGGAATGATGCCATGATTTGTAAATGAGATTGAGAAGAACAAAATTATGAAAGCGCGTGAACGGGTAAAATTGAAATTAAGAAATTTTCTTTCTTTCGCTCTCTCCCCCTTTATCTGAAAAAACAGTTCCTTCTTTTTCACCTTCTTTTATGCTCAAATATTGATGGTGTCAAATGCTGGTAATTATGATGGAGTTATAATTTCGGTAGGTTTTCAAAGAGACTGTTCTTACAACCGAAAAGAGTGAGAGAAAAGATGGAATGAGAAAAGGAGAAAGAGAAAGAGAGAGAGCGTCTTAAGCAACTTATGAGGAAAAATGTGATACAAACCAAGAAAAAGATATCTATATCGAAGAAATCAGATTGATGGTGACGAAGTGATGGTGATGGAGACGATGGTGACCGTGGTGATGATAGTGAAGTCACTTGTTTCTATCACGCCGCAATTATTTCCATAGACGTAAAAGTACCGTAAGGAAATATGAAGAAAAGTAACAATTATTCCAGCCTCATTTCACCCCGGGGGGAGAGTTGTCACTCCACTGATTTATGATATTCAATATCTTCATTCCGTGACGCTCGTTTCATTCAGCGACAATTTTGTCATTCTTAACTTATAATAGATGCTTTCCTTCTTCTTTAATTCCTTTCTTTCTTCTTACTCATTATTCCATTCTACTTTCTTACCCTCTTTAAGTGTTCTCTATCTTTACTATTTCTTCCTCTGTCATTTCGTTCTGTAAGACTAAAATTGTCTTCAAAATTTCCTCGAAAATGTCTTCCCTTTTTGTCCTCTTTTTGTCAATGTTTTTTGTTTTATCACTTGCGTCTACTTAAATTTTATTATTTTCTTCACTTTTATTATTTATTATTCGTCGACACGACTTTTCACGATGTTCATTTTCTATGCTTGAAAATTAATTTCTGAACTCCCGAGATGAAGGTTGAGACGATGACGTGGATGATCTTGGAACGTCGCCATTTAACGGGAATATTTCAATATGTTTTTCTTTTGTTTTTTTCTACCTTTTCATGTTCCGCCCATATTCACCTCCTCAACAATAAAAGCGACAATTAAGCAATTATTTTGAATTATTTATTGCTTTTTTGGTTTTTATTTATTTCTATTGCTTAACATTTTTGTTAACTTTTGGTTTGTTAGCACTTTTAGAAAACCGTTATATTGCTTCCTGTTATTGCCAGTGTTATTGCCACCGCTGTTGCCTCCTCTGTTGCCTCTGCTGTTCCCTCTACCACGCTTGATGACGACATGAGTCTATCGTTTACAGTTATGCGTTACGTGTAATTTACCATAACGTCCTTTCCTGATTTTAATTAAAAATTATTTTATTGTTTCATTGAGGAAGAAGACGAAGTTGAATAAGACGAAGCAGAAGGAGGAATAATAAATTAAAATTGAAGATTTATAAGCGAGAATATTTTTTGATTACGAAAATTTTAAATAATCGTAGTTTTTAAACGCTGAATATGTTGTTTTTAATTGGCGATATTTTTATAAAATCAATATAATTTTTTCGTGATTTTTGGTAAAGTAAGTTCGGAAATTATTGCTCATTATTGGATCATTTCTAAACTAATATTAATTATGTTATATTTATTTATAATCTCAAAAATTTAATTTAAAAAAAATTAAAAATCAACAAGAATAACAAAAGCAAATACAGCAGTCACCAATGGTATCATTGCGTAAACAATTCGAATTCAGATAAAAAGGAGAACAAAAAAGGGGTCAAGGAAGTAGAAGGACGTCCCCATTGATTACCAAAACACTGATTTAATGTTTATTTTCTGAAAATTGAAGTGCACTGAGTTAATTCATTTGGTAGATAAATACACTTGCAAAAACGCTGATAAATTGAGTCAATCAGTTTACCACTACCACCATCATTTAATACAGTAATAAACAAAAACAACAACAACAACAACAATAATAATTTCCCATCAGCATAATTTCAATCGTTTATAATATGGTCGACCATGTCCATAACTTTCGTCATTCTCATCACAGTCATAATCATCAGTGTAATTAAATGTCTGTGGCGCAATATCAACAATTAATATATATGTAGTTGTGCAAGCACTTACACTCACACACACACAGATTAACGCACTCAGAAGACAACATCGATACTGTCAACCCAAATAACGATGCATTTCAACGAAGTTGCACCAACTGAAAATGCATTACATTAAAGTGCGTGAGTTGTAAATGTACGTTCATGATGAGCGAGTGTGTGTAAATGTCCACTCGTGTCTGTTCAATAAAACAAAAATAGCCCTTTCATAATAACGGTTTTCCCTGACAATTGCCCACTTCGCCTCATAATCATTTCGCAGAAGTGTTATTTCAGCTTAAATACATTTCAATGACAATCAGAATATGAGCACGAAACACAAACCAACAAAATGACAAACGAGCAACAAACCAAGGAATGGACAAGCCAGAGTTGGTCAATTCAAGGGACAGTAGAATCGAAGAGACAATCAAACAGCCTAGTTAGCCGTGTGGCTGACAGTAGTCAGAGCCGACTGAGCAAATGAGCGAGGGAGAATAAATATTTGCATTCTCTGAAAATGAACCATAAACGATTGCCATCAATGAAAAAGCGGGAGGAAACCGACCAGATGCTTTTCATTGCATTTGGTCTCGTACGTGGCCTGTCGTACTCGTCCTACATAGGTATGGTATCGTTCTGTTTATCTAAAGCTTTGATGCACCTGCACTCAATACGAGATGCATACTTTTGGGCTCATTGCCAGGCATGTTCACTGATATAAAAACAACAACCCATGTCGTCATCATTTCAATGAAACTCATTTAAGAAAGAGAAGAAGAATTCAAAGGGAAATGTGTGGACTGGTTGATGAGATGGAGGATCAGGTGCATCGGCAAATAGGTTCGTCTCACCACTATGTCACGCAAAATTGTTTGTCAGAAGATCATTAAAATGCGTTTAGCAAATTCTCTTCATCATTCTGAAATTCTGAAATTCATACTCTTGCTGACTCTTCTCACGCACTCTCTCAATAATCGGCAAGTCATCGAAATGGCCACAATTTTTTCTTATTTATATTTTGCCCAGTTTATGTTGTAAAGAAATATGTTTTTTCATACCGGTGTGTATTTCGTGTTTGTGCCAGTGTTTTCCAAAGACTTTTTTCAAGGACATTTAAATTCTTTTTGATGCATATTGTTGAAACCATTGCATACGATATTAATTTCTTTAGAAAGGCTGAAACAGATCCAGGTTCCGGGACTAAACTTTAAAAAGATTGGGAACGGGCACGTGATATAAATTTATGCAAATCTTCAAATGTTCACAAGTACAATGATTTCTTATCGTTAATCTGTTACAGTTTTTATGGTGTTGTCGTTGTTGTTTCATACAATATGTTACTGTAATTGTTGCACTACAGCAATATTTTTACCCCCCTTTTTCTCTCTGTCTCTCTAATCTTCTGTATTTCTCTATCTATCTATTTGTTAAACCAGCGTTTATTTTTGTTAGGTTACGGCTTCAGCAGTAAAAACAACTGTGGCAGCGACCACCAACATCTTTGTCAATTTCCGTTTGAAATGTTCACTTCATTGCACTTTTTCATTGTCTCTGCTCAATTGCATTAAAGTAATGAATATGAGTGGGTACGGAAATGTGTGTCTTCATAAAAATAACTTTATACAAAGATTTTGTGTGTGCGCATGTGTGCGTGTCCGTGTGAGTGTGTGTGTGTTCATGTTTTTTTGCTTTTATATGCTTTGACCGTCAGTATTTGATTGTGACGCAGCCTCGTGTCGTTCTAGTTATTACGGTTATTTCTGCCGTCATTATTATTATTTTTGTTTGCGTGTGGGTGCGTTTTATTTTAATGTTTGTTTAATTGCATCAGAGCATTTTCATTTTCGTATCATTTCATTCCATTTAATTATCCTTCAAAGTGTTTATTTATGATTTAATTAAATTCTCACATTTCGACTCAAATGATCGCATAAATTGAACCTATTAAATGCATTTTAATTCTGTTTTGATTCATTTAGATTTTGCTTCGAAAAACAGACTTTGGTCAGTTTGTCCTGAAGTTCGTTTATCTTTGCCTTTATTTATTTATTTGTTTTACTTGTATTCTATTTTTATTAACTTGATTTTCCTTTAAATCCAGTTAATAAAACTTAATTGAACTGAGTTAGCTTCATTACAAGGCTCATTTTATTAAGCATTAGCACGTGTTATACCACCCCTCTCTCTTATTACTGATTTAATATAAACATGAGAAGGGAAACGAAGAGAATATTAGAGAAAGGCCTTTTTGCAAGTTCAGCTAATAGAAATTTTATATATTTCGAAAATGTTGATAAGAGAACATTTTTTTCAAACTAAGCCGTTCTTAATTCTTCCATATAGGAAGACCCTAAAAATATGCAAGCATTTTCTCTACGTAATTCCGGAACATACTTCGCTCAGGCTTCATAAGGGAAGCGTTTGACATTGAACTCTGATTATTTATGGCCCAAGCTTTTGGAGCCTCTCGTTGCCTTTCTTACACCTGAAAATTTTTTTGTGAAATTAAATAAAAATATTTCAAATTGAATTGTACAATCGAATAAGATAATTCGTCCTTTAAAAACCTGTACGTACACATGTGTGCGTCAAGTAAGAACACTCTGAAACCTTTTACGCCAAAAAATTGATTGATTGATCGATTAAATGAAGCAAGTTTCATTAGAACAATTAAATTTAGTCTCTGATAGGGTGAAAAATGGGATGACGTTTCTTTTGGACAATTGAAAAAAATCTCATTGACGAGCATAAACAGACGTTTCTTTTTTCATTTTCTTTTTAATTTCCAAAAAACAGTCATCGAAAAAAAGAGAAGAAAGTAAAAAAGTGATTGATTACTAATTTTTTTTAATCATTAATATAGAAATGGGAAAGACAAAGAGAAAAGAAAAGTAAACAGTGGAAGAGAAGAATTGTATGAGTTTGAATAAAAACAGTTGAATAAAGCTACCATTTCTTTTGGCTAAAGTCTATGGCACGTAAGGTGGATAAGGTTTATATTAAAAAAAAATAAAAACGACATAAATTAAATAAAAATGTGGACTTTTTAAATTTTTATCCCTTCAAAAGACTGCGTTTATGATTGTCGAAATCAGAGCTAAAAATCGGGAAAATGAGAGTAATGTCAGGAAAACACAGTACGGTAGTCTCCAACACATACCGCCTCATTGGCTTCGACGTTTAAAATTCTGAATGTGATTATCATAAAACGACTGGATTCTGCTCTCTTGACAATAAAAATAATTTCATGCTGGCAAAAACGAAGCCAAAGAAAATTTGCTTTCAAAATGGAAATGGTTAAAAATTTAAATGCTTCAGTTAAATTCTTTTTTCCTTTTTTTTTGCTAATTTTGCTGACGCAATCAAAATATGATGACATGTTCTAAAGAAAATTAAAAGAAATTCAAGTTGACAAGCGTCAAAAGAGAGGAAGAAATGGAGAAAGGCGAGCAAGAACAGCAACAATATTTTATAATGAATAACAAAATGATACGGTTTTATGGATTTTGTTGTATGAAAATAATATGAACTGTGGAGAATGTGGAGAATCTGGTTATTCTATAATATTTCATATCATTCTTAACCCATCAACATCCTCATCCTGTAATAATGAGTATGAGATCTTTGCATAATTTATTACAATGATTATTACATGAGCTCATAAAAAGGCATATGAAATTGACAAAAGCCTCGGAAAATAGCTTAAACGGGTCGGTTCTTTTTTGTCTCTTATGCCTTTCCCTTTACTTCGTCTTCGTCTTCGGGGTTCGTTTAAAGCAATAATTATATTATGTCCTTTTGGGTAACTCAGTATTCGGTACGAAAGTTATCAATACATATTGTAGTAGAAAAAAGGGAATCACATCACCCCACGCCGTTCCGCCCCCCTTCACTTTATCCACATCTTCCACAATCCAGTCAGCACTATAGAGGTCGTTGTAACTCTCAAATGAAATACGAATTGCAAAGAACCCAAAGCAATGACATGAAAAGTACTGTTGCCAAAGAATGGTGGAAAGGAGAAAGAGAGTGGTACTGAGAGAGACACCAAGAGTATTGCGCGCTTATGAATATTTCTCGGATTAATATTAAGTATTATAACTGTCATAGAACTACGTACTTGGGTACAACTTATGGGACAAAATTGAAGTAGTTTGTTGTTGTCTCGCGTGCATCGCGTGCCGCGTGTATTGTGTAAAGTGTTTTCGTTACAATTTCTCTTACTAGCAACATCTGTGATTATCCTTCAACTCAGAGGGTATTCATCCTCCCTCCCAACGCATTCAACAACACAATTTCATTGTATCGTCTCATCTATAAAACGACGTACCTATACGGCGCCACATGAGCCAACCCTCATTCACGTGGGTGATATTTGAGAAGTTGTTGATGGGAAGTTATGGATGGAGTAGATGTTTGTGTCTTTACTGTTGCCCGCCACTCAACAATTGAATATCTTAGTAGCAGCTACTTTAATCATATTTCAACAAACTCCATGATTAGCTTTGACATTTTGTTTATGATTATTTCTTTTGTTCTTATTGCTCTGTTTACGGTGCTTCTATTGCTGTTGCTTGTTGTCACACATTCTTAAAACGTACGATACAACCATAATCATAACTTTAGTTGTTTGAAGCCACTCAGAGGCAGACAAGACAGAAGGCACTCGTTTATAATCACGACAAACGGAATTAATTCTTCAAGGGCTTGTTTGCCATTTTATGAGGTGACACGATTAAAGTTGATGATGATTGTATTGCGGTTGTTGTTGGTATTATTCTTACCATTCTTAAGCAGTCTTCATATTCTCGATGGAAACAAATATTACATGACATAAAACACGAGTACGTCGGTAAAAAATAATCAATTTTGGAGTCATATTATTCCACTTTTATTAGGATGTTAAATTTTTTTGGAACTCACGAAATAGATGATTATTTGTTAGGGGCGAAGTCATATTAGATGGTTTTAAGGGAAAATCACATTTTGGACTTATACATAAAAGCCTTCTAGGGATCTTATTTTATAAGAACCATAACATCATAAGGATAAATACTGACACAATTTGCATGATATAGTTTTTAACGTACACATGAGTAAGATTTTAAGTAGTGTTGGGCACTATCGAGTGAAAACTATCGGGTTTTATTCAATAGTTGTAAACTCGATACACTCGATAATTTTCTTCGTTAGTTTTTAAAAATTCAGAAATCATTCAACGAGTGAATCTACCTCCTAAAATTAGTAACTACTAGAAACTATCGAATAATTCAACCATTCGCTAGTTCTTTATAATTCAGTAATCGTTCAGCGAGTAAAGGCTGATTAAACAACCCAATTAAACAACCAATAGCAACAAGTTAGTTGATTATGTTGTAAGCACATAAGTTGAACTCGGTTAGGTCGAATCAATGAATAAAAAAAATCATTCGATAGCTAAAGTCGTTCAGTAACTAACTAACTATCGATAGTTAAAATTAGTTGATAGTTTCCAACACTAATTTTAAATATCTATGAAGGAACTCTTGACATGTTTTAGAAAAGGGATAAAATGCTGAATATCTTGCAGAGAAATCTCTAGAGACTTGTTATTATAACGAAATAATTTATCTATTTGTTGCTTGCGTAAATAATCAAAGCTGCCACGCCTCGTGTTCCGAAAGAATTTCTGCTTTCGAATCAATGCCTAGCCGCCTTTTTGAAACCTCCACATAATTCGCCCACATTCACAAACATTTATACAAAAATATACCGCGTCTATTCATCGAAGTGACGATGGAATGATTTGTTCAAAAAGCCGAGACGAACAATTATTTTGATAAACAATATCTTCTGTTATAAATTCAACAATGTCTGTCTTAGACTATAAAAGTATAAAAAGTATAAAATTATAAAAGTATGAAAGTATAAAGCAGTATAAAAGATTCACGATTTTTCTTAAAACCTTTCTAAATTTCTTTCAACAAAAATAAAACCTTTTCTTTAAAGTTTTTGTAAAAGTGAGACAAGAATTATTTATTAAAATTTTATTTTTTTATTATTCTTTTATTGCTCAAGATTTTATTTCACTTTTTGACGGTCACAATTGATTTTTATTAACATTCTAAAATATCCCGTCTATCCAGACATAATGTGTCTGTATTTAGAAACCCATAGGGCGTGCATAAATGGACTTGTATTTATAATCCGACTCCACGACTCTAAAGTCCGAAAGATAGACTTCATGGGAGATTGAAGATAGAACGTTAAGATTAAGGAAACGTTACGTCTTGGCAAATTTTCTCCACGGATATTGCGGAGTTCAATCGTAATCAATCTAGGAACCATCTCAATGATATCGGGTAACCAATTCAAAAAAATGGTTCTAACACTTAATACATTTCTTAACAACGAATGGTCCCAATTCGATTTGAAATTAATTAAATATTGAATTATCTGACCTTATTCCGATTATCTACCATCCAAATATTCCATCGAAGACAGAGAAGGTGCCTTGAAATTCTATCCAAATGGCTACGATCCAAGATTTGACTCCGATTTTTTATCTCTGCAAAAAAATAGTTTCAATAGCTCTGATGGTTTAAAAGATATTAGAATAAAAACAATTTGCCAACTGAAAAGTGCTTGAGAGAAAAAGAAAAAATAAGAGAGAAGGATTGTAGCTAGAGAGTTTAGGTTGTCGCAAGGTTCAAAGTCTCTTTATCCTCAATCCATATCACCTCAATCCATTTTCGTTTTGATCCCTAAAATTGGCTTATGTCAGGTCTTTTCTTTTAGATCCAATAGTATAAATGTTTTTGAATTACTTCCTCCAACTACCAAAAGTAAGCTCAAATAAAAGATCAATCTTTGCGTTATCGGTTTCTGAAAATATGGCCATTTAATGAAAACAAGAGGAAAGGGATGCAACCTTTTAAAACTTCTTCTACCACGTTTACCAACACTCAAATCGTTTGTATTTATTTAAGGGGGGTGACGAACCGAAAGAAAATTATACAAGTACGTACTTCCGGTGCTTATCGGTGGCAGCTTGTATTTATGCAGACGATTGCAAAAAACCAATAAGCGTAAAATTAAACCAGCAAATATGTAAATAAACCCAACGAAACCAGCACACATACACACGCACACATATACCCAAACCTCCACAAATACTGTGACAAAAAATTTATTATAAAAGACGCTTAAAATTTGTTTTGAAAAAAAAGAAGGCCTTCCATCCCTTCTTGAGCAGGAGTCACGTTTGTGCAACTTATGCCAGGATAATCGCATTTATCGGCAACGACAACAACGACTGTATTGTACAC
Source organism: Physocephala rufipes (assembly GCA_963966595.1). NCBI lineage: Eukaryota > Metazoa > Arthropoda > Insecta > Diptera > Conopidae > Physocephala > Physocephala rufipes. The sequence continues at coordinate 33,835,335 of OZ016502.1, read as the reverse complement.
TAAAATTTATGTCGCAAAAAATATGAATTTACAATTTAAGAAGAAAATATTTGAAAAAATAATACACTCGTATACAAAAACAACAACAGCAAAAACAACAACGAGACAATCAAAATAAAAACTAAAAGCAAACGGAGTGGCGGAAACAGGGAGAGGAGAAAAGGAAAATAAAGGAAGGCAAGCACTTCTATTGATTGTCATCGGACGATTTGACACGCAGTCGAAATAAAGTAACAAATAATTGTTGCGTTGCCAAAAGGAAATCCCACTCTCCCTTTGTGGGATTGCTGGAGAAGGCGCGGGAAAAAGTGGGGGGACACAAATGATGGGAAGATGCGAGATTAAAAAAAAGTCGTTGAGAAAGCACGGCCGATGCAAATCAACAGCAGATCAAATTCAAATTCGACGAAAGTCACGAATTATGATTGCCATCGATGAACAGAAAAAAAATAGATAGATATAAAATAAATATCGAAGTGGGGGAAAATTAGCAGAGGCGAAGAAATGTTTGAAGAAGAATAAAATGAAGGCAAACGAAATAAAAGGCAGGAAAACACAGAAGAAATTGATGAGGATTTGAAAATGAATATTCAAGATGATAAGTAAGATGGTTAAGGAAAAGAAGAAGCAGAAGAAATATATATATTTATCGAAACATTCTCCATTCAGTATAAAACTAAAATTAAGAATGTGATTGAGGATGAAAATAATATCGAAAAAATTGGAACACCTCAAGCGTGATTATTAAGGAACGTTATAAAGACAAACCTATTAAAAAAGCAACTAAAGATGAAGAAGAATTGAAAAAAGGCGATCATTTAATGGCTATGAAATGAAATTTGGAAATAATAAACCTTAGGAAACCGCCCCTCTTTTTCCACTCCCTTTAGTCTTCTTCCCTCCCTGAACAATCGCGTTGACGTCTTCAGAAAATCGTTTACAAAAATATGATTCCGTATGCAAATTGTTTCAACTTTTGCTAAAAACCGCGAAGCAAAGCGTGAAATTTGTTTCCGTTTTCGCTTTGCTGATTTTATACTACACAATTGTATTTGTGTATTCACCTATGTATGTGTGTGTATGTATGTATGTAGACACACATATATTTTGATACTACTGTTAAAGAGAGGGTGGAAAAGACCGGTGGTAAGGGCGCGCGATTGGATTGTTTTTCCATTTTTTCATTTTGAATATTTTCCTGGGGTTTTTTTGACAGCGTTTGGCGTTTGACAAACGAATTAGCGTCAAGTAAATCGAATTTTGTGCAACTTAAGCAAGTGGAAAAAACGATGAATGGGATAATGAAGACTACTCTTCCTTCCACTAGAAGAAGAATAAGAACGCGATACAACGACAGCAATACAATACAAAAAAATCGATTGTTGTTGTATCGTCGTCGTTGATACTGGTGGTGATGGTGGAAAACAAAAATAACATGCAAATAAGATTTGCAGTTAATAAAATTTGCGCTATTTCGTTTTCGCGACGAACGATAAGAATAAATATGACCTTAAGCGCTTCTCGTCCGCGGGGATGAATTAAAAAGGCCAACTTGGATTTTATTACAAATTACAGACAAAAAGATTTCACTTGTAACGACTTGTCTGTAACGACACGTCGTTGTGCCATCAAGTGCTAATGCATTTTGCCGGTGGTTGTAAAAATTTTAATATTTGGGAAATTATAAAAACAGAAATCTTCATGATCACGTAAAGAAAAAATTGTTATAAAAATCAAACCGTAACAAAATTTACACAAATGTTAATTTCGTGAATGGAAAGTGAAATTTGAATTGTTCATTTTTTAGGGGGTAATTTAAGGGATGGTTTCCAATAGTTTTGGTTTTAAATTATTTGACTGGTTTTTTTTTTGCCCACAACAATTTTAGTTTTCACATCGGATTTCTCAGATTTCTCAGATATCTTTCCACTTAATTAGCAGTAAAGGAGAGTCTCTCTGTCTATATATCCGTCACTCTCTAAAAGACCGAAACCAGTCGAGTCAATTGCCTGCAACTTTCTATACTTTCAATAATTAATTTATCCTTTCAACATCCCAAAACTGTTCTCAACCAATCCAACCCTGGAACACCCCTAAAAAAATGTCCTATTTCTAAATCGAAATCAAAACTCCCAGATATAAGTCTTCTATATAAACTACCATAAAAATATGTGATTATTGATACAAGATTAAGAGCTATTAATAATGAAAATATCTCAAAAATTCTCCTCTGAGAATTGAGAATGCGATAAAATAATCAGAAAATACAAAAACGCTAAGGATAGAACGAAAAGTGTAACAGAAAACACTACACAAAAACACAAACAATAGGGAATTCTTCCGATATATCATCAAACAAAAAAACATCATAAAACGCTCTTAAAAATTCTCCAGACGATTATAAAAATATTATCTTCCCCTACTCTTTCGGCTTTTGTTTTTTTCCGGATTAGCTTATCTTCGAAAAAATGAAATTATGTACGCAGGCTAAAAAGAATATTGCGGATGATTGGCGGAAGACTAGACGACGGAATGGGTGGGAGGTGGTAACCTGAAATTGAAATAGTATATTTGGGAAACTGGGCACGAATTTTAATAGGCACAAAATTTAATTGAATCTTGCAAAAGTGTCTCTATCCAAAATGAAAAGCGTAAAAATAATTAATATTTATTCAAAACTATACTGTATAACTTAACCGCAAGTTAGTCACGCTTATTTTCTCGTGGCGCCTAAAAATATGCAACAGCTCTTCAATGAAACGACGTTAGACAATTTAAGACTTACTCCTGATAGCAATTTCTCTAAAAATGCATTACAAAAATTTATTAAATGATGCTCTAAAAATTAATAATTTTGGATGATTTTTATTTATTAAATGAACTATATTTGAAAATCTGTTAACCATTGCCTATCCATTGTCTTCGACAATCAACGCTTACAAACTTTCGCAATATGACCTCCTTCCACACAAAACAATCGAAAATAGAATCAGCTTCCGAAGAAAATTGATATCACATAACTGTTAAAGAAAAGAGGGAAGGAGGAGGGCTTAAAAAATGATTACCTTAAATACTGACCAAATCTAAGAATTTATTGTTTTTATTCATCCTTTTTTATCAAGAGAAAAGGGAAACGATAAAAACAATAAACAAGGGCTGAAGTCAAAAGCAACCACCTATGGGGAGATAGAAATTGGTCAGATCGGCGGACTAATACTCCACTGGGAAACAATACGTAATAGTTGAAAACCAACAACAACAATACCATTCCAAGTTTTTTGGTCATGCCGCTTAAATCCTCGCCTTAGAAGAGATTTTTCGGAGATTTTCCTGAGCTAACAGAAAACCAATTGTTTATCACCTCCCTTTTCATATTCAAGTTATAATGAAAAATCGAATAAGAAGCAGAAAGGAACCAATGAGAGGAAGATGAAAATTTATACGAAGGCAAGATACCAAGAGGGAAGGAAGCAGAAGAAGGAAAAATGTCTTTTTCCGAAGCATTCGAAACGAAATACAGCCAATCAGTCATTCAGTTACTCACTCTATCAGTTAGTCAATGAATTGAACTGTCAGCGAAGTGATTTTCGAGTTTCTCTTTTTTTCTTTTTTTTTCTTTTTTATGTCTCAAAAAACGCTTCAATTTTTCGCAAAATCTTGAGTCTAGTGGGATGAAGTACTGAAAAGGTTATTCTTCAGCAAACATCGATCCATCATCCACAGGTCGTATCACATGATGGAGCTTATCCCCGACTTTCCCTCATTTCTTTTTTTCATTATTTCCTTTATAAAAGTTTCATATTTTTACGAATTATTGTAAAGTGAAACTAGCTTGTAAAATATTGTGATGACAACCTCGTCCAAACAAATCTCGTTATAACATTTTTAAAACTGTATGTTGGACATAATAATTAATATCAAATTATTTATATGAAATTGTTAGGAAACCGTGATTCAGGTTCATACATATTTTGGTGTTCTCAAAAAAATTAATCTTGATAATTTAAAAGAAGCACAAACGGGCTCACTTTTGATGTCGCTCCTTAAGGGATTACAAATTTCGTGCCCCCGTGCCCCCACCCTCACTTTCTATTCTAAGAAAAAAATTATGGCGTATGCATTTGGACGCAATTCTCAATTTTTATATTCTACAATCGAAATGATGGTGGTGGATTTATTCACTTACTTCTTCATTTTGAAGGAACTAAGTGAGGCGAGCCTCTTCTAAATCAATAGAGACCCGTTCATTCATTCATCTATGGAAATCACTTGTGCAGGCAAGCGAGAAGACGTAATGACATCAAGAAATTCGACACGAATATTTTCTTTCACACAGCAAAAACTCTCAATTTACCCTCCAACCCCTCCTGCCCCCCTAGAAATATTTTAGCGTGGGGTAAAAAGTAAGCCTCTTGTTTTTCTCTTCTTTTCTAGACCGAAGAAACAATGAAAAAATTCGATATATATCAATAATAACAATAATAATACCAACAACAACAACAAAAACAACCAAAAATTGCTCCGAAAACAAATTCTTCTATGCAAATTTTTCATAAATTCCCAACAACGCTCGCCATCACGAAGGAAAAACGAGCTAATTTTATAAATATAAAACCTCAACGAGCGTCGAAACAAAGAACACCAGATGGTACCGTGAAATCATCATGAAACATAAAAGGATCATAAGTCATCCTTTTCTAAGACAACTCGGAAAAACCTCGGGGTACCTTCACCCAAAACTTAGGAGAGTATCTTCCATCAACAAAAGTCAAAGCAATTTGTTAATATTTCCTTTACGTTTGCTTCCCCGCCGTTTCGTCTTCTCTTCCTGCTTCCACTTCTACATAATTTTTTCCATTTTTTATTTTGCCGTCATAAAAATAATGCCATTAGTGTAAATAAAGCAAAAAAAAAACGATTTACAAAAATTTAAAAACATTCAAAAAACAACCAAAACGAGGACAAAAAAGGAATCCAATATAATGTAAATGCAATGTAATTCAATGTAATTTATCATCACGATTTAAGTTAAGGGATGTTTAAGAATTTTGGAAATTTTTTCAAAACAAAAATAATTTATTGTAATACGAGAGAGAACACGAAAAGAAAGAGAAAAGTATGTGGGAGAAAAATACAGAAATTTGAAGATTGACGTTAGTTGACGGAAGCTTTCTTGAAAACCATTTATTTTCATTACGCGTTTTTTTCTTTTGTAGGCGTTTATAAAAATGAATAACTCAAATGATGGTGAAGATCAAGAGAACAATAATGAAGATAAAATTAAGTCAGAGGAAGAAAATAATTACAAAAAAGCAGGAAGCATCTAAATATAGAATTAATAAATTTTGTTTTATTTATTAATAATGATTTTTTGATTCCTGTGATTCGGTGACAAAGATCTGCTTGCTCTTGTTTCATTATATTTTTTATTCTTTATACTTATTCTTTATGCGCACTTAATCGTATTCATTAGAGATTATTTTTAAATAATAATTCTATATAATATAAAAATAAAATTGTATTAATTTTTATTTGTATTTTATATAATTGGCATTAATTTTGCCTTAATATGAATTTAAATTAACTTAAGTTGAATTTTTAATTATGCCTTACGCTTATCCAGCAGGCGTTGGTGATCATCAAATCTTTGTAAAGCTATCTTCGACACAGATTGTTTTAGCTAACGCTCCCACACATCAAAGTCGATCATTTTCTTCTTAAGGAAAGCATTTTAAGCTTAACCTCGAAGCAATCCACACAAAAGTAATAACATACAGTCAATTGACCGACGCCGACTGAATGTCTAAATGAACAATTACACCACTACAGACACCACTACAACATTCCACTCCTAAAGAAGAACCCATTTCACCTTTTTGATAAAGTACATTCTTTTTGTAAAGCAATTTAAATTAACTTTACCTCTTCCGAGAGAACGATTTGTCATTTTTCACGTGAAATTAATATCCAGAAATTACCGAAATTCACACTAATGAAGCTTACCAAAAGGATTGCCCATTATTTTCCATCAATTCAAAAAAATACAACAAAACAGCAAAAACCAAAGTGAATGGAAGTCATTCAAAAACGGATTTAGCGCTCTTAAGCCAAACAATTCATATCACAAGAAGACACGAGTTAAAAATTTAAACCACCAAAATCTCCACCAAAACCACCTTCCTCCTTCCACCGACAAAAGACGAAGGCAATCCTATACAAATACTGTATGATTTATCCTATAAAAAATATCCCCATAAAGAACAAACTTTCGCTGCGAACGAAAGAGAGAGAGGTGACAGAGGCGAAAGGAGACGTGATAAATTGCCAGTGTTGCCAAATTAATTGATCAGATCCGAATGTCAGTTCGAGTTGCGAATGAGAATCCCAAACAAAATCCCGACAACCGTAACGGATGGCACGTACCAAAGCCGCTGCATAGGAGTACAAATGGATTGGGCACGTGGTACGTTGGTGTGTTGATACGAGCGCAGCCTTTAGAGCTGAAACAGCTGGAAATTTGCATGTAGAACGAAAGTGACCACGCCGCGTATTGAGTTGAGTCGAGTTGTGTCGAATGTTTTACTACCAGACACACATAGCCACAATTAGAATCATAGCCATAGTCCTGAACCAACAAACCCATCATTCGGCAATAACGGATATCCGTACCTGATCCCGAAAAAGAAGAAAAATGTTACTACATTAAACGATACCGGAAATCGGGGCGGGTATAGGGATCGAATTTCACACTAGTCTGACGCGTCATCCATTTCTAGGCTGATGTATCGGACAGACAAAACCGATGAGTCGTATGTGTGTCATCCGGTATCACTTACGCTTAATCAATTGGATAGATTGCCTGCTGGTAACGAAGAAGAGGATGATGATGATGGTGGTGGTGGTCAGTTTAACTGATGAAACGATACAAATATACGGAGATTCATACCGGTATGTGTGCTCGACACGTGTGTTTGTATGCGTCTCCTCTACTGCTTTTCTCACCTCGTCTACGGACCAGGAAACCACTATTGAATGCCGCAATCAGGAACTGATTGTGATTGTGGTTTCCTTTCGCTGCCGGCAGTTTCGAAATTGAAATCGGAATTGCAAATTAACACGAAAGCACAACGAGATTTATTGCCGAGATTTCATTCCAACGTTTTCTCGTTTTGATGAGAGAACACTCTCCTTTAGGATTGTATTTCCTTCTTCGTGTATCTCCTTTATAGACTTGAATTTTAGCCCAAACGATTTCAACATCATGCCACCCCACCTCCCCCACATCAGCAGCAGCAACAGCAGGAAAGGCATTTGGCAGTCATTCGACCTGGATTAATTGTGTTTGGAAATGATTAATTTCGGAGATTTCAATTTGAGGCTTAAATTTGATGATGTTTTCAAGTGAGATGAACGATAATAACGACGACGTTAAGATGAGGAAGAAGGATGAAAGGAAAATGACCATGGTGTTCAGCTTTCAAGCAATGAAAAATGTGGTGATATGATTTTTCCAAAACAATTTTTTCCATATATTCGTAATTAGAGAATTCAGTTGGAAAGGGAAGGGTTCATTCGAGAATTAAATGAACTCGAAGGAATTCCTCGCTCCACAAGATAAACCATCACAATAAATTGATAGAGAGTACATGCACATATGTACGATTTAATACTCCACCTCAAAACATGAAGAAGGATAGGATGATAAAAAAATGAATAAAAGTGAAAGCCCTAGAAAAATTCACAAAATTCAATATTGCAAAAATTTCAATTTTCTATTTTATTATTTAAAGATATTTATAGATAATCTCTAACCCTGTATTGCCTCGTATCGTTATAGTTTCGTATATACATCTAAAAATGTTTAAAACCATGTTATATAACAGAATGTAATTAACAGAAAGTCTACATATATCCGGACCAATATCTTGTTATATTCAAAGCCTTCAACAAGAGGTGTCATTTCAAATCAATAAAACTGAAATACCTTTTATTGGAAAGCGTTCCACCAAAAAGGGCTCCGCTTACAATTTTTATATAATTTTCATCCTCTAAATTCACAAAGGGAAGATATTTAAAAACGTCTCTATGGGAATCCCACAATTTGGCCAATCAAAAAGCAAAGTTAAAAAAATCTCCAAAATATTTGCCCACCTCAAATATTTTCCAAAACAATTAATTTTTTGGTCAAATTGTATTTGTGAGTTGTGCGGCAACTTTTGAAATTACTGCTTTTTTATATCATCCTTTTTAATTGTCAAAACAAAGAGAACCATAAGGAATGAATTTTATGCAAAAATGTCAGAAATGCAATCATCAGCAAACGATGCAAGAACCGAAGCAATATCCATTGTCATCATTACACCAACAACAAAAGCAAACATCAGCAGCAACAACAATCAAAGCCAAAAATTAATGGTGACAAAAAACGAAGAAGAACGCGATGATTAGGTGGTAAATAATAAGTAAAGGGGGACAAAATAATTTGAAACGTTATCATATATCGTTACCGTTGTTATTCGCTGCATTATCGTTATGTTTTATAATACGAATAAAAATATCGACGATGGGAATAAACTCAAGGACAGAAAAAGTAACCAAAAGGGACAAGTTTTAAATTTGAAATGTTTATTAATTTTATTGAACAATTAATTAAATTCATGAACAGCATATAAAGCTCAGATGGCGCTGTTGAAACAATGAAAATGGTAACAACGATATGGACAATGGCAAATGGTAACATACTTGTCACTTGTACTGTAGTAGTAGTAGCAATTGTTGTTGTTCTTGTTTTTGTTTTTGAAATGAGTGCAACTGCACAAAATTGCTGAATTGCATTTTCATAAAGAACAATTTACAAAAAACTTCCACTGTTGGTTTAGCCAACAGTGTTTTTATTTTGATTGCATACACAGTTAAAAAATACTAAAAACTGAAACAATTTAATATTTTATTTAATTAAAATTTAATATTTTTTAATGAATGTTTTCATACTTGTGACGGGTGTAAAATCCTCAGTCAGGACAAATAATATTGCTTGCAGTTTTTATGATTTCTATTAATTTTTATAATTTAAAGAAAAATTTTTGATCATTACCAGAAAAGCTAACCTCTTTAGAACCAAAACCCAATTTCATAAAATTCACAATTTTCAAATTTTCAAGCCAAGTCGAAATATCAAACAGAACTCTTACGGTGCAGTCCTACCGGGAGCAACAGAATACGAGTGAGTTAGAAATCAGATGGTTGTTGTTATTCTAGTCGTTTTTGTTGTTATCGATATTAAGGATTGAGTCTCTACTGCATATTTTCAAATATTTATGTTAAAATTAAAATACCACAAAACGGACACGATGAGTTCATAACAACACACTTAATGTTTGTTGTTCCTTTTGCTATGAATGTAGAAACGACAGGGTAACATTGGTGATTTACTCGCCCCTTTCGTTCCGTCCACCTCCCTTTCATACCAACATATTTAAGGATTCGAGTGTAAATGGCCTGGCTGATGATGGGGTCCAACCTCTGAAATGAGTATACGAGCGTTTGTTGCCAATTGCATTTGGGATATTGTTTGCAATGGGAAATGATTGCATATTGCACTTGCAGCAATTTGTGCATATTAATTCTATGAAATTGCATTAAGCATGCTGCACATTTGATGCGATTGTTGTTATTGTTATTGCTGTTCGAGATGGTGTCGATTGGTAGCGTTAGAGGCGGAGGAGGAGTGAATGAGGGGCGTATGTTTGGTGGTCTTACTCTAAATGGCCTAAAAAATGTTTTGAATGGAAAAAAACGGTTTATTGTTGATTGCATTGAATGCAAGTGCACTAAATGGTTTTTATGATGCAATTAGCAATTTGTTAACGCGCCTAACGATATGCAATAAAAATTTGTTGCCACCTCGTTTAATATCTATAATTCAGTAACGATTTATCTTGATGTGGAGAGAGACGCTTTTACGCTTTAGATCGAGATATGGGTGAGAAAAATTAAATTGGAATCCGGAATAATTTAAATTGGATTCATTAGAGATTATGTAGGCGATTTCGGTCAATCAAAAATTTCAATAATTATATCGTTAACAAAAATATCGTTTTAAAATTATAATTTCGTGCAATCAATTGCGTAGTTTGAATATTAGGCAATATTCTCTGACTGAAATCTCGTTAACGGTTAGAGATACGTACAAGAAATTTTATACGAGTTGTCATAACGTCGTTTTGGAAATTGTGAAAAAAAATTTTGCAAATATTTTGCAAATATTTCTTTGCTAATAATTTCTATCGCTAATACAGAAACTAGCGATAGCTCATAAACGGTTAGTGATATTTTAAAAAAATTTTGTACGAGTGGTCATAATGTCATTCTGAGAATTGGTATTACGTGTCCAAACTTAGCTTTCTTACTTGTTTTATTGTTTTCTAATTCATTTTGCCCTTTTCTTATATTTTTTATGTTTATTTTTCTTCAATATTTCAACACTTTCGTCGCATCCACGCCAAAGCCACTTGAACAAAACTCTGTAAGGGCAAGTATTGTTCGTTTGTTGACATCCAGCCACCTTTTTTGTTTCATCTTCCCCTTTTACCTACATCTCCTGCCCTTTATCTGTCGCTTTAATATACCTAACTGTTTTAGAATCCTCCCCTTGTTCGGAACAATCATCCCCCTCATTTCACAAAAACAATAATTTCAACGAGTGGACATTATGATTCACGTGTATGCGTACGAGTGACTGTATGTGTGAATACGTGTTTGTATCATTTGGAATTGAACAAAATCTCTTCCTCTCTAAAGTAACGTTTTTTCTTTAGCCGGCGGTGAAAATGTCGATTGCACAAAAATTCTTGAACAAATAAAAATTTACATTTCGCTGGAATAAACATTTTCTCGGTTTTGCTGATGTTCTTGCATACATTCTGTTGGTTTTTCTGTTGAAGTGTGTTTGCTGTTGTTGTAAAATTCATAATGCAGAAAATATTTTTCAAATGCAAATTGAAATGGATGCTTAAATAAACAGAAAAATATATTTATCCGGACTGAGGCGAGCCAAAAGCAACAAAAACAACAACATTAGCAACATTGACATTAATAATAGACACTTTGAGAGTCTTGCAGTTAATGGTGAAGCTAAAAATTGTTGTTGTTGTTGATGTTTTGTTGTTTCTTATTTCTTCCTTTTATTTTCCCTATAGTCTATTTACACTTCAGATACGTTTAAAAGAAATTCAAATCAGAAACAGTAACAAAGGAGAATCTAAAGAATAAAATTTTTTCAACTTTAGCAAAAAATTGTTTTTTAAATTAAAAAAGGACCCCGATACCGGCAATTGAATGTAGGAAAAAGTCACGTGTCCGTTCATTTGAGTCACATGCAGACAAAACTTATGTATTTTATGGGTGTTTGTGTGTATGTGTCTTTCTGTGTGACAATAAAGGTAATGCGACCACAAAAGAAATTTGTGGCAATATCGAAGATCGAAATGATACGAAGTTTGTATGCTTGTGTATGTATTACACACACATATAAACATAAAGGAACAAAAAACCAATCGAAACAGCAACAACAACAAATAAGACCGAATAATCATTGACAAGTTGTTGATGCTGAAGTCGCTAAAGCATAAAAACCAACAAGTGTAAATGCAGTTAACACTGAATACACTTTGAGGGCGTATCATTGATAAAACAAAAAAAATAGTGTCGTAACACAAATGAAGCGTGCGAGGAGAAAATAGAAAATAATCACAATATAACATAAAAATAACAGCTAAAGGCGAGACAAAAGTGATGACAAATGTACCCTTTATTTCACTAAGACTTTTACCATTTTAATGAAATTTTAATTACAAAGAAATCTCTTCCAAAAATAAAATTAACGAAAAAATATTTTTAGTTTAATAAATAATATTTTCCAGTTGAAGCAATTATAAAAAGGCAAATATATAAAAACAAATATAAATAAATCATACAAAATTTTCTAGCTCAATAATAATTTTATTTAATTATATAAATTATATATTTAAATTAGAACTATTCATGCTTTGTGGTATAAATTCCAAAAATTATTTCTACAGCTATTTCAAAATTGCAAAAAATAGTAACGAATTTTATTCGAATAAAAAATCTCAAAAATGCACAAATTATTGGAATATAAAATAATTCATTTGACCTTGAAGGTCTATCCTAAAAGACTTATGCATAAAATAAATAATCGTAAAAAACGTTAAAAAAAATTAAAAGGAATTTTTAAAATTAAAAAAAAATTTTGACACGAATGAAGTACAATCAAATTTTTTTCGAAATCATATATATTTATTTATAAAAGGTCATTTAGTTTTAAATATTAAATATTAAATGTTTTAAATATTGATAATATAAATACCACAAATAAAAATCCAGAGAAAAAACACAAACTATTAATAAATATTTGTTTTTAATAAAATATCAACCGCTCAATTAATTCAGGTTTTTTCAAATTTTATTCCACAAAATAATTTTATTCATGAACCTTTAAAAAAATTGATTTATTTCCCTTAAATATAAACGAATTGCATTTAGTGATTTAATTAAATTTTTTTTATAATAACTCATTTTACACTTTAAATTTCTTCAAACAAAAAAATTAATAGAAGCATCAAAATATTCCTAAAACGATTTGCGCCCTTCATTTTTGCCCTTTTATAATCAAATTCAAACACTTTAACGTTTTAAACCAATTGACTCAGGCTTGTGTCATTACACTGCCGTTTCTGATCTCTTTGTCGTCGCTGTTCTTGTTGTCGTTCTTCTTCTTCTTCTTCTTCCTTTTCTTCTTTCATGGCAGTTAACGAAATCCAAAAACAAAATGTAATTGACAACTAAAATACATTTGTTTTTGTTTTATTTTTTGCGACAACTAGGGCGTCAGAAATGACACTTGAAATGCGTTCCATTTATACTACACAACAGCAACAACAACAGCTGTAACAGCAGCAGCAAGAGCAATGACAATAAGAACGACAACAACAATCATTAGAAGTTTTCAAATATTGTCATTTTGCCCGCAAGACATGACTGTTGTCAACAACGACGACAACGCATAAACGGTCGAAGGCAACAACAATAACAAAAACCCCGTCAACAATCATCATCACCGGCAATCAGCGAACAGAGAGTTCAGTTAGAGGAAATTTTAACAACGTTTTCATCAAAGTGAAATATTATTTAAAATACAAATTGTTTCCAAAAACAAAAGCAAAGAAAATACATGATAATAATGAAAACAACAGGAAAGCCAAAGAAAGATAGAGAGAGAGGGAAAGAAAGACAGAAGGTGAAAGGAAGTGGGAGGAAAAGAGAGAGGGAGTGAAAACGCAATAAACACGATTCGATTAAAATTCAAATTTTCTACACTTTTTCATGATTAATTCAGTTGAATACGCATGAAGTTTTATAAGATTAAAATAGAGAAAAAGAGAGAAGAAACAGAGACAGCAGAAAGATCATAAAGGCTAAAATATTAACCGAAAAAAGAATTAGTCCTCGGGCAAATCAAACTGACAGAACTTTGAGATGAGTTGAGTTCCGTTGAATTGAGTTGATGTTGGAAAAGGAACAGTCAGAAAACACCTTTTGGGGCTTTTGAAATTACCCTACCTTTCCCCCGCCGCCCCCTTACCGACCATTCCATCAGCTTCCACTGTCTATATCTCGCACACTCGCTCGATTCATTTGATGCTAACCCAAAGCATCATCCATCTATTTCATGCGCTTTTCACTTGCAGGGTTTGGTAATTTTCGAATTCAAATGAAATTCATTTCATTTCAGTTACTTTTAACGAGTCTCCACTTTAGTCCTTTTAGTCCTGTTTCAGTAAAAATAATAAATTGAAAAGTTCAAATTGAATTTAAATTCAATTTTTTCTTGTTCGTAACAGTTCGACAACATTAATAATAACGACAACAACAACACCAACAACAAACAGTACCATCAAACAGAATTGAAAAAATATAATAATATATTTTTGAATTTTAAGGATGACTGCAATATCCCTTTGCTGATTTTTATTTTTCTTCATAAATATCATAATGCTGCGCTTACATTTATTCCATTTACACTTCATCATTATCAACATCTTCATAACCTCTCTCTCTCTCTATCCTCCTATTTCCATCTCTAAATATTTTCCTTTCATTTCGTTATTTGTTGGAAGTAAGTTGCGTGAAGCTCTTAAGTTAAAATTAAATTTATAATAAATTTCAATTTTTTAAACTTTTATCTGTTTATCGAAGCATAAGGATTTTCGTTTTTTTACGCCCCGGGAGATATTTGTAGGAAGAAATTATTGAATATTATTTAGTGAAGCATTAATATCGGCTTCGGCACAACGTATTTAACGATAAAATGATTAAGAAAGGTCCTCACAATTCATGAAGGAACTGATAAATATGTGCTACTTGTTATTCGCTAATTCGCAAATTGTAGGAGAGGGATGAAATTGGTTTTGTATTAAATCACAATTCCTGCAACTCGTTGTAAATTCAACGATATGTAGTAGACTCAAGGAATTTTATTCTTCTAACGCGTTATATCTTAAGAGATAGTTAGTAAATGAGCGACTCATTATTGGTACTCGCTATTCAGTTTTAATTATTAAACACGTTGTGAACTATACTTGCTGAGAGAATCATAATTGAGAGTATCATAAAAAACTATTAAGAAGATCTATTAATCAATGATAATAAAATACTCAAATCATGGTAATACTCAAATAATGATAATCATAATGATAATGATAATAAGATACTCAATGATAAGGTATTTGGTTTGCTCGAACTTTTTTATTTATTTAATCATTAAAAGTAATCGAATCAGTTAGTACAAGTACTTAAAGACTCGACATAATCGTGTTGAGACTGAAAATTAAGTTAAAATTCACACTCATGAGAAAAATCGAATTCGTTCCACTTTATTTGACTTGCAACTATCGAATCATTCACACGAAAGCTGATGAGCATTAATGGAAATAAAGGGATCGTTAAATAAACAATTTAAAGCTTCTAATCCAGGCCAAAATAACGGAATTTCAATTGAAAATTTTCGATAAATCTTTCGAAAAAGTAAGAGAGAATTCGTTACTCGTAGTCACTACTGGGTGATGCTTGTTCACCGGTACTCTTAGTGATAATCTTCTCAATAATAATCTTCTCTCTCAGTGATAATCTTCTATATGTAAGAAGGTTTAGTAATCTAAAGCATTAATAGTATAAATAATAAATCATTAAGCAATATGTAATAAAGCATTAATAAATGATAGATGACTTTGAATGTCTTTTAGTTCCCTTTGAACTTCGTTTTTCTAAACCTATTTTCGAAATTAGCTTTTATGCATTGTTGATTTTGAGGTCTAATGCCATGTAGTAAATTTTTGATATCGTAAATCATGAACCGGAGTAGAGAATTCTTTATTTTCAGTTTACTTGCATTTCATTGTAAGGACCATCAAACCGGAAATATTACTAAATCTTCTACAAATTGTAAATTTTATGAGGAATCATTACCTTCGTCAACACTCCTTCGTAATTTTTGTTATCTTCTGTTATCCGTTCTCTTTATAGAATCTGTAAACTGATTTATCTTTGAAAATGAAGTTCAGAAACATCATCACAAGATTTGGCTGTAATAATTTTCTTTATGAATCGTAGTCGATGAAAATGTTGCCAGTTTTATGAACGATTTTAACGTGTCACGTTTAAGTTTTCAATCAACATTACAAAATTTGTGTAAACAGCAGTAATGATAACAACAATAACAACAAACATAATGAGAAAACACAACAAAAAACCATCTGAATTTCATGTTCTTCGCTGTCATTGTCGTTTGTCGTTGTCGATTTCAATGACATCGTTATCATAATTTTCATTTACGACGAAAGTTCATTTTTTTATGTTTGGTCAACAATGCACAAATGGTGATGTTCAGCAATAAAACCAACAACAATTACAAAAACAACATTGCCTCTGGCAAACACAAGTCAACGAGCGAACGAACAAACGAGCGACCGTCGTTTATCGTGAATACAGACAATATCGATGACAGGCAACTTGTCATCTACAACACACAAACAACAACAACATTGACAACAACAACAACGAAAATAATCACCGGTTTTTAAGAGAAATTGCTGTCATAATAAAGACAATCCAAACGTACGTTTTCAACGTTTCGAGTAGAAGTTGCGAGTTGCGACGCAATGAACGACGGGCAACGCATGATGGACATCCTGATTTTTCTTCAATGCATCATCACCTCTACAAGCCACCAACATATATAACGATTTTCATATTTACCGGACTCTGATGAAACGGTGTTGATGTTGCTGATGTTTGCTGACGTTGCCGTGCGCTCCGTTTGAAATGGTTTTCAAGAGCATAATTGTTTATGTTTTTCCATCCGATGCATCTGAATGTGTCTAGTGCGCTGTTAAAGTTTATTTTCGTGGCCCATGATTTTTATAGACAAAAACAAGAATTGACGTTTCATTTATGATCGAACGGCAATGCAGTACTTATCATCTCCCCCGTCCACCTTGTCCCGTCCTCTGTCTTTTGTAATCATTTCAGAGTCACTTTTGCTGAGACTACTGTTGTTGTTGTTGTTTCGAATATTCTGTAATTTTGGGGAATGTAATTGGTAGGTGGGAACCGATAGCGGTTGGCCCCCATCGTGAGCTACCGGGAATGTACATTACCGTAATATACTGCGAGTGTTTTCCGAATTAAATATAATTTGATGTTTAATTTAACTCCAAACCGATGGAAAATAAATCCAATTTGGAAAAATTTAATTAAATTATTTCCAATAGAATTCCGTTTTCGTAGCCGCGTAATCTCTGAGGAAAAATAGCTACATTAACTGTAAATTTTTAATGATTTTTAACTTATGCTCCTTTCTTATCCTTCCCCTTCTCTTTATTCGGCTCGACCTTGTTATTCCTCGTTTTTATTGCGACATTAAACCAAATTTAATTCGCCATTAAAAAATATTGCAATTGGTGAAGTTAAAAAAAAATTAAGATTTTAAGCTTGAGTTGATTTTTAGAGAGGATATCCTTAATTCAGGACACTTAAAAGTCAAAAATTCCTAACGCTTTTACAGTCATTCAGGGATAGAAATTACATTAAATAAGAATGTCCGGAACACCTGTGGGATTATGGGCAAGGACACGCGGATGGACAGGCGAACAGAAGCGAACGACATTTGTCGAGATGAATAACATCGAGAGAGGGACAGAGAGAGAGAGCGGGGGTGGAATATGCAAAACAATTATTCTTAAAGTATCTCAACGGAAACATTAAAAAGCAATTCAAACCGATGACAACGACTCGAGTGCTTTGTAATATTATTATCATTCCTTTTGGTGTTCGGTTCCGATGCCTTCCAGGTATCCTCTTCTCTTATTTTGCCGCTGCAACAACAACATCAAGGAATGAATAAAGAAAAAGGAGAAGATAAAGAAGGAGACAGTTGGGAAAAGTATCTGTAAGTTTCATTGCCACCGCGTTCTGTCCATCGCTATTTGCTGCATCCAAGAGGTGCTCATTTACCCAACACCCAACGCCACCACGCCCTGCGGCGCTATTAAGAATCGCGACAAGCCGAAGACAATAAAAAGAATAAACAATACTCTCGTTTAACATTTCCGTTCTTTGCACCATTTTTTCCCTTTTTCCTGAAACTGTTAACTTTTTCCCAGAACCTCTTCGAACTACCCTGTATGTGTGTAAGTGTATGTATATGTGTGTGTATAGGAGTGTATGTGCGTTTGTGCGTGCGTTGATCGTAAGTGAAGAGGAAAAAAAATAATGTCACCCTTCGGAGATGAAAGCACTCGTTGGTTGTGCCTTCCACTGATACCGGAAGAAGGCGTTTTGCCATAAGAAATGACGGTAGATTGCTATTGCGGTTGTTGCTATTGATGATATTGTTGTTTTTGTTGTTGGTATTCGAGAAAGTCAAGTTCGTTGCGAAAAAGGCAAGGAAAGAACATTGAATTTACACAAAACGACCCCATCGAGGGTCGTCGTCAGCTGGTGACATTGCCACTGATTGTGGCAATGAGTGTTGCCAGATTGGCCGCCTCTTTTTCTACTCCCCTTGAAAAAAAGAACGCGTCGAATAATGATTGTACATGATTTTAAAAATGTTTTCTTGGCGAGTTATTTTTCTCTCAAATCTCTCTTGTTCCCACCACTCCCTCTCTTTCTCTATCTCTTCCTCTTTTTCTCTCCCCCTTCTCTATCCCTGTCTTTTATTTGCGACCCTTCTTGTCTATAGTTTCCTTTACCATCGCTTCCAGACCCTTCTTGTTTTGCATAAATGACATTTTTGTGATATTTTCTTATCATAACCGAACCCGCTGGTTTTTCTGGTGAGGGGATCCCTCTCCCCCATTTGTTTATTGGCTCTTGTTAAGCTTTTCGCTTTTGTGTTGTAATCATTTGTTGAATTTTTACCATTTTTTATTACTGACATTTTTTTTGTCCTTCTCGATGACAAATCTTTCCGCAAGTTATTTTGGTAACTTGTTGTGTTTAATTTGGCAATTAAATTGCTATTTTACCTTCTGGCTGATGGCTCATATTTTCATCTGATGAAGGCAATTTTTTAGGTTCTTTTATAAGAGATTACTATAGGGTTGCTTTGCCTTTTCTTCACTTTATTCGGGACCTCTTGGAGCATTGATTATATTAAGGTTGGTAGAGTGATATATTGCTAAAAATTTTTTTAAAAAAGCCGACTTACCTCTACGTTTGGAACATTTGATCAGTATATGTTTCATGAGTGACAAATTATGTGTGGTAAATTATGGGTGACAACTTGTTGATCAAGAGTAGTTAGCATCTAATATTAACTAGTATTCATGAACAAGTTGTCATCCATTATTTATCATCCGTAATTTACCAATAAAGCGCCTATTAAATAATTATTAAGCCGGTACATCATCCTTCCTCTTAATTTGCAAATCTTCCTTATCTCTCTCAATGACTAATAGATGATTATGGATTGGTGACTGTTAGATCACCTTCTGTCATTTAAAATAACTAATCCCTTAAGCAACTCTTAGATCACTTAAAGCTATCTCATAATTCAGTAATATTAACAGATTGCTCATTGATGGTTATGCACTTAGCGATTGATCACTTACTAACTGATCACTTAGTGATTGTTCGATCAACTGAAAATGGTTTAATATTTAAGTAATTGTTTAAACATTTGCTGATTGTTGAGCATTCATAAACATTCACATTATTCAATCAGATCATTTACTGACTGTGCAACAATTAGAGACCTTGTAAATATTGATTTATTTAGCGTACTTTATAACATTTATACATTTATCTATCACCTCCTGACTGTAATGATGCACACTTAAACCACAAAGTTGATCACTTTGGATCTAAAACTACTTATAAAAGTTGTGCGATTAAATAGTTACCATTTTCGATCACGCAAAAAAAAAATAAATTACTCTAAAATTTAGTCACTTTATGAAGCTTGAAATCACTCTGGACTTATTGAATCACTCGCCCGCATTACGGCATCCATCTAAAGCATTTGCGTAACTTATTGATTGTTAAGCCACTGTGACATTTTTCGAACAATCATAAAATTAGAGACTCACACGCAATTCCGAAATCACTTTATAATTATCAAACTACTCAAAAATTGATAAAGCAATCGGTGATTACTTGCGTAGTTAGAGAAGTAATTAAGGAAATTAAACGCTAATCCTCGGTAGTACACTACCCCACTCAGTTACTTAACATCGACAATGCTTTTTTAATATTTTCAAAAATCTTAAATATAATTTTAAATTTCCAAAAGGTTTTCAAAATTGGTAAGACGTCACAAAAGCGAAAAATTACATAAAAAGCGTCAAAGACCCCTAATAAAATATTCCAGAAAATTTGCTAACCGAAATCGACTGAACCTTTTACTGATTGAAATCAATCAATCAAACAATATTGATTCAATTATAGTTGGCTAACGATGCCCGCCTGAGGACTATTTTCGAATGCAGCTTGTGCTTGCGTTACAGATTAAAATCGAATTCGATAAAATTCTCTACCGATGACTTTTCGATATGTTTTCAAAATGAAATTTTAGGACAATTTTATAATTTTTTTTTCAGATAAAATGAAATAGCCTTAAGCTATTTGTGTGACGACGTCTAAGGGACAGTTGTGAAGGTACAAAATTGGGGACTCTTATCGTTGAAGCATGGAATGAACACTTTTGCGGTCAAGTGAGCAGCTGAATTACATCGAGCACACGCTCGAGAAAGACCACAAAAAAAGCAAAACGAAACGAAAAAAATAGTCAGTCACCCTTTCATCAAATGGTCATTTAATTGATGTTAAAGTATTGCAAAGAAATTGAATATCAGACTGACAACTGTTGGTTGGTCGATGACGACGATGACAGCGAACAACAAGTGCTAAATGGATGAATCTGCATGTAAGCCGGTCGTTGGATTTGTATGTGTGAACGTGTATGGGTGTGTGTGTGCAAGAAATATATCAATAATAAGTGGTAGTGGTGGTTACTTGGGATGGTGCTTAATGTAAATGTATAAAATGTGTCATGTTGACACAACCGCAAACACATAAACATATCCTCAATTGTTAAAGACAAGAGGCCGATTGACAACGAGGTTGGCTTGGTGGTCACTTGTTAATAAGCCGACGTTATATCTAGTTAAGAGAAGTAGTTTATAAATGTCACGCTTATAATTGTTCTCGCATACGTATCGTCATTATCATCATCAGCCAATGATTATAACTTGCTGACAGCAGCCACGTTCTGTCGGGCCATTGAGGGGCCATCACTGATTGTTCGTTTCTATTAACCAACGAACGTTCATCGGTTGAATGCTTTAGGAATCTTTTGGCACTATAATTAAATGTGCAAAACAAGTTAATTTTCTGCTACTACCACCCCTCGACGCAATAAACGAAATAATGACTCGTTGTTTTTATTTTCACAATTGCTTTTAAATGAAACATGACAAAAAATTAAAGGTACCCAAACGAACGGCACCGTTTTGCCGTTCATGGTATTTGGCAATGGGTATAATTGCCAGCAGAATGAATGATTAAATTAAATTTTTCTTTTGCGGTGTAACTATCACACTATCATTATTTGTATACCATTCATACCGTGAATACCCCGCCTCATACCGTGAAAAGATATTGCTCGTCTATTCGACATGACCGCACCCAATTCACAAATAAACGACATGCAAATTAAGTCATTCCTTTTTATTGTTCATTTAAAGACATTGATATCAAGCTGCTCAAAGTAATTGTCATCGTGACGTCGAACATCGGAGGAAAATGAAATTATATTTATTGTTTAGCATTGAAATGCAAAATCATCGACCATGTGAATGAAAACTGAAATCGACAGGATAATTAAATGGTTGTTGAATGAATTTGCAAGATTTGAAGTTGCAAAACGCTTGAAATTTAGTAACGGGTTTTTACAATACGTTCAATGATTATTATGTTTGCATCATTATTAAAAACTCAATTTTTAATATTTATTGCAATTGATGGAAATTTTTAAAAAAATTCGTATTTCAATATTTATAAAAATTTTAATTTTTCGAAAACAAAATTATTGTCTTTGGTCTTTTTGTATTTTAAATTAGTACGAACTTAATTTCCCGATTAATTATTTTACCAAAGTGGTAAGAATATAAATAAAGCTTTAGCGAATTTCGCCAACATTTTGAATGGAAATCTAAGTAAGGGACATCACAGTTTAGCATTGTTCCTGGATTTCAGTAAGGCATTCGATACTCTGTCACATGAAAGAATTTTTATGTCATTGGAGCGCGCGGGAGTTCGCGGGGAAACGTTACTGTGGTTCAGAGACTACTGAAATATGAGAACCTTTCGGGTCAAAGTCGGTGAAGGGCTTAGCGAGGAAATTAATATGAAGTATGGAGTCCCGCAAGGTTCAAAATTGGGCCCCTTATTGTACATTATTTACGCTAATGACATGTTGAAAGCAGTAAAAAATTGTAATGCATTTGCCTACGCAGATGATACTGCGTTGATAGTTTCAAACCGTGATCTTAATGTTGCAATAGAGGCAATGCAAGAAGATTTTAATAAGATCACAAGATGGGCGCATGATAATGGTCTTCTATTAAATGCGTCGAAAACAAATGTCATGCATATTAAGCCGCCACATTTTTTATATAGCGAAGTTCGCATAATATATCACGACCATTTATGTCTCCACGAAAATCATTGTAGCGAAGAGATTTATGTTGCGGGCGACAAGTGCAAAACTTATATTAAGTTGGTTAAAAACTATAAATACCTTGGAGTGATAATTGATGACAACTTAAATTGGTACGCCCATATAGAATCGCTTCAGAAAAAGATGACTCAAATAGCATACTTCATTTACCATTTAAGTAACTCATGTGACTTCCTTGTACTCAAGCAAGTTTACATGGCGCTTTGCGAGTCAATTTTGAGACAGGGAATTACAGCGTGGGGATCATCCAAGAGATGCAAAAACTTGCAAAAAAGTCAAAACAAAATTCTAAAAGTTTTGGCTAAAAGTAAAAACAAAAATTACGCAGAGTCTTTCTCTATTTCTTTGCCGAAATATCTAAATTTACTGAATATCAGCGGAATTTTCAAGTACACGGTGCTGTTGGAATTTTATGGGGACACTCGCTTCAGAAATGTTATTCAACACTCATATGATACGAGACGGAGAGCGGACGGAAGGTACCGAGTACAACAATTTCACAACGACTATGGACGGAATTCGCTAAATGTTTTAGTCCCAATGATTTTTAATAGTTTGCCTTTAGAGCTGATTAACCTGCAAAGCTTACAAGAACGGAAAAAAAGGATCAAAAGGTTTTTAATAAGCGCGGAGTGCTGAGCTTGGTTGACAGGAAACAACAATTTTTCAAATTTTCTTTTATAATTAAATTCAAAATTGCGCTCTTCTCACATTGGATTAACATGAAGATTATTGTAACATAAGAAACTAACTAATAAACGATGTAATTTTTGTGTAAATAGCCGATCGAATGTATGCCACGTACTGTAGTAATTTGTACCTCTGCAGACAAGTCCACAGGACTTCGCAGGGTACTTTAATGTAACTTAAATGATTTGGATTTTTTGATAAAGCGTAAATAAAATAAAATAATAATAAAATAATAATAATGAGACATAATAATAAAATAATGAGACTTAATTTGCTACTATTTTCATAAAATAGTTTTTTTAAATAATTCTGTTATAAATTGTAATTAATTATTTTATTAAACAAAACGGACTAAAAATATTTTTTAAATTGTCGAAAATTTCTTAGAAAACTCAAACAATTTTGGGGATTCACAAATTTTATTTTTCTAAGATCAATATTTTTTAAATTTGCGAGACGTAACAATTATAATTTTTCCACTGATAATTCCGCCTTAATTCATTAAATATTTCAATAAAGTATAATGATAAAATTTTTATCGACACACTCATAAAGTGCATACAAAAATCGATTAATAATCGATAAAAACGAATAAATAAATTAAAGGCAACACATAATAAAAATAAAACAATAAAAATGTTAACAATGTTATCGTCATACGAATAAAATAATGCTATGAAATAATGTGCTAAAGCTAAACGTTCGCAGAAAGGTAAAGAAATTCTTAGATAACGAACGCATCCATTTCCTGTTCGCTAAACTCTCCTTTCAGAATTGTCCGTGGCTTCACCGTATTCACCATAAACACATCACAAAAACTTTAATCATTTGTAATAAAAGGAGTGGAGGGAAAAAACAATCAACGAGACAGGGCAATGGTCATCTAAAGCAACGTGTCGTCTGAAAGCGTTGCCAGCGAACATTTCTCGGAGATTATTGCAATGATTTCCTTGTTGTTGTTGTATTGTTGTTGTTGCTGTTGTTTCTCTTGTTCTGTTTATTTCGCCCTGTAAGGAAAAACAACGAAATGAAACAATTTAATTCGAAATAATTTCTGTTGTAGCGTCGACACACTTAATGACGATAATAACTGTTATTATTGCCGTTATAATTTCAGTTATAATTTCGGAGTTAATTTGATTTTATTCATTAATTTTATACGCGTATTTAGTGCTATGATTTTTATTTATCATTTATTTAACCTTTTTTATGTTTGTTTTTATGTCGCTCAGTAAAAAGGCTTGCTTGACTTTATTAACGATTTGCTTTAATTAATTCAATTAAATGACAATTTCTTAAAATTTTTTAGTGGACAGTGTAGACACTTCTTATAATTTTTAATTCTGCATTTATAATCTTGCCTAAAATTGTCAATGATAGCTACGATTATATATGTTTCTAATACAACATATAGTTCGTTTTTTATTTTAACAGAAGCAAGGACTCTTGGACATCCGTGGGCAATGACTTTTACTTCAACGTTCGACTTAATATTTGTATGAAATTAACAACAACATTAACATCAACAACAACAACTATAAGTAATACGTACAATAAGAAAATCCTAATCAAAAACAAACAAACTGCACATTTTTCCCAAACCGAACTGAAGTTAACCAATTTCTTCCTTTCGCTATCAGAAGGTATTAAGAAGAAACACGCAGTAATAGAAAATATAGACGAAGAAGAAGAAAAATAAGAGCAGAGAAAACCGCTTATACCAATGAAATCACAAGAAAAAAGGTTATGATAAAACTATTCGATAACAGAATACTCCACATACACTCACGAAGGAAAAATTATGAACTGAAATGAAAAACAAATTCCAAAATAAATCGTATAAAACACAAAAAGGGAAAGGGAGGAAAAGGCTGATACGAATGAAAAACAGGAAGAGAAATCGTATTGGAGAAAAACGCAAACCATTTGCAAAAGGTTAATCAAATCCTGCAAGTCCGAGTGTCTTCATACGTTCTTCTGTGCGGGCTGATTGTGGACATGTCAGCGTGAGGTGCCTGTGAGTTTGTGTGAGCGAGCGTAGAGAAAACATGATGAGTGGAATGGCTCTAAATTCGATTGAATACACTTCGGTTCAGTTCGATTCAGTTGACTGACTTGGTTCTGAAGCGAATGGAGAGAGGTTTGGACGCGGGTGAGGGTGTTTATGAAACCACCTGAAGAGGAATGTTGGTGAGAATTGATGGAGAGTGGAAAATGATGGTGACGATATCAATTGGTTGGCTTAGCCCTTGCCATATTTTTTAGGGTTTTTGTCGTTTTAGTATTTTGTTTTTTGCTACTGTTGAAAGCAACGAAGCGGAGGGTGGGTCGGATAATTCTAGCGTGCTAACCTTTTTTTCTGATCAAACAAACAATTACGGTATCAAAGCATATTTTTTCCCTCCTTCTGGTAGAACGAATTTTATGCTTTTTCAATAAACATTTATCCGATTTTCTTTTCAGGTCTATGAATGAGTCTTTGTTTTGTTACGGTTGTTGTTGGTTCTGCCAGAGCCATTTGCGCTGTTGTTGTTGTTAGGGTTTTAAAGCCTTGAAGGCATTTGTACACGAGGGTGAATGCTAGAAAGGACATACATTATCTATACCATTTATGGAAATCTCGTTTATAATGGCAACAATAACAACAACAACAATAAGCATACAGGACAATAGCAATCGGCAATCGTTCATGCATTTATTATTTCATTATCCATAAACGATGGTTTCCAACTTCCTTCCACATCACTCCCTCTCCCTCTCTCTTCATTTTTTATCCAATAAGTCAGTCATACTGTCAATTTTTCTCCTACACCTTGACTCCTTTTCTTTTAAGTGATTTTACAGGGTTTTTTGTGAAATTTTAGATATCCCGACCATTGAAAAAAAACGTTTATACACCGGAACCAAATGAATATATTTTTATAACGAGCAACAGATGGAGGCTTTAACACAAGTACATACATGCATACACGCGCAGGAACAGGCTCACACACTATCACACACTTATCCAGTTTTTATTCTTATTTGTTAACTAAAAAAATTGCAAAACAATCAAAAATCTCGATATCATAAAAATAGTCATAAAAACGAGTTCGGAGAATTCAGTAAGCCTGGAAAAATATGAACGAACATCAATGAGTCGGAAATATGGCTTTCATGGATATTTACTTTATTATTTTTTATATTCATACATATCCTTTATATATTTCTAAATTCTTATTTGAAATCGTGGAAGTCTTTTATTTGAAATTGGTTTCTCTTGACGTACAGTGGATCCAAATGCGCTGACAATCGTTAAAAAAGAAACCATTACTATGTCCTACATTAAGAGGTGTCACATGAGCGAAGTGCCTAATGAGTATTCGGATCCACTTGACTAATTCCGTTCAACCTTCACAATGGCTTTGCCTTTCTACAATAATTCTTATCCGTTTCAATAAATACTAAACGTCTCTCAACAGGCTTTAAAGACAGTCTTTCAAAACAATCAAGGAGATGTGAAGGTAATTAAAAGAGTCTTTTGAAAATTATATAATTTTTAAAGGTAGGCGTACGAAAATTTCGTGCTAAAGGCTTCCTTAATTCATAGTTTCAAAAATCCCAAATGGTCGAAAAATATTGCAAAATATTGCAAATATTCAATTTTAACTTAAAAATTTTAAAATATGTTCTAGGATAAAATGATCATTAGAAGGATATTAGCCTCTCTTATACAGGATTTGCACGGCTAGTCTTATACCTCGGCAACTTATACCTCCAAGTTGTGATACATCTAAACAAAAACTTATACGTATAAAATTAATGAAGAAAATAAATATTTGGCCACAAAGAGGGTACAAAATCGAATTAATGCTACTTCACCCAAAAAATCAGTCGTCTCACCCAATAAATAATTTTATCTGCAAAAAAGTCCGAAGCGAACCACTGTCTCTTGAAAATTATTCCATCATCCATTTCTTTTTGTTGTTCCGTTTTTTTATTTTGCTTTTTTTTTGTTTTTTTATATTCGATTATTGGTTTGTTTGAAATTTTAATTTAGCGTGAAATGTAAAGAATTTTTAAAAATATTACGAAATTTGGAAGCTTGAGGCAAAACAGAAATTTAACAAATAAACCGAATACCGAGTAAAAAAATGAGGCCTTTAGAGAGTAAACAACTAGTATATCAAAGGTCAATAACGGTTCTGATTACAGAGCATTTATAGAGAGGTGAAATATAAAGAAATTTTTATTTTTGTATGTATTCTTTTTTTCATTCTTTAACCACGATTTTAAAAAGTTATATAAGGAAAACCACTACGATGCCAAAAACTTGAAATTTTTAATCTACTTTGAAAAATTTTATTAAAAAAAACTACAAAACGAATTGTGTCAATCGCAGTTACAGTTACTTTCTCAATGCTTTTGTTATTGTTGTTGTTGTGTATGAATATTGTAGTGGCGTAGTGGTGGTGGTAGTGGTGGTGTGATGGTCCGTAATTAAAATATATTAAAAAGGAAACAATGTATAAGCTTTCTGTTTAGTCTCCGCGGGAGGTTTTAAAGAAGAATAAAAAGAAGACACATTAAAGAAGGCTGACGTTGGTGCTGGCGACAATAGTGATGATGATGGTGGTGATAATGATAATGATGATGGCTATGATGACTATGATTATGATGATTATAATGGGAATACTTCGACAGTAGTAATGGTTTTCGATTCCGCTCACCGACGTGATGGTGTTAACGTTCTTACTATCGATACTCTGCTTAACCCTCGCCACCCTCCCTATCCACGCTATCTTCGCTACCTCCCTGCCTTCGACCGCATAACTGTATGACCCAACGTTACGATCTTGTTGAAGGTTGTAACGAAGCTTTTTTGCTTAATAATTTCTATTCGGGTTCGCTCGTCGGTCGTCAGGGTTCGTTACAGACAAATTCCTTTGTTTCTTTAACTTATTAACTTTATTAACTCAATTAATAGTAGTGTGGTGGTAACATGGATAACAATCTGATATAATATGAGTCGATGGATAACAATGAATAATAATAATAATAATCTGATATAATATGAGTTGGTATGTGGTGTAATTGTTATGGTTTCAATCTCCGAAGTCTCAAATGTCCCAATAATCGTATATTTAAATCTATGGTTATAATTATATCGAAACGAGCGACCGATCCGAAGATACGTGTCGACTACTAATACAGACACCCGGGCCGAAGATGCGTGATGTCTGATTAGTCGTTACGATATGAATTATTCAGATTTTTAAAGCGTCTGTTCTGTTCGTCAGTAGATCGGAGATTGAGACTTTTTTTCTAATTTTTAATTTTCTAATTTTTGTTTTCACAAAAATTATTGATTCAAAAATTATTTTTTTTTTAAAGAAATCGAAAGTGTTTTTTTTTCTTTGTGTTTTCAAGTGTATATAAGAAGAAGTTGATGATGTGGATTTGTCCATAAATCCACCGTCATATTCTCCCCTTACTTCGGAAAGATTTGCGTCGTTTTGATGATTCCGCCCCTGGATATTTTTAGTTGATGTAAATTTTGTTGACGTGAATTTACTTATCCGTAAATCCACCGTCACACTTAGTGTGACGGTGGATTTACGGATAAGTAAATTCACGTCAACAAAATTTACATCAACTAAAAATTTACATAACGAATCATACCAAAACGACGCAAATCTTTCCGAAGTAAGGGGAGAATATGACGGTGGATTTATGGACAAATCCACATCATCAACTTCTTCTTATATACACTTGAAAACACAAAGAAAAAAAAAACACTTTCAATTTCTTTAAAAAAAAATATAATTTTTGAATCAATAATTTTTGTGAAAACGAAAATTAGAAAATTAAAAATTAGAAAAAAAGTCTCAATCTCCGATCTACTGACGAACAGAACAGACGCTTTAAAAATCTGAATAATTCATATCGTAACGACTAATCAGACATCACGCATCTTCGGCCCGGGTGTCTGTATTAGTAGTCGACACGTATCTTCGGATCGGTCGCTCGTTTCGATATAATTATAACCATAGATTTAAATATACGATTATTGGGACATTTGAGACTTCGGAGATTGAAACCATAACAATTACACCACAACAATTACTTGTAATTATTTCAATGAACATCAGCCTCGGCGGTCCTTCCGTGGCAACTTCTTTGCATATTGTGCGCAATTGTAAACGTTTTCAAAAACGATATCAAGAACTAAATTCAAAGCGACCTCATTAGATTAATTCACAAAAAGGCAGCGCGGTATCGACGTTACAAAATGGTAAACGCCTTACGCCAAAACCCAAAGCCCTCCCCCCCGCTTCGCCCACGACTAACGTCTTTTGCTCATTCTTTCATTTCGAACGCATTCAAGCATAATAAATAAGCATTGCCTTGACTGTAGTATAATCAGTAAAGTCTTAAGAAACGAAGAAATTATTATTATTTTAATTATTATTTTCATTTCTACACAAAAGATTCGACTCGAGCCAGCCGAGTTGCCGATACGCAAACATATATTTTCGCTTCGAGGCGGCACGCTTTTCGAAGGCAAACTCTTAGCAGAAATATTGAAAATATAATGTTTGTCCCTTGGGCGAAAGTAACGAAAGTTGAGATGCGTGTGTAATTGTGTAATTGGTAACCATAAAAAAATGAGAAGATGTGATAAGGAATAATGAAAGGTAAGAAGAAGAAGAAGCAGCTTCTGTAAGAATAGAAAAGGTATCAATAATAAAAGATTTAGTAAAGTATTTATTTATGTTACAAATTAAAATTTATCATTGATATGACGCCGCATTTCGGTAACGAGCTCTAGCTTTCTTTCAGAGACCTTTCATAACTCTAAAGAATCCCCCTACTGCAGAAAAACAATTTTCAATATAAAAACCTATGGTTCCTGAAAAACCTATTACGAATTTAAAATTGTCCAACGTTTTAACTTCTATTTATTTTGATTAAAAAAAGAATTCATTTTTTGCAAAACATTTCACTAACAAAAGTATTCGAAAGGGTTAATAAATCCATTGCAATTAGATATAGTCTGGAACTACGCATACATACGCACGCTTACGCCCGCATACACATCAAGCGTACGCATACTATTGCATTTGTATTATTATATTTACTTGATTCTAATTACAAACTTTTCGAGACCACCGAATTGAAGCGATAGGATATTAAAAGGACATACGGACGCACGCACAAATGCATTAGGAAAAGCAAACACACACACACACACTTACACACATACGCACACGCAAATGCACACACAAACGCACACGTATAATATCATAGTAATATTGCGTCATATTGACCATTGGTCAATTCGAATTTGCATAAAACGTACTCTATGCAATCAAATCGAAAAGTCAAAGGATTTTCGATACAACCGAGACGCACCCATCAAAACGCCCATCGAACGCGCGACAGAATTTAATGAAGTGTCCGATAGAGGCCGCGCAACCTCGCAATTAGATTTATATAAATATATTAAGATAAGGATTTGTGTGTATGTATATACATATGTGTGTATGTATCGCGTATGTGTGAGTCGCTGTGAGTGTTTGTGTTTCTGATGGAAGTAAACAAATATTTAGTTAAAATCAGGTAAAAGCGCGTCATACTAGCGCACACACATATATACTTACTGATACATCCATATCCTATAGATTTCTGATCATAAACGAAGAAGGACGTGTGAGGGGACTGCAACCGAAACCGTTGAAAAAGGCAAAAGTATTACCATGTGTTGTTGTTGTTCCTTTTCTTTTGATGCCAAGCACGATATTTGTTTTAAAAATATGTTTATAAACGTACAATCATTTCATGCCAGTGTGTTTAGGTGTGTATTTAGCTATATTTGTGAGTGAATTTGTGCGTGCGTGTGTGTGGGTGAGGGTGTGTATGTGTGTATGTATATGTGCGTGTCATACAAACCACGTGAACGGAAATCAAAGAAAGGTAGATAGCGTGCGCCCGAACTTCTCCATCAGCAAACAAACTAAAACTAACGCCCAGCAATGAAAGGAAAGGCCGCATTTATTTTGTTTGCTGTTGTTTATATTGTTGTGAATGTATTTGTACGTGTGTATATATTTATAAGTGTGAATGTGTAGGCATCATAGGCGTGCTTGTCGCGATAATACCTCTGCAGTGGTTTTAAATTCTATCGAATTTTGCTGCAATCGATTGAATGTTTGCGTAAAAAAATCGATGGAATTATCGAATGTAAAAAAAGATTTCTGTCTATCTATTAATCACATTCTTATAAACTTTATTTATGAGTTATCATTAACATTGTTGTTGTTGTTGTATTCGTTATCCTCCAATAGAGATTTCATTTAAATTTACATTTATTAAATTAAGTTAAATTTTAAATTTTTTCATTCTTACAAATAATACAGACTGATCGTCATTTATCGAAAAAATAAAAATAAAAAAATTATTCTTTGAGTTTGAATTGTACTATTAATTATTAATATATTTGTTACTACATCATCACGATTACTTTACAATTTCCTTAACAATTTTATCTTATCTCATTTCGAATCTTTTCATTCTATTTTCCCACAATATTTCTCCCTAAAAACCTTCATTAAAATTCATTATTCATTATCTAAATCATTCATAAATTTTGAAACATTTGAAAAAATATGCCTAAATTATCGTATTCTTCCCTTCCTTCCCGTTCATTTTTTTTTTGCTTTAGTCGAAAAGAGAAAGAAAATAAATTTATTTTCAACATCAAACGTTCTCTCGGAGTTTTTACTTTCAGAAAGAAAAACCAATTTAAATGCAAATTTCGAAGCTGTCGAAGGATCGGAGAGTTGGTGTCAAATCAAAATCCTTAACCCTTTTGTAATACCGTTTAACCGTTTGTAAGTAGGTGGACCAAAACCGAAGTGGTTGAGGGTGTGCAATGCCATTGCGGATGTGGTAACGCCCATCATTATTATCGTCCGTATGTAAAAATCTGCTGCGAAGTGAAATAAAAAAGGAGTAACAGAATATAAAAGGAAATAATTCATTTCGACGATTATTCAGTTTTTGTTTTTTCTCCCACAATCATTTTATCTACAGCTTCATTTTGGAGATTTTTGTTGGAAATATTTTTTCTAACCTGTTACGCTTTTGTCGTCAATTGATGCGCTTTTCGTTGCTTTACATTCATTCGGTTTTTAAAAGCTTACATCACAACAAACTGCTTAATGGTTTGCAATTCATTGGAGAAGAAATTTTTTATGGCTGGATGGATGGAATGATACTAAGAAGTAATCAATCCTAGAAGTCTTCGGATTTGGTCTGATTAGTGTTGTTATTGCAAGTGCTATTCTTTGAGGATGGTAGGGGGGTGAGAATCAGAAAACTTTAATTGACTTATTTGAATATCAAAGCATTTTAAAGAATGTTATAATTATTAAAAAAACCTATAATACATTAGAGAATACCAAAGACGTTTTTAGATTTCATAAGAAAAATATATGCCTCCAAAAGCACCAACAATAATTTTCCTTATTATAATTTTTTTTCGAAAAAACCAAAGGGTTTACTTTTTCACTTTATTGAAAATTGTTAAAATTGAATCCTTAGCAAATATTTGAACCCATTTGTTATTTCAAAGATCTTCGGTTCTGGATTGTGTTTATATGCATGAATCATCGAGGTCTCATAATTAAAAAATTTCATTTTTTATTTACTACGTTATATGCGTTCATAAGCCAAATGCTCTCCCGAAACTTATATACTTCTGCAACAACAACAAATACTTTTTTCTCTTCAATACTGTTAAACGTATATACCTCATGCGCACACAGACACACACTGGCAACGAACCCATCATTATCAGAATGATAAAGTTTATTATAAAAAAGCTGAAGGATTCAAATAGAAAAGGATACATGACACTTTGTGCATAATTAATAAAAGAACAAATGGAAGGATAATTACTTTTGAGTAGGCGTGAAAGCAATAGCATTTGGGCGGGATAAATTGGTGGGTGGATGGGTGTGTGCATTTGTTTGAAATATACATGAAATTGCGTAACTGTAGAACAAATATATGCTACATGTCCTTTCACGGGAATCCAATTTAAAATTATCCCTTTTTTCTATTATTATTTATCCTATTCTTAAATTCTTCATTCTTCCTTCATTTACTAAAAACCGCAAATTTCTTATTGTGTCTCATAAAAGCCCGCCTCATAAAAACTGAACACCACTTTCTTAAAAAGGGGCGTGTCAACTAGCCAAACAGAAAACTGAAAAAACATTGTAGTCTGTAACCGAGATCGTTATAAATTATTTATTAATAATTTTTATAACAATCGTAATCATCATTTTCATCATAACATTCGGTACTATAATGATCATTATTATTAGAAAAGACAATAAACCAAATATAGAGGAATAGAGGTAAGAGAAATAAAGAGAGAGGAAGTGTCATCACGACCATAATTGACGCGGTCGTTTTGTCTCTGTGTAATAGAAAGGACAATTTTAAGATAAATAGAAGCTCGTTAGTAATAAATTTTTAATGATAGAGGTAATTATCTGCGCTGGTTTTATTTAATGAATATTTACATGATTATATTTTGGTATTGCGGTTTATTTACGTTTACATGTGTGGTACACACGTATCTATTTGCATAATAAAACATTTTTAGCAAATACAAAAACCACAATCATTAGTCATATGATTTCCAGGAGGCAAAAACAAATAATTTTTTAATTTTATTTTTACACTTTTTAACGTTTAATTTTAATTTTTCTATCATTTAATTTTAGCATTCTTTGTTATTGGAATTGCAATAAAATACAAGGAAAAATTGTAAAATTATTTGTGGACGTTAATTTGTGGACTCCTACTGCGCAATTAATTATTGATTAATGACTGATTAATTATACGACATACTCATTATTTCTTATCCAACATTAATACCCCCATAAGGCTGCAGGGTAATTCATAATAATTTCCTCCAAAAAAATTTCCAAAACTAATCCAAAAAGGAGAATGCTTTTCATTGATTTCAACACAACAAATTTCTCTCCATCGCGAACACGTTTTATGGCATGGTGGCGTTTACTGCCTTTTTTCCATCTTTTGGAACAAATCTCAGGAAAATCTTTTAATTACATAAATATTTAATTAGTTTTTCCTTTCCTTAATGATTTTTTCTTTCTTCAAAACTTCTTACTTTTCAAACTTTTTGCTAAAATTTCTGAAAAATCTGATCCACCGGATTAATTGTTGGTTTACCAAAGTCCGGAAGCTAATTAAGAATAACAAAATAATCTACCATTTTGCATTTATTTTGAAATTAGGCATCGAGTTACACATAAATATACAACAAAATTAATACAAACAATAACAACAAAATAATAAGAATAACAACCAGCTCAAGAATACTTGGCAAGAAAATTATTCTCAAAGGATTCAACTTTTGCAACCGGATACAAAACCAAACTCGGATGCTTTAGCCTGTCCTTTATTGGTCCTTTAGTCTTTTCTCCATAAGGAAATATTTTGACTTATTTAACAACCCCTTTCGGATGTTATTCTTTCGGTCCACTTGATATCGTTATGCGAAAAATCTTACCCTTTTCCTTCGGAAATTTTTTTTTTTAATTTTTTCTTTGCGTTTCTTTGCATTTCATTCTAATTTCATTTTACGATTTAACTTTACACCTGTTTGGTCTCATTTTTGTTTGTTGTTTTTTTTCTTTTATTATAATTAAATAAACTTCTGTTGTTGTCACGGCAATATTTTTTTTATACTGAATACTATCGAATGAGAGAAATGTTCGAGTTTGAAAAAGAACGTTTGTAACCCTTTAATTTCCCTTTCCCATTTTATTATTGTTGTTGCTGTTGTTGTAATTAGTATGGTTGTTGTTATTGTCATCAGGTGTCTTGAGAGAAATATACTGTTTGCTTCATTTATATGCGCGTCGTCATATGTTGTTGTTGTTTTTGTTGTTGTTTTTGTTGCGCTTTGACCATTTGTATTATAAATGAAAAAGGTTGAAATTCTTCCAGCAAAGGTTTTATTACAATCGTAATGGTCCCTTCAATTTTGTCTTCTTCATTCCGCTTTCCTTCCCTCCTTCCTTTCATCCTTTCCACTCTTAATCATTTTCAACATACTTTTGATGAATATTTTTTAAAGGACTTCACTTCAAACCAAAATCTTCTGGTAATCGGATAAAGTAATTGGAGTTCTTGTCTAGACATTAAATGGACACCTACAGGCACCCTACTCCGAGAATGACAAATTTTAAAATGTATCCGAGGTTTGACCTTATTAACTTCAATATTTCGATTCACTTCGCAGAGAAAATTATATTGAGTCTTTTATCGAGTGAAATATAGAAGTCATAAAAATAACTCAGCAGATTTGTACATATCTCGTAAACCAGAAAATTTAAAAGCAAAGCAATCCAAATTGATTATAATAATTAAATATCTATTATTAATAATTACAAAGTTGTGATAATAATTTTGAAAAACATTATATCTGCGATATATATCGATTTATATCGAGTGATCTTAATATTCATTCCACTGTAAAATTATTGAACGAATAGCATCAATTCTCTCCACTGTCTTTCATTCACATTATCTTTTAAACGATAGTGGAGAAGTCTCTACCGCATTTCACGCTCTAGCGAAAGAAACTCTTCCAGCAACCCGACCAACCAACGCCCAACCGACATTAACAAAATTTTAATAAATCGATTTAAATTTCTGATCACATTCGCATCTCTAGAGAAATTTAATAGTTTCCACGTCAACCCAAAAAACAGAATAAAATGTATCTGAGTTCGGCTCCGTCTTCAAAACTTCCAACCGACGAGGTACGAGGCATAAGTTCCAGAAACTTAAAATAATAAAAGCCAACTAAACTAAAATCCAGCAGAATGCAAAATGAAACCAAACACAAAAATTAAAACAAAACAACACAAGACAAAAGCAGCAACAAAAACAAAGACCATTATCAGTGCTAAGCATAGATTCCTGAGAAGCCACGCTACGCTGATGGTGACTTTTCAATTTAATGGCTACAAACTCATACGAAGCGCGCCAAAAACTATGCAATACTGGATCGTTTCTAGCCAGTGACCCAACCAAAACGAGAGAGAGAGAGAGAGACCAGCCGACCAACCATCTTCAGGCGACTCCTAGTTTCCAAGGATTTCACAATTCAAAAATACGTTAGAAAGGGAATGAGACGAGGAGAGAATATTTTGGTGGAAGATGCAGAAAATTTGAGCCTTATGCTACCAACGAGAATCGTGAGAAGAGAAGAAACAGGAAATGGTTGCGACTTCCGGCTGGCAATAAACGTTTACACGCACCAGCATAAAAGTAACAGCAATAACAACAGCAATAATAATTACAACAGCAACAAAAACCAAACACAAACAGTATTAGTTTCGTAGGGCACGTGTTACGAATAGTTTTTGTATGTAAAGCTCTGCCATTAAGTAACGTACACTCGTAAACTATTCTCTCGCAAACTATTAAAATCTCAACAAGCTGCTCTAGCTCTTACCGCCCAACCACTCTTATTCTACAACAACAAAACCCAATTTTAAAATCTCATAATTAATGCAGGCGGCTTCCAATAAATGCAACACCTGTGGTTCCATTTAAACGACCTCAAGCATACCGCAAAAATATACCAAGAAACTAACAAAATTGGAAGGGGAAGAAATAAAAAGGAGGGTGGAGGAGAAAGGGAAGTAAGATAAAAATGGCCAAATTTCATATAGAAAAAATAGATAGAAAGTGAATGATAGACGAGGTCAAAAGGAAAAGCTGTATTAGTAAGAAACAGTCTGTATTTTACTGCCTCAAATTGTTTCTTTATTATTCCTTATTTTAATCTCTTCTTGCCAGAATGGACTCTCCGGTGTGCGGTAGGTTCGAGTTAAACACATTGTATAAAAATCTATACAATTCTATTCTCAAAAGAATAAATTAATAAAATAAGCTCGGTAAAGCTGAATTCTAATCGAGACCAGATGATAACGACCTATGGCTACAACAAATCAGTAGAATGAACTGAGTCAGCCGAAGCTTACCGGATAATGTTATGCAAATACGATCATTAAACATTATTTTAGAGAATAATAATGAAATGTCTTTTCATAATAATTCAGAAAGTATCGCGCAAAATACTTTAGATAGGCTTTCCACAAAA
Organism: Physocephala rufipes; assembly: GCA_963966595.1. Lineage (NCBI taxonomy): Eukaryota > Metazoa > Arthropoda > Insecta > Diptera > Conopidae > Physocephala > Physocephala rufipes. The sequence goes on along the minus strand of OZ016502.1, from coordinate 33,798,127 downwards.
TTAATCTTTAATATAACACCGCCCACTACTCCCCCCCTCCGCGGCCCAACAGTAACTTCAAAACTTCTTGAAATGACAAACATCTTTAAATCTTTCAGTTTTCATTTAAGAAAGAAATCTGACTCTGTTGAATGATCACGGTTTTTGTCCCTACTGAAGAATACCGTTTGGTTGTTGTTTGAACTAATCAACCCAAAAACTATTGCTCATTCGATACTTCAATGAGTTCCTATTAGACTCTTCTCCGACTGTTTCCCGAAAACTTATAAGGGTTTTTGTCTGTACTGACTCGCAACATGGTTGCAGTTTCGACTAAGAGACCCAAATCTCCATCGCAGATAAGATGCTAAGATCTTATTGAAGGCCGTTTTCTCGACTAAATGGAATAACTTCCACTCCAGTGCATAAATTGCCGTCATTATTCCTGTTGGCCAAAGGGGAAGGGTATATCACTGTTAATGAAATGAATAAACAAACAAAAGCAACTTCAGAATATCAAAAAATCTATCTCAATTCCTTCAATTATTCCTTAAGTCCACCAACAATTTCTTTCAACGTTTGAAAAAATCTTTGTTCTAAAACGTCTTTATATTAAAAACCTCTCCCAACTAGAAAATTTTCTTCATGTCACGAATAATTAATCTGAAATTAAAGAAAATTTTTTAATATAACTTAAAATCAAATTATATAAATTGCATTAACCACCCCTTTGTCCACCCACTAATCTACATCTTTGCCTCAACATTCCAACCTCTCTCTTAAGTCTTCTCATCCTTCTTCCTTTCTTTCCAAATCCACTGACTCACAACGCAAACAAAGAAACAAACAATCGATGGAAACAGGAAGAGAAAACAGCAAGTCGAATTGAATTAATTACATTTTAAGCAACTTTGAAACAAAGTAATTTTTCATTTTTCTTTCTTTTTCAATTGACTTCAAGCTTTCAATCAAATATTCGGTCTTCCGCCACTCCAGACAGAGACCAGTTTTTCCATTATTCCGAATTCATCTCGGTTTAATTTCTCAAATAAACGAACAGACAACAAAACTAATCGTCTTGAAAATTAGTTACTCAAATACAAATTCCAATAGGGTGAAGTGGAAAAGGAAGAAGTGAAAGGGGGACGCAGTTGAAGAAGTTCAATAGACGAAAGTAAATCCTTGATAGAACAGAAGACAATCCTTGCGATATCGAGAGTATGCCGTAGAATATATTCAGCCAATTAAATACTTAAGAAAAGATTTTCGAATAGATTTGGTAACCTTGAGAGGGAGTACAATTCCCCGGCCAATACATCCCTCTCTCTCTCTATCTGTGAGCAGCATTACAAACAAATTAACAAATAAATCAAATTTTCCTTCCGAAGGACGACTAGAATTTATTTGTTAAAACAATTTGCAATGATCCTAATCGTTCGGTTTGTGGATCAACCCTACCGCCTCTCCTCCCACCACCCTATTAACGCCTTTCTCAGTCAACATCTCTCACGCCTCTTTTCTTTCGGTATTCATTTCATTCGAACAACAAAGAATGTTGGCACAGTTTGATTTCGCTGTGATGTCAAAATGCTCTGAAGTTTGATGTTTTGATGAATTTCATCAACTTCGAAACCCGCTAAAGTTTCCTTTGCCTTTCTCTTATTCTTCTCTCTCTCTATCTCTCTCCGTACAAACAAACAAACAAGAAGACAATAAAAGAACAAAAGCACTATAATCTTCAACTGGCCCTTCACGAACCCCATCACTCCTCTTCGTCAACGCCATTGGTTGTCGGCAATTCTGCAATTCAGGCAGGACGCGCAACTCTTGAAAAATCATTTATCTAAATTAATTCCTGTCGTTTACATTCGAAAAACAAATCAAAGATTAAGACAAACATTAGTTCATCGCTACAGCGAAAATACGCAGAATGTACCGTTCGCAGTCACGCCACGCCGTCAATTTCAGCGTGTGGCAACGCTATCAAAAGGAATGTCTATGATTGTGTTCTACGGGGAGGGGGAGACAGCGTAATGCTTAAAATTCGCTGGATGACATAATCATTAGAAGGTTGAAGGGAGAGTGAAAAAGAGTTACTGATGCGATGGTACCGATGCTGGATATTTCACAAATGGTTTTGGGAAGAAATAATTGAAGAAGGGGTTAATTCGGGTGGCGGGTAAATGTCGGTCTGCGTGGAATTCTTGTTAATAATTCATTTTAAAATTGTTCTTGTCGAGCAACCAGCTTGAAAAACAATTAAAATATTTCTAAAAGCGACACATTCAATCTATCACACACCGTCAGAAAAATGCCAATACCAATACCATGACTAACGCCATCAACACCGTCAACACCATCGCCGCCATCATTGTCGTTTACCATCGTCGCCAATACTCGTATTACCGCCGAGCCCACCAGCAGTTTCGCGAACGTTAGCAATAACCACCCATCCACCTTGCCGAATAACTCCTAAACCATTACATAAAACTTTGAAATGAAAATATTCATAATAATCAAAGGCGAAATTGAGGTATTTCGGATCAGAGAGAGATTTCATATTTCATATTTTAGCGTACCTTCCGTAATAATTGCACGTATTTGGCCAAAATTTTATCAAATATGAAAATGACAGAAATAACCCTTTTTCATCAGCGAACGACAATGTTGTATGTCTGGCTATCTCAATCTCTCATCATCATAGGCATTACACGGTACTCTTCTTTGACGCGATTTTGACACGTAAATCAGTTTTTAAGTTACCGAGCACGAGCTTCCCTTAAACACCATCATTATTATTATCAATCTCATCATCAGTGTAATGTAAAAAATTACAGAGGCGTAGGGTCTAATATAATTTCATTTTATTTCATTTTATAATTTCATCTCATTTAGATATATTCACAAAAAATGAGAGACACTTTCAAATAATAGTTCAAAAGATGTCTTTTCTGAAAATATCAATCAAACAAATACATAAAATTCAACTACACTTTTCCCTACTTTTTTGCGTAGTTTTACGTTCTATGATTATGACGTATAGTCCCCTTAATTATAACCCCTTTCCTCCCTTCACAACCTACGCCATACCATTACACACCGCTGCCTCTCAAGCACAATTGCAGAAATTGTAATAAAGCGAAAATTATAATTTTGTTGTATGATTTCGTGACATCCTTCATTCCACCAAGCGGAAGTCCTTCAAACGCAAGAGATTTAATTACAATTTAACGGTCACGCCATGGGCCGATGCCTTAGCGTTTTCTTGTGCTATATCAATCTGTACGATATTTGTAGCTCCCCTTCACCACTACGCCCCAACCCGGCCCTTGATACAATTCCTCTACAATTTCGTTTGCGACTTATTTTCAATAATTATTCATGTCAAAATCAGTATCAAATTTATTTCAACCGAGAAATATTTGACGAAATAATTAAGTATTCCTTTTAAGACGATTGGTCTTTTTAAGTAAACACACTTAAAAATGAAATCCGGCGGTTCAATTGAATACTTTGATTTTTTTAAACACAATTTTCTTTTGAAGAAATATCCATTTTTTTATTGTTGGTTTTATGGACCGATTCGAAATTATAGAAGCACGTAAGCGCTTATAAAATTCAATTGCCATTAATGCCATTTTGTATTTTATTCTCTCCATCCGAAATTTTTTCCAGTGTATCCATCGATTTTCGAGCATAAGCAACAACTAATTTATACGGGCAAATAAAACGAAAATCATCGGAATTTTCAATACTCTGACGTAAATTCATATCGACCATAATTTTAATGCAGTCGGTGAAAAAATCCTCATGGATTTCGTGAGGAATTCGATCGAGAAAAGGACACACAGCCTTTGCATTATCTATTATGAAAAAGAAAAATAAGCTTATTTACTAATTGAAAACCATTTCTCCGGAGGCTTACTTCGGAAACTGATGACACCGTCATAGGAATAAACTTCATTGCGTATTTCGACATTATAATATTTGAAACCAACATCCTGAAGTAATTTGGCAAAATCTTGTCCCGGATTTTTGCTGTGATGCAAAGGTGAGATATAACGATCATAATCCTGCATATATTTAAACCATTTGGGTGATTTTGATAGAGATTCATAAATATCAAAAATTGGATTAGTAGCAAGGAATACTAATAAACAATCACCGCTATTCTTCCTCAAAAGTTGATAAATATTTCCAAGAGCTTTTCTATATTCAAGGGAAAAGGACAAGAAAGAAAGAAAAGAACAAAAAAATTGTGAAAGAGAATTGGAATGATCATGAAATAACAAATACTACCGATGATTTTGTATCCAATGTAGGCAATAAAATGATGTGACATGATCAAAACGTTCCAGTAATGGCTTTGGCAACGTTTCACTGCCAATATCCAGCACCATAAATTTTGCTCCATTATAATTCGCGTACATTTTATTGGCATAATTTACCATCTTGACCGATACATCAGAGCCAATTATCTCTTCGAAATTTTGAGGTAGCAATGGATAGATATAATCTATAAGTACATTACCCGAACCGGAGCCAACATCCAGCAGTCTATCGCCTCCATCCGTTCGCCACTGAATAACATTTGCATACTCTTTCAGGATACGTTTAGCATCGTGACGTTGGACACAATTGGCGCTATGATAAATCGATGGATGATTCATTATTGATTTGTTAGACGGTCTAGAATGGAATGGGAGTTTTCTGGCGTTCTTAATCGCGGCACCTGCGATAAGCGATTATTTTACTTTGAAACACAATCGATCAATAACAAAATAAAGTTTCCGATTCGATAATAATTTTCATTCCACTTACTTTTATAGCTCCGATTTGTAGCTCGTCATTTCAGACGGCATGCGAAATTCAAGATCATTCTCAAGACTAACGTCAAGATTATTTTTATAAATTACGCGCCCAGAAATTAGAATATTTGTGTATAATGAAAATTAATTTTATACTAAAAGGCACTGCTTTCAACACGATCTGTATGTATGATATGACAATATATTGAAATTTTAAGGAGGCTCAAGTCGATGATGATAATCTTGTTGTTACGAAATGTGTAAATTATTGGTTATTCTAATACAACGCCTTACGACACACTTTCATGAATAGTTTCCTTCAAACGTAATTACACTAGTATTTATACAAAATATTCTTCCGCCAAAATTCATTGAAATATTTCAGTTTTTCTCTTATTATTCTTCCTCTTCTCCTTTTCTTTAGATGTCACACGATGTTATCGATACTTGCTTTTGTTCCGCATAGAAAATAACAATCTAACAGAAAACAAATAATAAGATTTTGCGCTGCTTCTATTGAAAATCAAAGTGTTTGAGAAAAATATTGAAATACAAACGGAAGATTTTGAGAAAAGGTCTTAAAATTGAACTTGAACTTGATGAATCTCTTATTATTCTTCCTCTTCTCCTTCTCTTTAGATATCACATGATGTTATCGATACTTGCTTTTGTTCTTCTTAAACAATTCCGCATAGAAAATAACAATCTAAAAAAAATAACAAGATTTTGCTCTGCTTCTATTCAAAATCAAAGTGTTTGAGAAAAATATTGAAATATAAATGGAAAATTTTGAGAAAAAGGCTTAAAATTTAACTTGATGAATCTAACAGAAATAATTATAACATTTTTCAGAAATTACAAAATAATACTTTTTGTACAGTACATGTGCGTGCACATACCTGTGGGATAGTCTGTAGGAGTATTAGAATATCACTATCGGAAATATCTGCCTTTAACAGAGATATCTGTCGTTTGTGGAAATAAATGCCAATAGCAGAAATAATGATGTCTGATATCTGCAGAAGTATCATAGAGGAAGCATAGGTATGTAAGTTATTAACCGGAATATCTGTTGTTAACAGAGATATCTATAAAAGTCGCTAACAGAAAACGTGTTGGTTACAGAAATATCCTCTTGGTATGTATTGATACCTTCTGCCAGAAAATAGGATTGTGTTTAACAAAAGACTTAACAGAGACATCTATTTACAACATAATTGCATCCAATTTATAGAAATATCTATATTTAAATAAAAGTATTACCACCGTTAAAAGTAATTTGGAGGAGAACTAAAATATATTTTTTATTTATATTGATAACAGAGAAGACCCTGATTAACAGAGAATGTAGTTATGAGACATTTCTGTGACTAACAGATCTAATCTATCCCAGTCTATCCTATACCTAACCCATCTCACACTAACAGAGATATTGTGTTGTTAACAGAGATTATCGGAGGTACTTTATTAACAGAAATATTTCTTGAGAGTAGAACTGAAGATTACTAATAGAAATATCTACTACTGCCAGAGATATTCATCGCTTTTAAACGTATGTATGCTTCCTTTTCACATAAAGAAAATCCACATTTCACATAAAGAAAAAAGTGTATAGAAAGGCATGATTTAAATTCAATAACTAATTGACGGGACATGACGCTTTCAATATTCATCTTCAACATAACGTCTCCCAAAAAATTCACTCATGGCATGGTGTAATATAGTGGATCTCACGCCCATTTATTCGAGATTTACAATGCCCAAAACCCCCACTAGCTCGGCTCGGACACCGAAAAACGGGACTTTTCAATTTTATTTCATTACAAAGTAGGCGTGACATTGGTACGAACTTGCAATTTCAATAACACTTGGTTTGTGATGACAAAGAATATTCATACCAAATTTCATAACAATAGTTCTATTTGTTCTCCGGTAAATGTAATTTCCACAGACAGACGGTAAGTCAGACAGACGAACAGATAGATGGACATACCTTGATCTAAATCGATCCGGGGAGTGACTCTGAAATAGAACATATATACTTTTCTACACCTGTCACGCCTCCACTGACATGTTACGAACGGAAGGAAACAAGTAATATACCCTCGCCCCAAAATTGTGATAAATTCTTTCGCTGAGAATCTTTTCGCTCAAAAAACGTTTTTTTAATTGTAAATTTATTTCCATCTTTTTGCCTGCCAAATACATAAACGGTTGCGCTTCAAGGCTTTTTAAGCTACCCCATTTCATTGTCGAAGGGTTAAGGGTTCATATTTTTTCTTTACACGTCAGAAAGTTGGCGAGATGAAACGGGAGGGGAAAACGTGAAAATGAGAGGTGAAATTACGGAAAATAACGACGACGTCGACGACGGTGGTAAATATTTAATTACTTTGTTTTTATAACGTTTGTTTCTTTTAAAAGTTTTCATTTATTTATTGAAACTTTTTGTGCAAAGCATGAGGTGAAAAAAAAATTGTTAATTGATTTTGGCTTGGTTTTCGTTTATAAGAAATATTTTACACTAGTTTTTGTGCTCATATTATTTTCATAACCGGTAGAGAGATAAAGAGTGAGTGAGAGATTGAGAGAGAGAGGGAGGGAGGGAACGAGAAAGGATAAGGATATAAACGATGATCGTAACCAAAGTGAATGAAAATATTAAGAAAAACATTCCATTTTATTTTCCTAATGAACCTTGCCACACCTCTAAAAAAGGACAGGATAAATAGAAGAAAAAAACTCACCGCTAACGCAGACGGTTTTAATTCCTTGAAACCAATCCGTTCAAACAAAAGCGTAAAAACTTCAATTTCTTTATTGTATTCTTCACTTCCGCTTGGCTTTCAACCCCATTTCCGGTAATCGTTCTTCTTCTTATGACGCCTAATTAAATATTCATCAAACAAAGGCGCAAGTTTTAAATTGTTTATCCTTAATATTTTTTTTTTGTTGTCGTTCGTATGTGCGCGCACCTACTACTGCTGTTTTCTTATCTATATCAGAATAATATAATTTTCCCGACTCATCCATTGCATTTACATGCCTTCTTCTTCTTATTTTAACAATTTCTTAATCAGTTTCTTCTTCTTGTTTTGATTTCTAATTTTTATTGCAATCCTGTTTCCAGTTGCTTAAACAATGAAAACAATCAATTTTCTGGCACATCCCGTAAACGCCAAATCGTATTGTAAATACACAGGCATACACACACATACATACACACATACTTGCACTGGAGAGGCTTCCTTTTTTAACAAGGATGTCCTCACATGCATGATTAGTCCATCAAACAACGGCTTTCACAGCTTCTTCTTATTCATCTGTCCAAACTAATCAATGAAACAATGCAAAAATCTACATCGTCATCGCTTTCACCTTCATCTTCATTTAAAATCATTTCGCCCTTTTTCTTCTAGCTTTATTCTTCAACCATTCCTCTGTTTCCATTCGAGAATATTTATAAATATTCCTTATGGTCTTTTCTATTCCCTTTTGGGACATTAAGTATCCTGAAAGACAGACCAAGCCCTGGAGGTGGGAGTGTGTGTGTGTGTGTGAGAAGAAGCCCTTTTCAGCGAGTATTTCTGATATTTTAAAGTGTAAGCTTTTTCGTTTTGTAGATAATCTTGATTTTATTTAACGTATGCAAAGAAGTAGAAGAAGAAGAAGCTGAAGAAATTGGAGAAAATCTGTTCAAAACAATAACAAAAACAATAACAACAGAATCAGTGTTGCAAATAGCTATCGATGAAAACTAAAAGTGTAATAATTTCAATACGGTGGAACAATGTTAATCAACACGTCGTGTTTTATAATTCCCGTTATATCATTTTCAAAACACTCATGTCCTTTTATGAGGTTCTAAAATATATGTCAGGTACACAGAGAGAAATTACTTATAAATACAAAATAAAATTAAATATTTTGATATAAGATTTTTCTCATTTAAAAAAATTATGAATCGCGTTTTTGAATTGCAGAAAGTCATTCGGTCTTGTCTCAAAATATTCACTCATAGCGTAATATATTTCGGATTTTCTATTCATTCACATTTTCAAAAACGGCAGGGAAGAGAGAGCGGGAGAGGAGAGACTAGTAGAGTGAAGGAAAGAAAAACTAAGGCGGAGAAACATCACTCGATACATGATATCAGTGTCACGATATCGATTATTTTATAGCATCCAAAAAATACTATAAATTAAAAATAAACAGCTGGAGACATTTTTTTAGAAAACTCTAAAATGTTTAAATTTTCTCCGTTTTCTTTATATTCAATCGTGTTTTATGTCTTTTATGTCTTTAAAAACTTGCATAGTGATTAAGATATAATTTCGTGAATATGTTTCATGTGATGGATCCACTGTCGTGAACGTAATGGCAATCAATTTTCAACCAATTTTCTTTCAGCGTTCCTGAAAAGTATGAGATTATTTGTTATTGTAAAACAATCATGAAAGAACAAGTGCCATTAATTTTCAATTTAAACAAGAGGTCTGTCTAAACTTTTAATAAATCACTTTCTTACAATTTGGCCGATTTAAAATGTTTGATAAATATCACGAAACCACAAGAAATTCCATACGAAATAAAATTTGTTGTATGAAAATGAAACAAACGGCTGCAGAAAATGGGGCGTTCTGAGAAAATGGGAAAGGATCTAATGGAATGTAGCTTTGAAATACTCATCTCACAAAATGGTCTAAAGAGCTCTGAAAAAAGAATGATATCATTTGATTCATGAAACAATAAGCTCAAATGGATCTTATCTTTGAGGATATATTTTAAATAGCTTCAGAGGATTTACAGGCACTGCATATGAAATTGTCATTACCTTTGGTCGACATTTGATCGCGTATTTTCTTCAACCTAAAAACGACACTGCGTCATCTAATTAATTTTGGTCTATCAAAACCCACTGTCTTTCTATCTATGTATCTAAATCAATAAGAAAGGTGCCTGCCTCTCACTGACAATAAATGAAAACTTCCATCGACACCTACACCGAGGCTACACATTTTCGACCCATCTTCGACCCTTAATAAAATATAAAAGCTCATAAGATTCCAGTTTCTTTACTTTGTTTATTAAATCTGACATAAATTTACTCGGAAATATATCTACCAGGGGGGCGGGACTGGGTTTGAGTCTCAATTTAAGTAAACTTTTAAAAGCGATGTTTGTCATTATTTACAAAATTTTGAATGTTTATCACATTCTAAGAAAAATTAACTATTCTCTAAATTCTATTCTATTCCTTTTTATTCTTCACTTCATAGATAGTTTGTGTGAGTGTGTGTGTGTTTGTGTGTATAGGTGTGTGTTTGTGTATGATTTTCTTTTCTAATTATTGTTCATCACGTACGTGTATCTTTACTATTAAGTTTTATACGAAACTTTAATTTGGGTGCAAGTGTGAATGTGTGTGTATGTTAAAGATGGCAGGGGTTCGTGTTTCTGCTTCTCCAAAGTGTGAAAACTTTCCATTGTTAATAATAACAAAAACAATAGCATACAATAACAAACAATAGCATATCATTTATAGCCAACAACAACAACAACGAGGAAAATAATTGTCTTCAAGAACAATTAAAAATTGTTAGTTAGGTCGTTAGGACCATGAAAAGATCTAAATGAAATTTTAGAAGAACTTGAGCAGCTATCCTTTACGTAATTTGATTAATTAATGTTTTGTTAAGATTTGTAGTTGTTGTTGTTGTTGAGTTCGTAAAAAGAAAAGGAAAATTATGTGTTGACTTTTCTTTATATTGCAGTTAATTATATTTAGGATATTCAAGAAAACTAGCAGTTATTTGCGTCTAATATTCTCTCGTAGTGATGACGCACACAATTTGATTGGAACTATAAATTTTTCATTTAATGGGTGTAAATATGTATGTATGCTAGCACACGAACACAAATACATTTGACGAAAGGTTGACGATGTAAAGGCGAATAAGGTGGGGGATGGAAAGAAATGGTTTCGATAATAAGCGTCACAGTATTTGTGAACAGATGTTGAAAAAAAACAATACAAATTAAAACGAAAAAGAATGTGTTTTGTCCATGACAATTTATTGTGATAATAGTGACAAAAAATTTCATCGGAAACGAATTATTATTTAGTTGTTAAAATATTGTTAAATTATTGCTTTTTTAATTTTTATTAAATTCCTAAATTACTGTTATAAAATTTTTATTAAATTATTATTAAATTATTAAACTTTATGAAATTCTTACGGAATTTTAATCGGATTTGTTTAAGTTGTTTAGTTATCACTAAAATATCGTTCTTATTTTTCTCTGTTGTTAAATCGTTATTCAATTACTAAACTATCATAATTCAATTTTTATTAAATTATTAAGTTATTATTAAATTATTAATGTTAAATTTTATTAAATTATAAAAAAAATTATCAGATTTGTATTAAATTCTTAATTATGATTAAATTAATATTAAATTTTAAATTTTATCTTATCGTTAATTTATTGAGTTGTCATTTTTAAATTTTTATTTAAGTATTATTAAATTATTAATTTTTTATTATTAAATCATATTTTTATTAAATTATTAAAATTACTAAAGAAATTAAAAATTAAAATTATTAATTAATGAATTATTATTATAAAAATTTTATTCAATTTTTATCAAATTATTAAACTTTTATATAATTGTTACTAAATTATCAATATTACATTTTATGAAATCATTAAAAAAATGTTATTTGTGTTAAGATTTGTGTTAAATTCTTAATTATGATTAAATTATAATTAAATTTTCCATTAATTATTGAATTATCAGCGATAATGTTTTACTAAAGTCTTATTAAATTATTAAATTGTTATTAAATTACTGAATTATAAATATACAATTTTTATAAAATTTTTAGTAAATTGTAAATTTATGATTAAATTATTAATAACATATTTCTAATTTCAGTTTTACAGTTTGTTTGAAGAGCACGTTTAAACAAAAAAAAAACTTACTAATCAGGAAGAAATAAATTCCATTAAAAATTAGTACCATTGGAGAAGAATAAAACTTTCGAATTGTAATAAAAATTTTGAAAATTATTCCCAATATTTTGTTATAACCGTCAGTCTATAAACTAAATGAAAAACATTTGATTTGTGAAGAAGTTGAAAAAACATAAAAGACGCTCGATTATTTTCACGAAATATTGAATGAAAAATAATCGGCAGCACAAAAACAACGCTATGGAATCGATGGATTAAATCGACCAAATCGAATTTGTTTGGTTGGCAAACAAATAAAAAAAACCTGTAAAGAATTCTATATTTCTAAGGTTCCGATCGGGGGAGTGTTCGTTACGATGGTTATGATATATCTACAGATGACAAGCATTAAGTGGTGGAGGCTCGATTGGTTACCCTTTATCAGTTTAAACATTTGACTATTCACTGACACTGACGTCAATGATTTCAACGTCGCGCCGCCAGAAAAGTCAATTCAGAAGGAAAGGGTAACAAAAAAAAAACAATAATAATAGCAACAATAAGAAGAAGAAGAAGAAGAAGAACAACAACAACAACAGAATAGAAGGATATAGAAGTAGAATTCAATTGAGCTACTTTTTAAGGAAAAAATAAAGAAACTGAAGAAACAATACTTCACTTCTTCACCCCTTTTCTGTCTTCTTTGAATAAAATCAAAAAAGGGAAAAATTCGGTGTTTATGCTGTCGATGTTGATAGTGATGCATGTTTACGTAACGGTGACAGTGAAGCCAGTAAATAATATGGCCTTTGGGACGTGTGCTACGTAAAGCCACTTTTATTTGCCGTGACAACATTTGTGACGTCAATTTACGCTAAAAGGGATTTTACACTTTACGATTGTGAATGGGCTGTTGAAGAGAGAGAGAAACAGGGGGGAGAAAAAAAAGAATGTGTGGCGGAGGGAAAAGGCGGAGGGAGAAAAATAAGAATGTGTGTGGGTAACGTTTTTTTTACATAAAAAAAATTATGATTTCTGCTGAAGTGTCTCAAAACGTAAGACAAAAAATCGGTCGTATCAAAAAGAATCATCGGTCGTATCAGAAAGAATACCAGAAAGGGTTGATTGGTTGGTTAACCGACTGTCAAAATATATACGTATGAATGTGTGTGATATAACTTTGTCACAACAGCGAGGGAAAAGGATTTTGAAATCGAGGTATGGCAATGCCATCTATAGATGAGACTCCATAAAATTGCGATGATAAGACCAACGTTTATTGTTTGTCTAAATTATGGATTTTGCACATTGAATGTTTATGTCTGACATTCGATATGCATTATAATTCAATAAAAATAATAATAATAATATACTAAAAAAAGGGTTGCCATCCGAGATAACGAGATTCGCATTTCGTTCTGATTGGGGTTTACGATAATTGATAACTCGCATTAAAGGTGACGTAAAAAAGATGACGTTAAAATAAATAAAAAAGAATAAATTTTCAATATATGGCTAATGTAATTTTAGCGTTATTAAGCCTTTTTAACAGTTATTGTTTTAAAACTGGTAAATTTTTTTATAACTTAAATCTAATGAAAATACCGCAATGTGCTGAAAGCGTTTACGACGCCAGCATCTGTCCGCGTCGGCTTCGGTTTTCGAGGTATTAACCATTTTTCTTCTGGGTATAACAACATATACTACATATAGTATATATATATATATATATATATATATATATATATATATATATATATATATATATATATATATATATATATATATATATATATATATATATATATATATATATATATATATATATATATATATATATATATATATATATATATATATATATATATATATATATATATATATATATATATATATATATATATATATATATATATATATATATATATATATATATATATATATATATATATATATATATATATATATATATATATATATATATATATATATATATATATATATATATATATATATATATATATATATATATATATATATATATATATATATATATATATATATATATATATATATATATATATATATATATATATATATATATATATATATATATATATATATATATATATATATATATATATATATATATATATATATATATATATATATATATATATATATATATATATATATATATATATATATATATATATATATATATATATATATATATATATATATATATATATATATATATATATATATATATATATATATATATATATATATATATATATATATATATATATATATATATATATATATATATATATATATATATATATATATATATATATATATATATATATATATATATATATATATATATATATATATATATATATATATATATATATATATATATATATATATATATATATATATATATATATATATATATATATATATATATATTCTTTATACCGAATTTATTAATTTCTGTCCAAACAGAAATAAGTAATTCACAAATTTTCCTTGTGAGAAATGAATACTAAGGGGGTTCGATTGTTACAAGAGGATGCCATTCCTTTGCTGGGCCAGTGGCGTACTTCATTTTGTGTTTCATGGGGGCACATGTAATTGTTTTGTAATTCATGGCGGATTGCACAATTTTAGCATGAAAACAATGTAAAAGTTTCTTGTTTCTTTCAAATTTGCTGAAAAATTGATGTTCCTTTCATTTACCTCGGAAGAAACGTTCCACCTCTTCATGTTCGTTCTGTTCCCAAAATCTACTTTACTCTTCTTTTAGCGCTGAAACCAGTAGATGCAAACCAATAAAACCTTATGACAATAATAACCAACATCCTCTATCATTCCTTCCTTTTGTTCTTTAGTATTCTCCCCAACCAAACTCCTGAAGCGTCCATAAACTTAAACTCCCGGTGTGCGTTCCAGCACGATAATTTCATGTTCACACAAGAAATAGAGAAAGTTGTTGGTCATAAATTTTCACATTTCGAGGAGACAAACATTTCGGTTTCATTTCATTCAATTTTCATGTTTCTTTCTTAATTTTTTCTTTATATTCGGTTATTTCTTGGGAAGCATAACGTTCTAAATTATTTTTTTCCGTCCATTCGTTCGTCTTTTTTTTCCTTTATTTAATTCATTCCATTCAATTTTTGTTATCTACTTTCCTATAGAAATATCCTGCAAGGATTGTTTCATTAAATCAGATCTAGGATATATGAGTTTTCCGGCTTGTTGCCTGGTCAGTAGTCTGGTCAGTTGCCTCGACTGCGATGCACGCGTATAAAAAATCTCAAGAAATTATATAAAATCTTTCATTTCTTTCCTCTTTCCCCCTTCTCTTCATAATTTTCCAATGTCCTTTTGGCAGCCAGCGTCCTTGCAACTTGACTGAGTCGCAGCAGCAAATATCGCAATATATTTTAGCACTTATTTTGTCCAAGGATTTATTCGGTTAGTTGCTCGATTAGTTGGTTGGTTAGTTCGTTGGTTGGTTGGTCGATTTGTTGATCATTTGATCGGATAGTTAGTTGGTTGGTGGTTTAGTCGCTTGTTAACACTTAGTATGTTTTATAACAAAAAAAAAAATGAATGAAGGAAAACCAGTTAGAATTGTACGACCATTACATAAATTATTTGGTCAATTTGGCTTAATAGGGTTTAAGTCAGTTCGTTGCGAAATTATTGCCATATATTTCTACCCCAGACACCTCGACAAGATTTATTGTCTTAGATTGTTTTCTTTTATTGAATTTTATTTACCTTTCATTTCAATCTTAACGTGTCTCACTTTTGTCATATTTTCTCTTAAATTGAATTTATTGCGAAGTCAATGGAATCCAATTAATCTAACCAACGGCTTTCTGAAGGAAAATTTAGTTCAGAAAAAAATATACCCGGCAGAAGACAACAATTTCTTCATTTAATTGTTTTTAAATGTTTTTAATTTTTACAAATTTATATTTTTTAATAATAATTTCTTCTCAATTAAAAATTAATTTTTTTTTTGAAAATTTTTCATAAGAATTTCATTTCAATTAGAAGAAAAGGACTGGTATCGAATACAGTCTTCAACTCAAGCTCGCAAACACCCACTTGATCTTCCAGTTGGTCAAAGCAAAGCAACAACAACAACAACAACAGAAACAATAACGTAGACTACCTTTTCGTGGGATGGGTTTGCCAATTATAATCCTTCTTCTATGATTTATTTACTCTTTTAAGAGTTTAAGAGTAATTCAAGCAGAGTAACATTAATATCGTGTTGTGGCAGCGGCGATGACGGCGGGGGCAATTGCTTTGTTCAACGTTTGCTGCGTGTTTCGTGCCTCTGCTTTTCATCGTGAAAGCAACAGTTATCCTGGCCAGTTATTATTATTATTATTATTATTATGATCCTTTTGCTAAAACTTTCTTTTGTTATAACCTTCCCTTTCGTAGCCGTAGTAGTAGTTGTTGTTGTTGTTTGGTTTTTGTTGTTTATGGCCTTCATGTTTGCTATTCCGTTGTATTGTTTGTTGGTTTTGTGGATTTCTGGATTTGTTCTTACCAAAAAACATTCAACAAGAAGCAATTAATTTCCGATTAAATCCTTTAGAAGTATTTAAGACGAACCGTCATAAATTTTAACTTGTTTGGAAAGCGCTTTTCTACGAATTCAATAAAGCAATAGAAGGAATTTTATTTTGCCCAAAGCGATTTGTTTCGTGGCTAAAAGTTCTTAAATAAAATAATTAAGTTCTTAAATAATCATGATGCTTCAGATATATTTTAGTTGTAAAAGCTTGAATTAATTTAACGCTTAAATAAATCCAATATAATCAATTGCTTAATCGGACGAAGAGAGGAAAAGAGAGAGAGATAACATTGACTCCAAAAAATAAATGCATTTTATTCTATAATTTAATTTCCCTTCAGTTTATATTTAGAACTAAACAAAAAATATACGTTTAAGAAAAATTATTCTGAATAGAAATATATTCATTTATTCTCTTTTTAATATATTTTTAATGACAATCTACACAATTGAAAAATATTATCTCCTCGAAAATTTAGTAAAGCCATAAACCTTCACAAAACCCACAAATGAAACTCTAAGCAACGAGTAAATACTTCTCAAACAAGTACAGACAACTCCCATATTTCTCGTCTATAGATATTTTTATTCGTAATCGACTGCGATCTAGATTCACCAAGTTGTTTCAGGTAAATTTGCTTGCGTAAATTCGATATAAACTTGAATTAGTATAAAATTCGCAAAGAAACAAATTTGTTAAAATATTTGACGTATGAAACAACTAGTACAATTTTTGTAGTCACAAACCGCTATCGAGCTGAGATGATTGCGATGTAATCACTTTCACTGCTGCTATACATTATATTGCATCTTTGTGGTTGGAGTGGAAAATAATGTTATCATTTTGGAGCCGATGGATATTAAGGGCAATCATCCTGTTTTTTATGATATAGTATTGATTTAGTATTGTACTTTAATTGAATATTTATTTGCCCATTTAATTTACTTCATACATAACAATAAACAGTGTTCTTAAACATCAATTAAAAATTAAAATATAAAATAATCAGTCAAAATAAGTAGAACAAATAAAAAAGATAATAAAAATTGAATTTTTCAAAATATGAAAAATAGAATGCGACTTCGGTCAAAGTTGCTTTCTTGATTCATTTTAAAAACTAAGATTCAAAAGACTTGAGTAGTGTATGAAGGTTAATCCTCAATACTCGTTGACAATCACTCGTTTGCCATTGTCGTTGCAGAATATGATAAAAGAAGGCTACTAACCAATCAAATTCAACCACGAAAAGTTTACCTTCCACAAAATGTCAGCGAAAATAGAGGAAGCAATTAAAAAGCAAAAAAGCGTTGCGATTTCGATATTCTCGTCAGTGAAGGAAAACGATAAACATCACCTAGTCTGCCTATATAGTGAATAAGATAAAGTAAGAAACGGTAGAATTTGGGGAAGGATCAATTCCGAATATCTGTGTCTTCCTTAAAGTAATTATAGAAAGACACCTGGGTTTTTTGGTTTAGTTTGTCGTCAGGCTGTAGAAGAGCAAGCAAAAAATTACCGGCAATTTATGAAACAACAATTTTAAAAGGAGGAAGAGAGAGCAAAATGAGATTAGCAATATGTAAGAAATGGAAGATTTATCTTTTATCGCACGTAATCACATTTCTCCTGGATTCTTTACAGTTACGATATTACTAAGCGTATTATTGCCTTCTGCAACGTTGGCATTCTATTCAAGTTCTGATAATGTCGTCGAGCTAACGCCCACCAACTTCGATCGTTTGGTTATTGAAGACGATGCCGTGTGGGTTGTTGAATTTTATGCGCCTTGGTGTGGTCACTGTCAATCATTGGTGCCCGAATATAAGAAACTTGCCAAGGCTGTGAAAGGTGTCGCGAAAGTCGGTTCAGTGAATGCTGATGAGCATAAATCACTTGGTGGGCAATATGGTGTAAGCGGATTCCCAACAATTAAAATATTCGGTGCGAACAAACGTTCGCCAATGGCCTACAATGGCCAACGAACGGCTAAAGCAATGGCAGAAGCAGCTCTTGCTGAAGTAAAGAAAGTGATACAGGCCAATCTTGGTGGTGGAAGTAGCAGTGGCGGTAGTGGCGGCTCCTTGGATGATGTCATCGAATTAACTGACGATAATTTCGATAAACTAGTATTAGAATCCGATGATGTTTGGATGGTTGAATTCTTTGCACCGTGGTGTGGTCATTGCAAAAATTTAGCACCCGAATGGGCTAAGGCTGCCAAAGAATTAAAGGGTAAAGTAAAATTGGGTGCCCTCGATGCTACTGCACATCAAGCAAAAGCTTCTGTAAGTTCTAGAAGGAATCAAATCCCGTGGTTTACGTCAATAATTGATTGTTTTTTATGCGTAGGAATATGGAGTACGTGGCTATCCTACGATTAAATTCTTCCCTGGCGGCAAAAAAACCCGAAGAGATGCTAAAGATTACGACGGAGGACGTACTGCATCGGATATCGTCGCATGGGCTTTAGAGAAACATACCGATAATATTCCTGCTCCTGAAATTATTGAACTCAGCGATGACGTTGCTTTCGAAACTGTCTGTGAGGAGAACACACTTTGTGTTATTGCATTTCTTCCAGATATTCTTGATTGCGATGCCCAATGCCGTAACAAATATTTGGATGTTTTGCGCGCAATGGGCGAAAAATATAAAAGTAAAATGTGGGGTTGGGGTTGGATTGAAGCAGGTTCTCAAATATATCTAGAGGAGTCATTGGAAATTGGCGGTTTCGGCTATCCAGCGATGGCATTAGTCAATTTCAAAAAAATGAAATTCTCCGTTCTGAAGGGTTCCTTCTCCAAAGATGGCATCAATGAATTCTTACGTGATATCTCGTATGGACGGGGACAAACGGCTCCAGTACGTGGTGCCACGAAACCAAGAATTCTCTCTGTTCAGCCTTGGGATGGTAAAGATGGTCATCCGCCAGAAGAAGAAGAGATTGATTTATCGGATTTGGATTGGGAGGAGGATCCTAAGGATGAACTTTAAGAAAAACAATTGCATAAGAAAAATGGGGAGCAATTTGTATTATTATCGTCAAAGCAATCGTAAATTCATTTTTCAGTAGAAGTCAGTCAAATTTTCAAGAATGAACTAAACCATAAAAAATGATTTAATTCCTTAAATCATTCTAATTAAAACTTTTGTAATATTTCAAACGTTCAACTTATCCGCCGTTAAAGTTAAGTTTTAGTTTAATCGATACAATTAAGTGGTTTTTAATAGGAATTTTTAAGATTAACAAATTTGTCCACAAAATAAAACAGAGTTAATCCTTTAATTGTGTAAAGCATCAATTTTTTGAAATTAATAAAATTTTTACCAAAAAAAAGTAGTCTCCTTTTTTATTATTTTGAATTATTACATAAATTATTACGAAAACTATGATAAAAATTCTATGATAAAAAAAACTATGATAAAAACTATATAAAAATACTATGATAAAAATTTTAAATAATTTTCATATATTTTATTCTTTCAAAGGATTTTTCAGAAATCTCAATTTCTAATTTCTAAATTATTATTAACGAAATATTTCGCTACCAAAACAATACATTAATAAACAAAGAGTATTCTCTTAAGTGCCAGGAATTTATATCAGAATATTCATTTAAACACAAGGTGTAAAAGAATGTAACGAAATATCTCGCTATAGACAGCAAGATATTTTCATATAAAAAATGCATTCATCATTAACGGCTCTGAAGCCAAGAAATTAAAAGCCAGTCTATTTTTAAGACGATTTTTATTATAAAAGTATAAAAAATGTATTACACATTTTCTTTTAACCATTTTCCATTTCCACTTTATAAAATCTTCTACAAAAATCATGATTGAAATAGTACTTAATTCTAACAAAATACAGGACATCAGTAAAAGAACCGTCCATTGAGCAATAAGATGTCTGATAAAGATTTTACAATTAATTTTGCATTAATTTTTGTCTTTACTTCTATTAAAAATTAAATTTGATTATTTTTAGGGTGTTTATGAATACTTTCTGAATAACTAATCACTCTGTATAACTAATTCTTTTAGTTAATCATTCCCTAAATTCTATTGCAATTGTTATTTTATTATTATTAATTAGTCTAATTAAGTCATTTTCGATAATTTTTATTTAATTAAGTACAACTGTTTTTTTAATTGTAATCTTAAACTCATTTAAATTGCTCTCAATTAAATTCCTTAATTTTTAGTTTATTTCGAAACAAATACGGAATTATATTTTATAATTAAACGTTTTAAAAATATAAAATAGTTAAATTAAGATGCCAATAAAGTGAAATTTAATTTAATTCTCTGTCAGAAATGTTCACGAGTTTGCCTTTCATAGTCGCAAAATTTAATATGATGAACAATTAGAAAAAATAAACACGTAATTGTTCTTTAAATTGAAAATTAAATTAAACATGATTTAGTTAATTTTAACTTTTGTCAGTGCAAAAAGAAATGTCAGATTCTTGTAAAATTTTCTTTCAAATTTCAATTAATTTGATAGAACCAAAAACAGAATTATGAATGCCACTAATTGAGCTTTATATGGAATAAGCAAACAAACAAACATGTTAGAAATAATAAGAAGAGAAAATAGTAAAACCAAACAGATTTCCATAAGTAATCGTTTTAATACGTAGTTAAATTTAATTGAGAGTATTGAAAACGAGCCTAAATCAATTCAAATCCTTTATTTATGAATTCTTTTAAAAATATAGTTTTGTGTCAATGAATAAATTACAGGCTAATGCTTTTATAATAATAATGTAAATGAATTATATGATGATTAAACTCAATTATGCGATTAAGTTAATGCATTTGCATTGAAATTTGCATAAAATTTGTAATACCTGGTCTGGCAAGAGTGCAATACTATTGATTAATGAACATAATGGTGATGAAAGAGAAGAGAACAATAGTGTATAATAATGATCATAGTAATAATGAAATAAATGCTGAAGAAATTGTTTAGAGATTCGTATATTTTGAACGGAATTACAATATAAATTGTACAAAAAAATCAGTAAAATGTTGATATGATTACAAAAGAAATTGTATATAATTATGAACCATAAACGATAAATTGTATCCCAATAAAAAAACAGCCTATAAAAGTCTATTTTCGTTGTAATTATGTATCACTATAAGCGTTTTTATGTGTGTGTGAAATCGAAATGTATGCGAAGACATGCCAGTGATTTGTTCTTATATTTGAGAAATTTCTAACACATTCCGGAGTCGCGACTTGAAGCCTTAAAATAACGCATGCTAAGATTTATTAAGTCTTTCCATTTCTTTCTAAGAATGAAAGATAAGATATGGAACACAGTATATATTTTTTTCAACGTATCAAAAAGGTAATGGTACTGAGCGAGCATGCTTTCCAACACAAAGGAAATAGAAATAAAAAAGGGATAAGCAAACAAAATTTAGGGTTTACTTTACTTTTATCTGCGACTCTACCGATATTGTTGTTGCCCCGATTTGATTGCTTTCATATGAAAACATGACTTTCACTGTTCTAAGCATAAATATATCTGACTGAGAGAGCAATGATTTCGAATTATTTCTATATAAAACTATCGACTTAAGTATACATACCCACATGCGGGTTGAGTTGTCGGTACAGACAGAGCACTGTAGGCAGGTTTGTTCTATGAGGCTTGCCAGAAACCATTAAAATTCTTGGTATTCGAGAGTTAAACATTATAAACATTATTATTGATGTAGTTATTCCAAAATTCGAGTTGTCTCATCTCGTCTTTTCAGCTGCATTTCAACAATTTAGTACTAGTATAGATAATAGTTGAAAGGCAACTGGAAAGACAGAATCAGGTAAGACGACGCGAACCTTGGAAAATGCACGTACGCCTTTAATGTATCGTTAATCGTAGGTTTCATTAATGCTTTTGATTTGTTGGTAAGATGTCCATTGATTGAATTGAGCTCGAGGTTGCCGCCGTGATGGTAGAGGAAACATCCATAAAATGATATTTCTTTTCATCCTTACAAAGAAACGGGTAGCACATAATGCCATAATAGAATACCAAACCACATAAAATCATAGCGAAAATAATCGATATTATTCCAAATGTTGAAAATCCCGATTTGTTGTCAAGATACTCTTTGGCTGTTTGCTCCGGTGCTTTAGAAACCGAAGGCTGCTGTTGGTCCATGTAATAACCACCACGTCGTGGATTATAACCACTCGACCGTCCATTAACGCGTCCAGCATATGAAGCTGGACA